>CM038680.1:169565039-169901512 GCA_021605205.1 Aegilops longissima
AATGTCATGCAGCTGCGTCTCCGGCCCGCCGGGACGAAAAGCCATTTTACATCATGATTTTTGTCATAGAAGTAGGGCCCACCACATCTATGATGATCTGGGATTTTGTCACAATTATCGTCATAGAAGTGTCATATGTATGACAGAAAAAATTTCGTTCGGCCCAAATGTTCACGGATGTGTCTTTTTTTTGTAGTGGTCACTCGCGAAATGGACTCTTGAAATTGTTATGTCTGTAGGATGCTCCTCATCAAAACCCCAAGTTACAGGAGAGCGCAAGCATGCCAGCAAGGTGCTCGGGAAGTGCAGCTACGTAGTGAAAATGGGCAGGGTTTCGATCTTTGTTAAGGTTGCCATGGGCCTCCATTTATAGATGAAAGGGGCTACTACAGTGGAAAAATAGTAATTACAAGAGATGAACAATATCTACAGTGTATCATAGCTAACCCTGATGGATTAGGACAAAAGCAATAAATGCTCCATTAGGTGTCATGCTAAGGAGGAATGCCGGTCCATCTCCACCTTTGGCGCTCACCTAGCTACCTTCTGTTCTATCAACACGCCATTTGGACGAGTGTCAATAAAGTTGCTTCTGTGGCAATAGGCCGCCATGTGCCCCGACAAGTTTCACCTAACCACCTTCCCGCTCGACACCTGTCGGCAAGTCTCTGATTGTTGCCATGATGGAGCGGTCAGACGGAGCTCGTCGGCCTTGAGGTTGCCGGCCTGATGCTTGCCGGTGTCCTAATCTTTAGTACTTCTTTAGTACTTCTCGATGACCTGCTGAAAGGATCGAGAACAGGGGTCTAAAGGGGGGTGATTAGACCCTTAACACGCAAAGTTGGCAGTTTTTAATTTCTTCAAGTTAAGGTTGAGTTTTATCACAAGTTAACGCATTCTCAATACATTTCAAGAAAGCATGACAAGAGTATATATGCAGCGGAAAAAGTAAAGCATGCAAGTTGCAAGAAAGTAAAGGGATGGGATTGAAGTTTGCAAATGCAATGGAGACATGGAGATTTTTGGCGTGGTTCCGATAGGTGGTGCTATCGTACGTCCACGTTGATGGGGACTTCAACCCACGAAGGGTAACAGCCGCGCGAGTCCACGGAGGGCTCCACCCATGAAGGGTCCACGAAGAAGCAACCTTGTCTATCCCACCATGGCCATCGCCCACAAAGGACTTGCCTCACTCGGGTAAATCTTCATGAAGTAGGCGATGTCCATTTGATATAAAGTGATATCATGATGATTGGCATAGGCAAGTAAAATGTGAATGGACTCAAGTCTAGCAACGGGAGCATATGTCTCACCATAGTCCATACCTTCGACTTGAGTGTAGCCTTGAGCGACGAGATGAGCCTTGTTGCGTACAACTTGTCCATCCTCATATTTCTTATTTTGAAACACTCATTTGGTTCCAATGACATTGTGCTCATCGTTGGGCTTTTCAACCAATGTCCACACTTGGTTCCTCTCGAAGTTGTGTAGCTCTTCATGCATAGCGTCTATCCAATCCGGATCCTCAAGGGCTTCTTCAACCTTCATAGGTTCAATGCTAGAAATGAATGAGTAATTTTCACAAAAGTTAGCTAAACGAGTTTTAGAGCGAGTAATTTTACCGGTTTGGATGTCATCGAAGGTTTGTTTGACGGGGTGATCTCTTGAGATTCTTGCTCTAACTCGTGGAGGATTTTGCTTGGGTTGAGGTGGAACATCCTCATCATCATCATCATCCTCTTCTTCTTCATTGTTGTTGGCATTTTCGTTCTCTTGTCGAGGTGGAGAAGGAGGTCGAGGTGGATCATCTTGTTGTACTTCCTCATTTCCTTCATCTTGTTGAGTTCTACTTGTGGATGCCTCCAAGTCTACTTGTGGTTCACCTTGATGTGAAATTGAGGCTTCCACTTGAATGGACGAAGTACTCTCCTTCACCTCCGTTGGACGAATCTTGACAGTAGACAAGTCTTGAATGGCTTCCGATGGATCTTTGTTTCCTACATCAATTGGAAATTGCTCTACTTGCAAGCCATTAGATTCATCAAACTTCACATCTACCATCTCTTCAACCTTTCGGGTGAAGTTGTTGTAGACACGGTAAGTGTGAGAGTTTGAGCCATAACCGAGTAGGAAACCCTCATGAGATTTAGGAGCAAATTTCGAACGACAACACTTATCAAGAATGTAACACTTGGAGACAAATACTCAAAAGTATCCAGCTTGGGGTTTGTTACCGGTGAGTAGCTCGTATGCCATCTTGCCAAGAAGCTTGTGAAGATACAGTCGATTCGTAGCATGACAAGTTGTCTCAACCGCTTCCGCCCAAAAGTGTCTTGGCATCTTGTATTCATCAAGCATCGTTCTCGCCATCTCGATAAGTGTCCGGTTCTTCCTCTCAATAACTCCATTTTGTTGAGGCGTGTACGTAGCCGAGAACTCATGTGAAATCCCCTTTTCGTCAAGAAAGGTATCCACATTTGTGTTCTTGAAATCTGTTCCACTATCACTTCGAACCTTCTTGACCTCCACTTCAATTTGGTTTTGGGCCTTCTTGGCGAAGTTCTTGAAGATCTTTTGGACCTGCGATTTGTCATCAAGAAATAACACCCACATGAATCTTGAAAAATCATCAAAATGACCAAACCGAATGAGTTACCACCAAGGCTCTTATAAGCATTGGGACCGAAAAGATCCATGTGAAGTAGCTCAAGTGGTCTTCTCGTGGTCATGATGTTCTTCATGGGTGTCAGTGGGAACGACACCTATGGGGTCACCGAGATCCCTTCTACGGTCAGCGGGCGCGAGGTTGTGCAAAGAGCAGGTCTGACAGGAAGCACATGGGTTGTTTACCCAGGTTCGGGCCGCGAAGATGCGTAATACCCTAGTCCTGCTTTGGTGGATGTATTGAGTGTTC
Organism: Aegilops longissima; assembly: GCA_021605205.1. Lineage (NCBI taxonomy): Eukaryota > Viridiplantae > Streptophyta > Magnoliopsida > Poales > Poaceae > Aegilops > Aegilops longissima. The sequence continues at coordinate 169,567,954 of CM038680.1, forward strand.
TTGAGCTCTCGAACTAGCTACGGTGACTGCGTAGTTCCAAAGAGCCGAATCCTTCTCCTAGTCGCCTCGGGCCTCCTTGTATAGTCGAAAAGGGGTTGCCACAGTGGCACACAGGAGGTGGAAAGGTGTATAGTGCGCGAGCTTATCGCCCGGCATTACGGGACAAAGTGCACTAAATGCGCTACTTAGGTGTCCATTAGCTTTATCGGGGGCGGAGGCAGGCTGTCCGTCGTCGCCGCTCGCCTCGCTTGACACGCGCCCGGGCCAGCGATGTGTGCGATGCCATGTAAGGCGAGCGAGGCTGCTTGGGCTGGCACGATGGTGGATCCTTCACGGAGGTTGCATGTCTGCACGCAGGTGCTTGCTGAGTCGGTGTAGAGGCCGCCGTCGCCACGCAGTGCCTGCCTTGGCTGGTTGAGCTAGCAGCTGCTTGGGGACGATGGTGGAATCTTGGTGGTGCGGGAACTGGCGGTGGCCCGATGCCCTCGGCAAGGGTCTTCTTGGGGCCCGGCAAAGTCTTGTTGTGGCGTTGCGATGCGTCCCGACAAAGCGCTTGCGAGGTCTTATGGATTTCCTCGGCTAGGATCCGCCGGGGTCGTTAATCGTCCATTTTGCATCATGCTTTTATATCGATATTTATTGCATTATGGGTTGTTATTACATTATGTCACAATACTTATGCCTACTCTCTCTTATTTTACAAGGTTTACATGAAGAGGAGAACGCATGGCATTGGAATTACAGGGGTGGAAAAGGAGCAAATATTAGAGACCTATTACGCACAACTCAAAAGTCACGAAACTCCACGGAAGTTATTTTTGGAAATAATAAAAAATACTGAGCGAAGAAAATACCAAAGGGGGCCTACACCCTGGCCACGAGGGTGGGGGCGCGCCCTACTCCCTGGGCGCGCCCCCTGCCTCATGGGTCCCCTGGTGGCCCTCCGGTGTCCATCTTCTGCTATATGAAGTCATTCGTCCGAGAAAAAAAAATCATAAGCAAGCTTTCGGGACGAGACTCCGCCGCCACGAGGCGGAACCAATCTAGGGCTATGGCGGAGCTGTTCTGCTGGGGACACTTCCCTCCAGGAGGGGGAAATCATCGCCATCGTCATCACCGACGCTCCTCTCATTGGGAGGGGGCCAATCTCCATCAACATCTTCACCAGCACCATCTCCTCTCAAACCCTAGTTCATCTCTTGTATCCAATTCTTGTCTCTAAGTCTGAGATTGGTACCTGTAGGTTGCTAGTAGTGTTGATTACTCCTTGTAGTTGATGCTAGTTGGTTTATTTGGTGGAAGATCATATGTTCAGATCCTTTATGCATATTAATTCCCCTCTGATTATGAGCATGAATATGCTTTGTGAGTAGTTACGTTTGTTCTTGAGGACATGGGAGAAGTCTTGCTATTAGTAGTCATGTGAATTTTGTATTTGTTCGATATTTTGATGAGATGTATGAGGGAGTCGGCATATGATTGCGCTGTAAACACGTAGACTCCAGCCGCTCGTTCACCAGCATGATATCAGCATCAATCGAACGAATTACGCTGGTCGATTCGGAAACTTCAGCGGACTGGTCGTGGCGGACTCACAGTACTGCAAGTGTTTACAGCGCAATCATTGATTTATGATCCACCGTTTGCCGCCTAGGGCATGCAACGAGTCTCGGGGCTACTATCTATATGGAGCACACCTAATCGTGCCTCACAGCCCAAAAGCGGTGTATTCTTCACTACATACCTCAAAGCCTTTGAGCAGACTTGTAAATGCTTCATTTAAACCGCTTGTAGCGGAGGAAATCTTCTGAGCACATGCTCATTAATGGCGGTGCTCCTCGCGCAGCTTCGCTCCGATGAGCCCGTCGATCGTCCGGCGGACATCGAGTATGTCGGACCCTTCCCATCACCACTCGTGGGAGCCAAATGCTCCGGGCTCAGGGGGCTGACACATTGGCTTCCGGCCTCGGAAGATCCGGACTCCTCCGTGACGACACCTCAGTGTCGCACGCTTCATGAGCCGGAGAGGTGGGTGGGGTCTCGCTCTCCATCATCTCGGAGGAAGATCCCCGAAGAGGAACTCTGTTGAGAAGGGCTGCTAGCGGACTGCGAAAAGGCGAATCCTGGTTATTGATCTAGGAGGAACACGGTACCTTGAATTAAAATTAACTTACAGCTCGGTGGAGGGCTAGCCCGTTGGTGGGCACGATCTTGGTGAGGTGCCGTTAGGGCAGAGCCCTGGTGTTATCTTTTTCCTGGGTGTGGGCATCTCCGTCTCCGAGTCTTGGCGGCCTCTTCTTCCAGCGGGAGGAGGCCTTAGCCTCCCTTCGACTATCCTCCCTAGAGGAGGCAACAATTCCCGGTTCGGATCGTGGCGTGTGAAGCTCAGTTTCTTCGTTCTTCCGCTTGTCTTCCCTTGAGGGCATTCTGCTGAGCACCCGGTCAAGCATCTTGGCCATGGTGGGACCGGGCGAGCCCTCGGGAACTGGCGCCGGACACCTGATTCTCTCCGCCTTGCTGAGCCATTCCTGGCCACGGATGATTTTCAGAACAAACAATCGTGACAAATACAAAATAGGGTGTCCGGCATCAAGGCTACTTACTTGGGTATCTAGGCGATTGCAGCTTAGGCCCGCATCCTCGATGGTGTATGGACACTTTACTTTCCGTCCGAAGAATAATTTGCACATCTCTTCAAGCTTCAGGCCGAAGAAGTGCTTGACGGTCCACGGACCCTCCGAATTGAACTCCCACATCCGGAGAGGCCGGCGTTGGCATGGCAACATCTGCCAGATCAACATCATTTGCATTATGCTGACAAGATTAATGTCCCTTGCAAGAAGCTCCCGGATGCGATTCTGCAGTACTGTTATATCACCAGCGGGTCCCCAATTCCGCCCTACGTCTGTCCAAGACGCCAACTGTGATGGAGGGCCCAAGCAAAACTCGGGGGCATCCGCCCACTTTGTGCCTCTAGGAGCCATGACATAGAACCACCTCCGCTGCCATACATCGGATACTTCTGGGAAAGAACCCTCGGCCACGGGCATCGCCGTTCACCTTATTCACGGCACCTCCGCCTCCACATGTCGCCTCGATCATCTTGACGTCACATTGAAGGTCTTGAGCCATAAGCGAAGTGTGGGGTGACATGGAAAAAGCCTCGCACACAATAATAAGCGGCGAGATATGGAGGATAGCGTCGGGAGCCAGATCGTGAAAATCCAACCCATAATAGAACATGAGCCCCCTCACGAAGGGATCGAGGGCGAAACCAGGACCCTTGAAGGAAGTGTGGGGCCAAAACGACACACTCGTTGGTCTCCGGCGTAGGGATGACCTGCCACAGGAGCGAGGGAGCCATCTTTGGATATCTGCGGTCAAGTGTCGACCTCCTAAGCTTTTCAATGTCCTTCTCTTCAATCGAGGAGGCCACCCACCGCCTTGAGGGTCGATCCGGACATATTGGAGGATTAGGAGGGATCGAGCTTAGGTTTTGGGTGTTAGAACTCGAGGTGCGAGAAGGCGCGATGAAGGTGAAAAAGGAGGCGTAGGTCTCGACCCCTTTATAAAGAGGGTGAATATCAAGAGTCACCGGTGTGACCGTTTGAGGCTTATCTAGAAAACACACGGGTTATACCAACAACCGTCATGGGGTCACGCGTGCTCATATTGATGGAAAATCCCGTAATAGGAGGAACACGATCTCTACCTCGACGGGACGTGCCAATAAAGCCGCCTCGCAACACGAGTCATTGTGGGGCAGGAAACATCGGTTTGCATTGGACCAAGCCCTGATGCAAGGGCACGACGCACGAAGATTGCCAACAAATCAGATCTATACCATACAAAAATCATCTTGCAGATCCAGACACGGTCTACGTGTTCGATGACCACTTTGGAGTATTCAGAGGAGGAACCCGCCTTGCAATGTCGAAGACAAAGCTGCGCGCCGGACTCGTCATCATTAAAGCCTGGTTCAGGGGCTACTGAGGGAGTCCGGGATTAGGGGGTACCCGGACAGCCAGACAGTGTACAACGTCCGGACTATTGAAGCGTGAAGATACAAGACTCAAGACTTCGGCCCGTGTCCGGATGGGACTTTCCTTAGCGTGGAAGGCAAGCTTGGCGATCCGGATATTATATTTCCTTCCTTGTAACCAACTCCATGTAAACCCTAGCCCTCTCCGGTGTCTATATAAACCGGAGAGGCTGGTCCTTAGAAGGCCGATCACAATTACAATCATACCATCATAGGCCAGCTCTTAGGGTTTAGCCTCTACGATCTCGTGGTAGATCTACTCTTGTACTACCCATATCATCAATATTAATCAAGCAGGAAGTAGGGTTTTACCTCCATCGAGAGGGCGAACACAGGTAAACATCTGTGTCCCTTGCTTCCTGTTACCATCAGCCTTGATGCACAGATCGGGACCCCCTACCCGAGATCCGCCGGTTTTGACACCGACAATGTATGTTGTCTTTCCTCTAGTGGTGTTATGTGAACGTCGACTACATGACACTTCACCATTATTTGGGCCTAGAGGATGGCATTGGGAAGTAATAAGTAGATGATGGGTTGCTAGAGTGACAGAACTTTAAACCCTAGTTTATGCGTTGCTTCGTAAGGGGTTGATTTGGATCCATATGTTTCATGCTATGGTTAGGTTTACCTTAATACTTATTTTGTAGTTGCAGATGCTTGCAATAGGAGTTAATCATAAGTGGGATGCTTGTCCAAGTAAGGACAACACCCAAGCGCCGGTTCACCCACATATCAAATTATCAAAGTACCGAACGTGAATCACATGAACATGATGAAAACTAACTTGACGATAATTCCCATGTGTCCTCGGGAGCGTTTTCCTTCATATAAGAAACTGTCCAGGCTTGTCCTTTGCTACAAAAAGGATTGGGCCATATTGGTGCACTTTATTTTCTTTTGTTACTTGTTGCTCGTTACAAATTATCTTATCACAAAACTATCTGTTACCTATAATTTCAGTGTTTGCAGAGAATACCTTGCTGAAAACCGCTTATCATTTCCTTCTGCTCCTCGTTGGGTTCGACACTCTTACTTATCGAAAGGACTATGATAGATCCCCTATACTTGTGGGTCATCAGTCGTCGTCTTCTGATCCTCATCTGATCTTGTGTGTTTATGATCTTGACGAAGATCTGCATGCCACCACAGAGGCGCCTCCCGAGCCTTGGTTCCAATGTAGTTGGTTGGGTTGGAACCCGTGGGCTCAAGGGTGGCTTGCTCCGCTGGCATTGGGTAGGCTGCCCCGGCAAGGCTCTTGCCGGGGCTGCGGAGGCTGCCTCGGCAAGGATCTTGCCGAGGGAGTCTACCTCGCCCTCTTGCCCTCCTGTGTTTCTGGTCTTGGCGTTGCCTTGGCTGTCTTGTGCTTTGGCTTCTCTCTGGCTTCCCTCCTCTGCCCTGCTAAGTGTGGTTGTGGCACGTGGCTCTGACTGCCCATGCACAAGTAAAGGGGTCAAAAGGAGAGCCCCTACTTTTGTACACCGACAACAGGATGACTTCCTCCAACTTGTTTTCCTGCTTGACAAACACTGCAAAGTATATCCTTGTCAAATATAACATCTTTAACACCAAGGATATGATCACCTTTAATAAGCTTATCAAGATTTTGCATGCCAACATGACCTAACCATCTATGCCATAACCATCCTTTAGAAGATTTAGCAATTAAACAAGTGTGAGGTTTGGCTCTCTTAGTGAAGTCAACAATGTATAGATCACCTATACGAATACCGGTAAAGACCATATTATGATTATCTCTTTGAAAAACTTGACAATCCACTTCAGTAAATAGAGCACTGAAACCAAAATCGGTTGATCTAGATACGGAAAGTAGATTGTAACCAAGAGATTCAACGAGCATGACATTTTGAATGGAGCTATCGTTAGATATGGCCACGTTACCAAGGCCAAGTACCTTACCCTTGGAGTTGTCTCCAAAAGTGACATACTGTTGACCCACAAGTATATGGGGTCAATTGTAGCTCTTTTCGATAAGTAAGAGTGTCGAACCCAACGAGGAGCAGAAGGAAATGACAAGTGGTTTTCAGCAAGGTAATGTCTGCAAGTGCTGAAATTGTAAGTAACAGAGTAGTTTGGTAGCAAGATAATTTGTAACGAGCAAGTAATGATAGTAGTAACAAAAGTGTAGCAAGATAGCCCAATCCTTTTGAGGCAAAGGACAGGCCAAAATGGTCTCTTATAGTAAGCAAAGCGTTCTTGAGGGTACACGGGAATTTCATCTAGTCACTTTCATCATCTTGATTCGATTCGTGTTCGCTACTTTGATAATTTGATATGTGGGTGGATCAGTGCTTAGGTGTTGTTCTTACTTGAACAAACCTCCTACTTATGACTAACCCCCTCGCAAGCATCCGCAACTACGAGAAAAGTATTAAGAATAAATTCTAACCATAGCATTAAACTTTTGGATCCAATCGGTCCCTTATGGAATAGTGCATAAACTAGGGTTTAAGCTTCTATCACTCTCGCAACCCATCATCTAATTACTACTCCACAATGCATTCCCTTAGGCCCAAATATTGTGAAGTGTCATGTAGTCGACGTTCACATGACACCACCAAGGGAATCACAACATACATACTATCAAAATATCGAACACATATCAAGTTCACATGATTACTTGCAGCATGATTTCTCCCGTGACCTCAAGAACAAAAGTAACTACTCACAAATGTTAATCATGCTCAAGATCAGAGGGGTATTAAATAGCATAATGGATCTGAACATATAATCTTCCACCAAATAAACCATATAGTAATCAACTACAAGATGTAATCAACACTACTAGTCACCCACAAGCACCAATCTGTAGTTCCGGTACAAAGATTGAACACAAGATATGAACAAGGGTTTGGGAGGAGATGGTGTTGTTGAAGATGTTGATGGAGATTGCCTTCCCAAGATGGGAGAGTTGTTGGTGATGATGATGACGATGATTTCCCCCACGGGGGCGTTCCTGGCGGAATCTCTCATGGGAGGGCAAAGTGCTCCTGCCCAAGTTCCGCCTCGAGGCAGTGCGCGCTCCGTCCCGAAAGTCCTCTCCTTATTTTTTTTCTAGGTCAAAATAACTTATATACTGAAGATGGGCACCAGAGGTGGGCAGGGAGCACAACCCACCGAGGCACGCTTGAGCTCCTGGCGCACCAGTGGGTTGTGCCCACTTGGTGGGCTCCCTCCGGTACTTATTGGATCAATATTCCTCATATATTCCATAAAAATTCTCCGTAAAGTTTCAGCTTGTTTGGGCCTGACGTAGCTTTTCCATGTCCAGATTTCCAGCTGCCGGAATTCTCCCTCTTTGTGTGTACCTTGCATATTATGAGAGAAACAACATTAGAATTACTCCAAAAAGCATTATTATGCATAAAAACATCATAAATAACAGTAGGAAAACATGATGCAAAATGGTCGTATCACATACTTGTGTGGACCATCATTCTTAGCAAGCTCGCGGAACATGTCTTTATCTCCGGTCATGTGATCGGTACATCCACTATCAAGAATCCACTCTTTTTCTCCGGTCATATAGTCATGAAGATTAGCCATGAGACCAAAATGTCTCATCGACTCCTCAAGGTCAAGGTCACTATCTTCATCCTCATCATAATATCCATGCTCAATATCATCATGTAATTAATCATCACATGGAGCAAGTGATTCATTAGATATATGATGATGACACACTCTTGCAGGATCTTTGCTAACGAGACACTACGATTAGAGACCCTTCGACGAAACTGTGTGTGATGCCATAATCGCAAGCAGTGGTGTAAAAATTGCCAAAAAGGTGCAAAACGCGTTTGCGATGGCGGATGCATCAAACACGGTTCAGATTTTAGTTGCGTGTGCGAACCAGGGCATACGGTTGATCCACACGAACTGTTTTTGATTAGATAGAACAACGAAGCGGGTAGCCATATTAATGCGTTAAAGCGATATACAGCATACGGTTCGCTCCGATGAACTGTTTGCTATTAGGAAAGCAATGAAAACAGTCAGCCAGATCAAGGTGTGTGTGATATCGGCATACGGTTCACCGAATGAACTGTTTTCGATTAGGGAAGAGAACATAAATGGTTCAACTTAACAAGATGTGTGTGATACGTGGCAAAAGGCCGAAGGTTAATTCAAGAACAAGTACACAAAGTTTAATTTAACATACATGACTTATAAGTTTCACAGAAATCATATCACTTTTTTTGGAAAACATTTAATTGCGTTGAATGTATATAATGCTCCGTCCTATTAGTTGAATTAACCTCGTGGTCCATGTTTTGGAAACATGTCGTAAAGTAACGGGAGTTCTGTTAGATGAGCTATCGGTAGGGAAGCTGGTCCTTGCTACTGTAGGATCCCTCTTTCCATCCTTTATTGGGCACCCGGATGACCGACTGTTGCCGCCCAATGGTCAATGCCACGTCCCCCGCATGGCAGTTTTTGCAGCGGGTAACTGCATCGTCGCGCGCGCCGGTGCAACCGCATGCACACGAACGTGCGTGATTGTCGCCGTCCCCAAACACCGGCAGCACAACTTATAAATTAACGGATGGATTACTAGTTACAGTGATGCATATAATTAAGCAAAGGGATCGCACATGTCCGTATTGACTAGAACGAGAATGCAATAGCACAAGAAGAATTAAGGCCACGATGATGCTATCGCGATGGTGGTTCTGAGGAGGCAAGAAGAAAGATGCATTCATCAACGTCGACCTCCTCCTCCTCAACTTCAGTCGGCGAGCCAGCATCCGGCGGCTAAGGAGCGGTGGCTTTATGGCGAGGTCAAGGTGCTTCTCAGCTAAGGCATCCAAGGCTTCCAGCCGGTTGAAGAAGGCCAACGTCGTAGCGTCCTCACTGGCCTTGTAGATACCTATGTACACGATTCGCTCATACACATGAATGTGTAGGTCTGTGGTTTCTTGCAGGGCGAGGCGCCTTGCGACGAGCGCGACCTCGGTGAACATTCTTCTTGGCGTTGGCGGCGATTGCGAGGCCACCAGTCCTTGAAAGAGGTTCCGACCATGGAGGCCGATTAGGGTGGCAGGCAATGAGGAGCCCGGGCGCGCGGGCTGGAGGAGTACGGCGATGTCGTCCACGAGCTTCTTGACGATGGTGAACCTGTTGGTGGTGTGAACGATCATCTCGTCGTACCGAGAGTCGTAGCTGGCGTCGATGGCGGCCATCCACCAGCCGGTCGCCAACACTGTGTGGAGACGATCCATGGTGCCATGCCGCGGGCCGGCGTCATGAACCATCTGGCACAGCCGCTGGCCGCTCACGCGCATCGCCGCCATGGGTCTGGAGTGAGCACTTTTGCGCTTATTAGTGTAGGTGCTTAGGCAAATGCTTAGGTGCGTACGATGTGGTAGATGCATTGGAATGGAGGGGCGCCTTTATATGAGTGCAAATTGCATTGCATTCACATTGTGCTACCTCTTTTCCCGGTCCTCATCCCATTACTTCCCTCATGCATTCACACGGTGCTAATTGAAGGAGGATGCATCATTGGCCGTTCAACATTTCGGGAACCGCTACCCTCTCCTCGCTCGCATTAAAGCTGTATCGGGAACTGTGTCTTTTTGTCAAATCAAATAATCTCACCGCCGCCCGCTGCCTTTGGCTGAACACGCCTCCTCGCCTCCATCTATGCTTAATTACTGAATTTTAATTGCAAAAATTAGATACTGCTAGTGATTTTTAGCTTCATATTTTGACAAATCGCAGTGTTACAAGGTTGGTAAATGGCAATGTTACTAGATCAACAAATGTCAATCTTTCTAGTATGACAATTGGCAACATACCCAATATGATGATGCAAATCGCACCAAATTGTTTGTAAGTGGTTCACCCGGGTCATCCTAAAGAACCGTTTGTGTTCAAGAGATGCACAAATCATGCTCTCACTTTGCATACGGGTGTTCTATCTAAAACGTTTGCGATCAAGAGCCATTAAAACCTATAGACATTAAAACCAAGACACATGGCGTCACGTGAATGGTTAACATAATGCACATGGTTTGAATTATACAAACGTTTGAGATATTAAAGTGGCAGCTATTTTTTCAAAATGCCTTTGTTGGCTATTATTCAAGTGCCCATTCTCTCAAAATGGACACGAAAAACACCACAGCATGTTGGGTGCCATTCCATTATAGCATGCCAAGTTTCATAAATTTCAGACGAGTTTTGGATTTACTAGAATTTAAAAACAAAGTATCTCAATGTTTTGCCGGCAATCAACGTTGCCCTGGTGTTTGAAATTCATTCCCATTTCTTGCATTGGACCTAAGCATGCACCCAAGGACAAAGATTACATTTTCAAACAATTTATATGCTACCGGAGCATGTGCATGTAGTTCAAATTTGAATTATGCACATAAATGCATTGAGAACTCAGTTAATGCATAAAAATGTCCAAACGAACCCCGAAAAATCACAAAAAATAACACAACACTCTTGTTGTTCTATGTTGACACGAGAAAAAAATTGAAGGCAATAAGAGGCAATGGATATTGTTTCGCCCCCAAAGTTGGGGCGTTCCATACCGAAACCATCATGCTTGTTGTGAGAAGCTCTGGTTTGTGACAAGCATATCCCCAAACCTGCCTCAAATGAGATAAAAAAATTGCCACGACATGTTGATGCCACCCCATGATAGCATGCCAAGTTTCATGAATTTCAGACGAGCTTTGGATTTACTAGAATTTAAAAACCAGGTATCTCAATGTTCGCGGCCGAGTGACCGTGGCAGGGTGTTTGACATTCATTCCCTTTTCTTGCATGGGACCTAAGCATGCAACCAAGGACACATATTTGAATTTTCAACCAATTTTATATGCATTAGAGCATGTGCATGTAGTTCAAATTTGAATTATGCACATAAATGCATTCAGAACTTAGTTAATGCATAAAAATGTCCAAACGAACCCCAAAAAATCATAAAAAATAACACAACACTCCTGTTGTTCTATGTTGAAACGAGAAAATTTTGAAAGCAATAAGAGGCAATGGATATCGTTTCGTCCCCAAAGGTGGGGTGTTCCCTACCGAAACCATCATGCTTGTTGGGAGAAGCTCTGGTCTGTGAGAAGCATATACCCAAACCTGCCCCAAATGGGACAAAAAAATTACCACGACATGTTGATGCCGCTCCATGATAGCATGCCAAGTTTCATGAATTTCAGACGTGTTTCGGATTTACTAGAATTTAAAAACAAGGTATCTCAATGTTTGCGGCCGAGTGACGGTGGCAGGGTGTTTGACATTCATTCCCATTTCTTGCATGGGACCTAAGCATGCACCCAAGGACAAAGATTTGATTTTTCAACCAATTTATATGCGCTGGAGCATGCGCATGTAGTTCAAATTTGAATTATGCACATAAATGCATTGAAAACTCAGTTAATGCATACAAATGTCCAAACAAACCCTGAATAATTCCAATTATTTTATGACACACATATAGTTGCATGTTCACTGCAGATAGAAGGTCTAGCAATTCAAACACCGTCCATGGCCGCTGTGACCCCATTATGTAATTCAAATCAAGACGAAAAATCAAGTAGATCCCACACAGTTTATATAAGCAACCGTGTGAGATGCAGCACAAAATATCTTGGAGCACCGTCGGAGTATAGTACGCATACGGCTTACGCTAGAAGATGTGCAACAACTACAGTCCACAGCCCACTCTGAATAAGGGACCGTGTATGATGACACTTTGCGCGCCATTTTTTTTGTTGAAGCGATTCCAAATTTTCGGCTTCCGCAGAAATATCTACCTCCCCGCCCCCTCCCCCTTACCAAAAGCCACATTTCCCCTGTTTCCGCCTTCCTTTCCAAGTTGAAACCTTCACTCCTTGCTTGCAGTGTCGCCTCCTTGTTGGCGACTCTCCTTCACGCTGCTCGGCCTCGCCTATCCAGGCAGGTAATCCACACCCGACCCCCATCCTCCTCCTCCTTCCACATCCCACATGCCCCGACCGCCGGCGCGAGCGCGACACCTTCCACCCAAATCACCGACCCCTACACCAAATAAGCGCCACCCTAAGCCATGGTGCACGCAGTATAACCAGGATCTCAAGGAGCATTTGGCAGTGGAGAAGCAAATCGCGGCTGCACGCGCGGATGGGGTCGCAATGGCTGCCATTTGTGTGGACCCCCAGATCTTGGAGGAGCACCTCGCCGTCGAGGCCACCGTTGACGCCTCGCGCGCCAACGCCGCGACGTGGTTGGCAGCTTTAAACGACACTTCATGGCGTTTTCTCGAGTCCACCGTCGGTGCCTTCGACGAATACTATGAGTAGTTTTCTCAGCGTGCACGTGCTTACCTCATCTTAAGAGCCAGCAGGTTGGTGCCCGGGCGGCTCAGGCAACTCACCACTACAACGAGGGCACCCACGATGCTGAGGCCTCGCCCTCTTCCATGTCCAAGGAGTCAATCGTCATCGATATCTCCGACAATGAGGAGTAGCTTGTCTTATTAGCTCACTATAAGGACCCATGTTCAGTTTGCTAGCTACTGCCTTTCCTTAACAAATTCTAGTGAATTGTGCTATCTACTTTTTTTTGACACTTGAAACAGTAGGAGAGGCTCCTCTGTATGTATTAAAATAAGTTACAAAAGTCTTCTGAGTTATAACCTTACATCCATAGCCATGTTGTAACTAAAAGGGGGGGTGATAACTAGAAAAAGGGAACAAAGGAATAAATTTAAATACTATTTACAAAAGAGGACAAAAGGGTTGAAGTTTCTCTCCTACTCAGAACGAAGAAGGAAAGGTCCTCTCAACCTAGCCAGCCAGGGATGATTTGAAGGTGAAATCCCTCAAGTGTTTGTTGTTTCTCTCTTTCCATAAGCTCCACGCAGCCTGTAGGAAGATTTCCATGAACATCGGGCTATTCCACGTAGTTTTCGCGTGCTCAATCCATTGAAGTCTTGTACCATGTGTTACCCAGAAAATATTAATATGTGACCAACACTCTTGGCTAAATGGACAGGTGAAGAAAAGGTGCTCCAAAGTTTCTTCAATAGGAGAAGAACACAGCAGACAAGTGTGGTTTTCACCAATGTTGTAGTGTCTCCTCTTGAGCATGTTTCGTGTGTTTAGTCTATCGGAGAGGAGTAGCCAGCCGAATACTTTTATTTTCATGGTGGCCTTAGATCTCCACAGCCACTTGTATGTATGGTGAGCTCTTATTTCTCTGAAGTAATATGAGTAATATTGGCTCGCAGTGTAGTCTCCCTTACCCCAAATGCATGTCCATTTATCCTTTCCGTGGTCCAAGGTAATCGGAGTCAGCAATTGCTGAAGGTCCAACAGCTCTGCATGAGCCTGCGTAGAAAGGGGAAGATGGAAGGTTTCCCCAACATGCCAGCTGTTAAAAGTGCCTGGACAGATATATCTTCATTTTTGGAGTACGAAAAGGCCCTGGGATGGGTGCTATCTACTTTTATCATGCAATCTTCTGCTATAGTGTATATGTTCTATATGTCGTGCAATGTGGTGTTCAATTAACTGCTTGGTTCAATTCTGAAAATGTGATGTTCAATTCTTCAGGGTGCAATATTTCCAAGTTGTTAAGCATGCTTGGTTTGGTTAACTTTCTAATCTTCTATTACAAGTATGTTATATTATGCAATATGGTGCTCAGTTAACGTTTGGTTCATTTGTTGTGGTGTTTAGTTAACTGCTTGGTTCAATTCTGCAATGCGATGTTCAATTGTTGTGGTTGCATTACATTATTGTATACCATGCGAGGAATAAATCGAATTTGGCTGTACTAAATACATGAGAAACAAATACAATTGCTATATTTCCAAGTTGTTAAGCATGCTTGGTTTGGTTAACTGTCTGATCTTCTATTAGGAGTATGTTATATTGTGCAATGTGGTGCTCAGTTAACGTTTGGTTCATTTATTATGGTGTTTAGTTAACTGCTTGGTTCAATTCTACAATGCGATGTTCAATTGTTGTGGCTACATTATGTTATTGTATACCATGTGAGGAATAAATCAAATTTGGCTGCACTTAATACATGAGAAACATATACAAGTGTTATATTTCCTAGTTCTTAGTCATGCTTGGTTTGGATAAATGGGTTTTCCATGTGATTGAATTAATCTGATGAATCTGCAATGTGCTTATTTATCATCAACATATTTTACTGATAGCATGCGAACCCTTACTTAACCTGATGACTAACTACCTTATATGTGTTGCAGGGAAACAATGGGAAGCACTGAGGTTTACAAGATGGTACTAACTATTATACGTTGCCTTTTTTTATTCCTCTGCCCCATTTCCAATATAGAGAAGATATTTATGCACATCCTTGTTTTCATGCTTCACTGATGATTACCTCTCAAACCACCTCGGTGGTCAGGAGGCGAGGAAAGTTTTCATACAACACCCACGGTTCAATATTGAAGTGTTCCTGAAGAGGTCGAACGATGGACGGTCAATCATCCATAGGCAGTGGCCTAAAGTTGCAAAGATCATCAACATGAATGAAGGCTCAATATTAGCCTTCGCTCTAGCAATTTTCGGATGAGATGCATCTCTCTATGTACCGCCTATGATGCTAATTTCGAAAGGTTCTAGATGTTGCATGTGAAACTTGCTACTGGTGCAGTTGTGTAATGGGCTAGTTGAGTGCTGAAGCTATATCATGTTATACTCTGATGTATTTCAATTATGAAATCCTGCTTCTTAATATGAAAATGGAATATATTATGTGCTTAATATGAATGTCAATTAGATTAGTAAATGGATTATTAATAATAGGGCAATTAGCCCGCTAATTGGCCAATTAGCGGTTTTCCTATTGCAAACTGTTATTGAGAAAACACAATGGGCGATGACCTCAGGCAATGCACACAGTTTCTAGGAATAAACCGTATTGGATCAATGAACAATCACACACGACATTCTCTTGAAAACTGTTTGCCTTACGCCACCTTACGCAAACGTTTTCATTGGAGTGACTATGTGGGATGTATATACGAACAGAAACGTTTAGCGGTGACTGACTGTGTGGGATGTACTTACGACCGGAAATGATTTTGCCTGTATAATTGTATTTTTTGAGCACTACTGTACTATTTCTGTATTTGAGTGCACGCCGGTCGCACACGACCTCATTTTGCCGAGCGTGTGTGCCAGGAGGGCATATCCTCGATGGGTTCTGGGTCGTGTGGGAAGGTCCCCCTATCGCCCACACTCACTAGGTGACGGTTCCGAACGCCGTCGCGGAAAGGGGTTAAAAACCGTTTGTATAGCACCGACGCGTACCAGTGACAATGTTCAAGTTTATGGATTCTAATTGTCTCCGAGATGATGTTACTAATAATTCCAACGTCACCCTTGGCACGCATAAGATCACGGAGCTCAAATAGACATTCATCAAACTTGGGATCACTAGGACTCATCTTATGGAAAGCAATAGACTTTTGAAGAATTTGATCTAGATTCATCAAGGAATAATTCGGAAAGCATTCCTCAAGATATTTCCATATAGTATAAGCACATTCAAAGGTAGGCAAGCACACAAGCAAATTTCTAGGCAATCCTCTAATGATAAGATCGGCAGTCCTAAGATTGCGAACCATGTCAAGATACTCATCGGGTGTAGGATGCAAAGGGTCAACGGGAGGCACATAAGGACTAGTATTGTACTTGTTCAAATTATATTCATTGAAAATCACAAGCATGTCATTTTTCCAAGAACCATAAAACTCCCCATCAAGAATAGGCACTCTATGTCTAATAATCCCAAACGTAGACTCATCCATCTTCCTCAAATGGTGATTAAACCAAGGGACAATTACATTTGAGCCCTTAGTTGTGTCACACCCGTTTGATTTGTCCCTAAATTAAAAAAAAAACCTTGTTTCTGTCCAAGCCCGTTCGCTCCACTTATGCTTTTGCCCTTTGACGTTTGATGACACTTTGAAAACTTCATAACAAATTCATACCAACTCCAAAAAATACAAATAAGATATCAAAATGTTCAAAACACATCACCTATGTGTGCATGTCATTTGCATTCATGAAAAAGTGTTCAAAGGCCCCCATCGCAGTTTGAGCTCATATGATCTTAGCATGAATAGTAAAATTCAAACAAAATGGTAATTTTTTTAGAAAAATTCTGAATTTTTTTTGTGGCAAACATTGACAAATGTTTTCAGCACTTGGAAAGTTTCATAAGGGAATGACATAGATGGAAGTCGTGGCAAAAAAAAATTCAACACTCCAAAATGCTTTTTTTGGAGCATCAATTTAGTTTTTTTGCCACGACTTCCATGAATGTCATTTCATGATGAAACTTTATAATCACTCAAAACATTTGTCAATGTTTGCCACACAAAAAATTAGAATTTTCTGAATTTTTTATCATTTTGTTTGAATTATACTATTCATGCTAAGATCATTTGAGCTCAAACTGAGATGGGGGCTTTTGAACACTTTTTTCATGAATGCAAATGGCATGCACATATAGGTGATATTTTCTAAACATTTTGATATCTTATTTGTATTTTTCGGAGTTGGTACGAATTCGTTATGAAGTTTTCAAAGTGTCAGTCAAACAGTCAAAGGGCAAACGCATAAGTGGAGCGAACGGGCTTGGACAGAAATGAGGGTTTTCTGAATTTAGGGGAAAATCAAACAGGTGTGACACAATTAAGGGCTCAAACATAATTGTCTCTTAAACCAAAGCAATGGAGACCAATGCTCTGATACCAATTGAAAGGATCAAGAAGAGGGGTCCAGAGGGGGTGATTAGACCCTTAACACGCAAAGTTGGCAGTTTTTAATTTCTTCAAGTTAAGGTTGAGTATTATCACAAGTTAAAGCATTCTCAATACATTTCAAGCAAGCATGACAAGAGTATATATGTAGGAGAAAAAGTAAAGCATGAAAGTTGCAAGAAAGTAAAGGGATGGGACTGAAGTTTGCGAGCGTAATGGAACACGGAGAGTTTTGGCGTGGCTCCGATAGGTGGTTCTATCGACGTCCATGTTGACGGAGACTTCAACCCACGAAGGGTAACGGCTGCTTGCGAGTCCACGGAGGGCTCCACCCACGAAGGGTCTCTGAAGAAGCAACCTTATCTATCCCACCATGGCCATCGCCCACGAAGGACTTGCCTCACTCGGGTAGATCTTCACGAAGTAGGCGATCTCCTTGCCCTCACAAAGTTCTTGGTTCAACTCCGAACATGTCGGAGGCTCCCAAGCGACACCTAACCAATCTAGGAGACACCACTCTCCAAAAGGTAGTATCTGGTCTGTTGATGATGAACTCCTTGCTCTTGTGCTTCAAATGATAGTCTCCCTAACACTCAACTCTCTCTCACATTTGGCTATGGTGGAAAGATGATTTGAGTGGAAAGCAACTTGGGGAAGGTTAGAAATCAAAATTCTTGTGGTAGGAATGGAATTTCTTGATCTCAACACATGAGTAGGTGGTTCTCTCTCGAAAAGTGACTAGTGGAAGTGTAGGCACGTTCGATGGCTCTCTCTCAAATGAAGAAGGGGTGGAGGGGTATATATAGCCTCCACACAAAATCAAACCGTTACACATTTGACCCATACCGAATAGCTAAACTTGGTGTGACCGATTAGTTCAAATGTGAATGTTACGAATCTCGATGGGACCGATGGAACAACTCGGTGGGACCGATGTGCAAGGGCTTAGGGCAAACATCAACTCGGTGGCGCCGATTGCATCAACTCGGTGAGGCGAAGTGAAGCAATAAGCAGCAGTGAATGTCAAGCCAACTCGGTGAGACCGGCGAATGCAATAGATCACAATCTTGTTGGCAAGACCATCTCGGTGAGACCGAGATCCGTGTCAGTGAGACCGAATTGCTAGGGTTTTTGGCTGTGGCTCTGCCATATGAACTCAGTGGCGCCGGATAGAAAGAATTGGCGGGTCGAGTTGGAGTTTAGGTTTTGGACATATTTGGATGGAGAAAGTAGTTGAGGGTTTTGGAGCAATATCACTAAGCATTTGAGCAAGCAAGGCATTAAGCAACACCTCATCCCCTTTTAATAGTATTGGCTTTCATATGGACTTAATGTGATCTTGGATCACTAAAATAAAGATGAAGAGTCTTGAGCTTTTGCCAATGTATTTCCTTAGCATTTTGAAGGGGTTCCACGTCCTCTTATCCTTGCCACGCCACTGTTGAACTTATCTGAAATATACTAGATAAAAGTCCAACAAGAGATATGTTGACATTAATTACCAAAATCACCCAAGGAGCACTAGTGCTTTCACCTGCCCGGAGGTCTTCTTCATGGTTTTGATTAGCAAGTCTTGAGTACTGATAAGAGCCATCCTCCGACAAGCCCTTGCCGTTGAGAAGGCTGCAATTGTCTGTGCATTAGTCAGGGTATAAATACCCATGTTTAATACACCGACACCTCCGGATGGGATCGCGAAAGAACAAAAGCCTACGGCGGTGGAATAATTGTTTTGGGTGTCACTCTGGTGTTTTAGGATTTATGGGAATTTATAGAAGTAAAATTAGGTCAAACGGAGCTACAAGGGGCCCACGAGCTCAGGTGGCGCGCCCTGGGGGTGCGTCCTGTGAGCTTATGACCCTCTTGTAAGTCTTCTAGCTTCCTCCCGAAGCTTATAGGGTCCCTTCTGGTCTAGAAAAAAATGGCCATAAAGTTTCATCACGTTTAGACTTCGTTTGCTCTTTTTTCTCTGAAACAATAAAATAGGCAAAACAGAGGCCACACGAACCTTGAGTTAATAGGTTAGTTCTCAAAAGTGATATAAAATTGCATATAAAGCATACAAGATTGATAATATAATAGTATGAAACAATCAAAATTATAACTTAGTTGGGTCGGCTTAGGTCTAGGTCACTTTAGGCTTTTCTTTTTCTTATTTTTTTGTTTTCCATTTTCTTCCTGAATTCATATCTATTTCGAATTTGAATTTATTTCAAAAGGAAAACTTGCTCTAAATTCCTTAGGGAATATTTGCAGGTTGTGAGACATTTAATTAGGGGTTTTTGGTCATTTATTTTTTGCTAAAGATTTATAAAACTTGTTTAAATAGTCCATTTGCATTAGTTCCAATTTGGATTTTATTTGTTTTTTTTTTGCGAGGTGATTTTATTTGTTATTTGAATTTTAATAAATTGACATCCCGGTAATTCTTTTAATATTTGAAATGCCACCTTATTTTGGGGATTTGTTTTATATCTAAATTTGCCCCTTTAGGGTCTCTTCTTTAAATCCAAATGGCTTTATGGTTTTCTTTTTAGAACTAGGGTTTAATTATTTGGAATTTTGGAATTTTAATTCCAATCTATCACTAGGCATACACATGTGGCTCCATTTTAGGTTTTATTATTATCACCTAAATAACAATTTAGTGTTTCTGAATAATTCCCAATGCTTAATTGGGTCGCATATCCCATCAACCAAACAACTCCTATCCTAATTCTAGCTAGAGGCAACAATCATAACAGTTTCTAGGAAAAAAAATAATTCCCCATGAAGTTTTAAACATTCCATATTTAAGACAAAGCTGGGATGTGACAGTTTCACTTGTTCGTCCGCCAACTAAATTCCTTTTTGTGTTACGTATCGGCATTTAGCTAGTTTCATTAGCGGCGAAGACCACTAACTCCAGATTAATCTATACCTATACTAATAAAAATATTGATACTCTTGGTCCGTCATTTACAAAAAAAATCCCCCACCTTTCAGATAAACAACCCACAATCCATCTTCTATAATGACCACAATAACCAAATAATAAACCAGCTAAAGTTCCTGCCTAAACCTTGATCTGACTTATCTTATTTTACTAGCCCCTCCTAAGGCACGTACCATCACATCTATGCTACTCCCTTCGTTCTAAATTACTTGTCTTGGATTTGTCTACATATAGATGTATCTTGACTCATTTTAGTGCAAGATATATCCGTATCTAGATAAATCTAAAACAAGTAATTCGGAATGGAGGGAGTACATATACTCACGAGCACAACCAGCACTACAATTAGGAAACTTTACCAAATCTTACTATGCTATAGTTGTACTAGATCAACTAGTTGTACTAGATCTTCCATAAAAATAAAAAAAATAGTTGTACTAGATGTATATGAAATCTTGCTATTTTCTACATTAATAAATTAACTAACTACTACTAAGTTTTTTTTTCTTTTTTTCGAAAAGGGGGGCTCCCCGGCCTCTGCATCAGAGTGATGCATACGGCCATCTTATTAACCAAAAATTAAAAAGTGCCAACAAGGTTCCAAAGTCTCCAACTGAAAAAAAAGGCAGCTCACACAGAGCCTAAAAGGCTAGATACACAAACTAGCCAGGAAAAGACGCCACAACCGGCTGGCTAAAAATAGATAGGTAAACTAATTGCCTATCCTATTACATGACCGCCATCCAAACCGGTTGAAGATATCCCGAGCTACCATCTCCCAACGGATAGATCCAATAACCAAATGCTCCCTGGCCTCCATCGGAGTGAGTAGCGACCACGAACGGATCAATGCTGTAGCTCGGAAAATAACCTGCAAAAAATGAATCCGTGATGTTCTGTTAAAAACCAAATCATTTCTGCAATTCCAGATAGTCCACGACAAAGCGCAAACTCCAACCAGAATATGTCTTGCTAAGTCAGGCTCAACCCCATTAAGCCATGTCCGCGTTGACAGAATTCGGTGGAGTAATATTAAAAGCAATATGGACCGCCCGCCAAATAACTTTGGCCAACGGGCAATCAAAGAATAGATGCTTAATCGTCTCATCCCGATCACAGAAACTAAACCTAGTAGGTCCTGTCCAATTACGCTTTATCAAGTTGTCCTTTGTTAAAATAACTTGTCTATGGACAAACCACATAAACACTTTAATTTTTAAAGGAACTTTGACAGCCCAGACAAACTTGGAAGTTGGAATGGAGTTTGAATTAATAATATCAATGTACATTGATTTAACTGTAAATACTCGAGATCTAGTCAACTTCGGCGTAATCCATCGGGTTGGTGAGAAAGTTGAACCTCCATTAGTCTCCTAACTAGATGGAGCCATTCTTCCCAACGATTGCCCGCTAAGGACCGTCTAAACTGAATATTAAGGGGGATAGATTGAAATATCGTTGCCACGAACACCTCACGTCGTTGAGCAATCCGATATAAAGATGGATATTGAATGGCTAAAGGTGAGTCGCCAAGCCAAGTATCCTCCCAGAAACGTGTACTTACACCGTTTCCAATAACAAACCTCGTCCTATTGAACATTGATTGTTTGACTTTCATTAGTCCTTTCCAGAAAGGCGAATCAGGTTAGCTTTGACCGTGACACAGGACAATGTTTTAGTCTGGAGGTACTTGCTGCGAAGGATCTGCGCCCACATGGCCTCGATCCGGAGGAAAGCTTCCATAACCACTTACTAAGAAGGCATCTGTTCTTAACTTCAAGATTTTCAATACCAAGACCCCTTGGTCTTTCGATTGACAGATGATGTCCCATTTAGCAAGCCAGTATTTTCTTTTAAGTTCATCACCACCAAAAGAAACGCGACCGATAGAAGTCCATCTTTTCCTAACACCAATCGGGACCTCAAAGAACGATAACAGAACATAGGCATACTCGTGAGCACCGAATTAATCAAGATCAAACGGCCTCCGTAAGACATTAGCTTACCCTTCCAAAGAGCTCAGTTTCTTCTCAAATCGATCCTCGATGCACTTCCATTCTCTGTTTGTCGACCCTCGATGGTGTATCGGAATACCAAGGTATGAGAAAGGTAAACTCCCCAACTCGTACCCAAACAATTGCCTATAAGACTCATGTTCGTCTTTGGCTCTACCAAAGCGTAACAACTCGCTCTTATGAAAGTTAATCTTTAACCCGTCAACTGTTCAAAAGGCATAACACCAGCTTCATATTTCTCGCCTTGGCCAAATCATGCTCCATAAAGATGATTGTATCATCGGTATTGAAGGACGGATACACCTCCATCAACAAGATGAGGTACTAAACCACCCACTTGACCATTCTCCTTAGCCCTTCCTATCAAAATTGCTAACATATCCACCACAATGTTAAGCAGGATAGGGGACATCGGATCTCCTTATGCGAGGCCTTTATGTGTCCGGAAGTAATGACCTATATCGTCATTCACTTTAATTCCCACACTCCTTTTTGCGTAAAGGATTAGACACATGTCGCCAGTGCTTCATCAAAACCTTTCATACGCAATGCCTGTTGGAGGAATGGCCACTTGACCTTATCGTACGCTTTTTCGAAATCCACCTTAAAAATTACTCCATCTAATTTTTTGGAGTGGATTTCATGGAGCGTTTCATGAAGAACAACCACCCCTTCAAGGATGTTTCTGTCCGGCATGAAAGCAGTTTGGGATTGTTGCACCACATAATGCGCAATCTGTGTGAGCCTATTGGTCCCGACCTTGGTGAAGATTTTGAAACTAACATTGAGGAGGCAGATCGGCCTGAACTGCTCAATTCTCACAACATCCGTTTTCTTAGGGAGCAATGTGATAGTTCCAAAATTCAAGTGAAATAATTGAAGCTGTCCAGAGAAAAGATCATGAAACATAGGTAGTAAATCCCCCTTAATAATGTGCCAGCGCTTTTTATAGAACTCAGCCGGGAATCCATCCGGTCCGGGAGCCTTATTGTTTTTCATTTGTGCAATAGCATCAAACACCTCCTTCTCTGAGAATGGGGCGACCAGGATATCATTATCGGCATCAGACAATTGAGGCACATCCTCAGTCCTGGACTCATCGAGGGACACACAATTATCCTCCGAAGGTCCAAATAACTGTCTATAATATTCGGTAATATAGGTTTTGAGATTATCCTGGCCTAAAATAGTACCCTCATCCTGTTCAAGTTGAAAGATCCGCTTCTTTACAGTGCTTACCATTAGCAATGAGGTGAAAGAATTGAGTATTCGCGTCCCTTGGACCACTTTGCGGACCTTAGCTCGCAAAGCCCACTTCAATTCTTCTTCGGAGAAGTTCTTTCAACCTCTTCTCCGCCTCATTTTTAACACGGAGCTCGGGAGGTAGCAAAATCATGGATTCAGCTTTTATGTCTAGGGCACATACAAGAGGAAGGAGCCTATCCTTCTCGATCTTATACACCCCACCGAGGTGCTTAGCCCAACCCATGAGAAGATTCTCAAATGCCTAATTTTATTCTGCCAACGCTCGACCGCCGTCCTACCTCCTACACCCTTAGCCCATTCCCTGGCTATGAGGTCTAAGAACCCCTCGCGTTCAAACCAGGCCATCTCAAATGAGAAGGTGATTTTGTTTCCCATATGGTTCGGCTCCCCTGAGTTGACGAACAATGGTGTGTGATCGGAAATGCCCCGTGTGAGAGCTTGCACCGTAACAAGAGGGGACTTCTGTTCCCACTCCACGCTCGCGAGAACTCGATCAAGCTTTTCATATGTCGGGTTTGGCAGAGAATTAGCCCAGGTAAACTTTCTACCAGAAAGCTCTATCTCCCTCAGATCCAAGCTTTCAATAATGGTATTGAACATAAACGACCACCTGCCGTCAAAGTTATCATTATTTTTCTCCTCTCTCCTCCTAATGATATTGAAATCACCCCCGACCAAAATCGGAAGCTGCTCGGACCCACAGATTCGAACTAGGTCCGCCAGAAACTCCGGTTTAAGCTCGGGCTGTCTTGCACCATAAACCGCCACCAAAGCCCAATTGAACCCATCAACTTTAGACCTAACTCAAACTTTACATGAAGTCGCCCATTGCTACACTCCGGACTTCAAGGAATCGCATCTCACACCCAAAAAGATACCTCCCGATCTTCCACGTGGAGGAGGCAATGCCAATCGAAATCAATACCACCCGCAAGAGAGGATAGAAATGCGCGCAAAATTATCACTACGGTTTCGATAGAGCAATAAAATCTAGCCGATGTTCGGAGAAGCCTCGAAGAAGAAACCTTCTTTGGCCAAGTCTTTTAGACCTCTGCTATTCCAAAAGATTCCTTTCATATTTCGTCATGGAATTTTTTAGTAGTCCGAATCCTAGCACTCCTACGAACTGCAGAATCGGGATAAATCTTCCGTTTCCACTTACGCTTTGGCTTAGTGGGCTCTGTCGCCCGGTCCTCATAACCTGGCTCAATGGAACTAACAGCTGCAACATCTAGGGGCACATCATCGTCCTCCGACTCATGATTAGAAGGTGCTAGATCCGCACACAGATTATCTAGCACTCTAACCCCTAACGCATCAATCTCCTCATCATTCATGGGTTTAACCGCTACAAGATTATGAATAGTCTCTAAGACACGTTCCGCCTCCAAATCTAACATATCATTCACCGAATTGGAGATCTCACTATTAGTAACATGTAGCGACCAGACCCGAATGGATCAAGTCTCGTGCTCGATGTCATCCTGGATCGAATGCCGACACCACACAAGATTTCAAGGATTTATAGCGAGTAGCAATCACACACTTATTACATCGTTGTCCACAAGGGAACTTATTACAATAATATGGCTTAAGGCCATCTAATAATAACAGCGGAAGGCTTGGAAGGTAAGTGAGTCCATCAACTCCAACGGCATCACTGAGTATAGAACCACGACCTAACACCTTACTCGTCGTTCGAAAAGTCTGCAACGTGAAAGTTGCAGCCAAAAATTCACACATGGAATATCTTGGCAATGTAACACATAAGAGCAATGAAGGAATAAGCCTATACTACATGCATATATGGCTGGTGGTAAGGCTCTCTGATTACATTTGCATAAAGCTGATTTTTCCCTACATCAAAGGAATAATTTTATTTAACTATCATGGTGGTTGTTAAACATTGAGAATGGTTGACACATCCTCAATCCCAATTAAAAAGTACTCATCAAAACCCAACAACTTTTATTAGAGGTAACATGTTGAGATTCACATGATATTCAATTACAGGATACTCAAATTGTCCTTAACCGGGACACGGCTAATCATGATTAGTTTTACACTCTGCAGAGGTTTATGACTTTTCCCCACAAGACTCGATCGCCTCCGCTTGGTTCTCGTGACTACATGGTGTTTGAGAAGCGGATGACCGAGACATAGTCTTTGAAGCGCTAGCACCTTACATGTGGGTAGACCGTACCAACCTACATCCCATACATCAGCTAGCCTACCCGTAAGAGTTCGCACAACTTAGTCAACTACGCCAGAGCCCATAATTGGCTTGTGGCTGCACACGGAAGTTTCAGTTTGAATAATCTTATGATCCCTTAGAGCACAGGTGGCGGTCCAAGAAATCTGAGCAAATCTGATAGAAACCAGGTGCCTCAATCCACCCAGATGTGTGTTTAGGTTGCCACCTTAGATAAACCATTATTAACAATCTCACATCTGTCATGGATATTCACTCACCCAATCCACGTCTACTAGCATAGCATGGCATAATGGCAAACGTAGAAGTAACTCCCAAGGTTTCATAAGTAAAACAGGTAATAGGTACTACCTCAATCTACTTCCCAAACCCACAATTTAATTTGATCCTAAACATGCAAGTGTTTGAGGAATAGATCTAATGCATAAAAACTGGGTATGAGAAGAGTATGATCAAAGTGTTACTTGCCTTGCTGATGATCCGCGAAACCTAGAGATTCGAAGTAACAAGCGGCGCACTCCGGGTGATCTAACGCAGACAAACAACAAGCATACAATAAGTACTCATCTAATGAACAGGGAAATCTCGAATAAAAGATCTAACCAGAAAGTTCAACTTAAGAACCCTGGTTGCAAAAGAATCGAATCAAAATAAACTCCGAAAGTCGAAACTCGAGAGAGAACGACTCGGTTTTGTAAACTGAAACTAGGTCAAAATTTCACAGTAGCAAAACTCTGTGAAAGTAGGTTAGTTGGAACGGCGGTTTCGTTACGAAAATCCAGGCGTTTGAATCACCTGATTCCGATAAACGAGCAAGAAATAAAACAGTTTTGAAAATCAGATCGGAAATCGAATCAGAAAAAAATAACGGATTAAATCCGATGAAAAGAAAACGACGAACGGTTTAAATAACGGACGTTCGTTAACAGAACTAATCCAACGAACGCGTTCATTAAAACGAACGGTTCGGTGAACGTTCGTTAAATAAGAAAACCGAAAAAAATAAAACCAATCTAGGGTTTTTTAAAAAAAAACCGAACATCTTTTTTGTTTAAAATAAAAACCGGATCGGTTTTTAGGGGAAAACCGGATCGGGGCGCGGGGCTACCTCCGGTGATCTCTCGCCGGCGGGTCCGCGGGGCTCGATTAGGCGCGAGGTCCGGCGGGTCGAGGCGAGGGGCGGCGGGGTTCCGGCGTCGGCGAGGGAACGGCGGCGGCGGCAAGGCCCACGGCGGCGGTTGTTCGAGCCTGGGGTTGGGGCGGCTCGTGGGGTGAGAGAGAGGGGGCGGCGGCTATTTATGAGAGGGGGGGTTCGCCTTGGGAAGGGGCAAGGAGGGCGGGGTCGGAGGCGGACTCGAGGCGGGGGCGGAGGCGTGGGCGGCTCCTTCTCCGCTGCGACCGAGCCAGAGGGAGAGGAGGAGGTGGGCCGGGGGCGCTGGTTGGGCGGCTGGGCCTCGGCCAGGGCGCGTTTTTTAAAAATTAAACCAAACGAAATAAAAAATACCAAATGAACTCCAAATTAAATAAAACAAATTTTCCCGACTCCTAAAAATGAGTCTAACAAAATGAACTTTAAAAGCGGCAAACATGCATAAATTTTAAAATGCTCATTTTGCCTAAGCAAAATAAATCTTCCAAAAGCCAAATTTGGTTTATTTATAAAACCTTCATTTTTCCTAAATGTTGGGAAAGTCATATTATTCCCTCTCCAAATGTTTTTATAGGAAAAACTTTATGAAGATAATTAAATAAATCTAAATGATCCTATTTTCAAAATTTGAGAAATCCCAAATATGAAAATAATGAAACTTCCAACTCTCTCCGAGGGTCCTTGAGTTGCGTGAAATTTCTAGGATCGGAAAATGCGAGAAAATATGATATGCATGATGACCTAATGTATAACATTCCAAATTGAAAATTTGGGATGTTACAAACCTACCTTTAAGATGAATCTAGCCCTCGAGATTCGGGTTGGCTAGAAAATAGGTGAGGTGGTCCTTAAGCAAAACTTCCTCTCTTTCCTGGTGGCTTCATCCTCGGTGTGGTGGCTCCAATGAACTTTGCAAAACTTGATAACCTTGCTGCGGGTAACTCTGCTGGCATAATCGAGAATCTTAACTGGTTTTTCCTCATATGTCAAGTCATCCTTCAAGCTGTATTGCTTCCAAGGGCACTGTGTCTCTTAACGGTACCTCTGCTATCTCGGGTGACATTTCTTCAATCGAGAAACATGGAATACATCATGAACTCTGACAGTCCTTCCGCAATTCCAACTTATACGCAACTTCTCCCATGCGTTGCAAAATCTTATATGGTCCAACGAAACGGGGTGCTAACTTTCCTTTCACTCCAAAACGCTTAACTCCTCGAAGCGGGGATACTCTGAGATATACTCTGTCTCCAATTTCATACTCAATTGCTTTGCGCTTTGAATCGGCATAGCTCTTACATGCAGACTGGGCTACCTTGAGCCTGTCTCGAATCAACAACATTCATTCGACTCCTTAATCACATCTGGTCCAAACAACCGACGATCTCGGTTTAGTCCCATGACAACGGTGTCCTGCACCTTCTTCCATCTGAGCCTCGAAGGTGCCATCTTTAAGCTGGTTTGGTAATGTTATTGTAGGAAAATCCTGCATACGGCAAATTATCATCCCAACTAGATCCATAATCTAGTGCACAAGCTCTCGACATGTCCTCCAAAATCTGATTGACTCTCTCGGTCTATCCATCGGTCTGTGGGTGGAAAGCTGTCTTGAATTCAATCGGGTTCCCAATGTTTCGTAAACCGGTTCCAAAATTTCAAGTAAACTGGGTTCCTCTATCCGATACAATGCTCCTCGGAACTCCGTGTAAACACACAATTCGGTCATGTATATCTTTGCCAACTTAGCACTCGCTATAGGTAGTCTTGATTGGAATGAAATGAGCTACCTTTGTCAAGCGGTCGACTATGACCCAAATCGAGTCATATCCTGAACGGGTCTTTGGCAAACCTGTGATGAAATCCATGCCTAGTTTATCCCACTTCCATTCGGTATCGGCAACGGTTGTAACAATCCTGCGGCTTCGATGCTCGCTTTTACCTTCGACATCGTCACAAATTGCTACATACTCCGCAATATCCTTCTTCATTCCGGTCCACCAGAAAATATTCTTCAAATCCAAATACATCTTGGTATTTCCGGGTGAATCGAATAGGGTGAATCATGGGCTTCTTGTAAAATCAACTTCGATCTACGGGTCATTGGGCACATAAACACGGTCTTCAAACCATAGGGTATCGTGCTCATCCTCACGAAATCCTTTAGCTTTTCCTTTGCTCATTTTCTCCTTTATAGAGGCAACTTCCTTATCCGCCTTTTGGGCTTCTCGATTTTGTCCATTAGTGTCGACTGAATCTCCAATGCTGCTACATAGCCTCTCGGAACTATTTCCAAACATAGTTCTCGAAGGTCCTTGGCTAACTCATTGGGTATTCCTCCCATCATTAGGGTATTGACGTGGCTCTTACGGCTCAATGCGTCAGCTACGACGTTAGCCTTTCCAGGGTGATAATGCAATCTCATATCATAATCCTTGATTAGCTCTAACCATCTCCTTTGTCTGAGATTCAATTCCTTCTGTGTGAAGATGTACTTCAAACTCTTGTGATCCAATCGGTCCCTTATGGAATAGTGCATAAACTAGGGTTTAAGCTTCTATCACTCTCGCAACCCATCATCTAATTACTACTCCACAATGCATTCCCTTAGGCCCAAATATTGTGAAGTGTCATGTAGTCGACGTTCACATGACACCACCAAGGGAATCACAACATACATACTATCAAAATATCGAACACATATCAAGTTCACATGATTACTTGCAGCATGATTTCTCCCGTGACCTCAAGAACAAAAGTAACTACTCACAAATGTTAATCATGCTCAAGATCAGAGGGGTATTAAATAGCATAATGGATCTGAACATATAATCTTCCACCAAATAAATCATATAGTAATCAACTACAAGATGTAATCAACACTACTAGTCACCCACAAGCACCAATCTGTAGTTCCGGTACAAAGATTGAACACAAGATATGAACAAGGGTTTGGGAGGAGATGGTGTTGTTGAAGATGTTGATGGAGATTGCCTTCCCCAAGATGGGAGAGTTGTTGGTGATGATGATGACGATGATTTCCCCCACCGGGGGGGGGGGGAGTTCCCCTGGCGGAATCTCTCCGCCGGAGGGCAAAAGTGCTCCTGCCCAAGTTCCGCCTCGAGACGGCGGCGCTCCATCCCGAAAGTCCTCTCCTTATTTTTTTTCTAGGTCAAAATAACTTATATACCAGAAGATGGTCACCAGAGGTGGGCCGAGGGGAGCACAACCCACCAGGGCACGCTTGAGCTCCCTGGCGCACCCAGGTGGGTTGTGCCCACTTGGTGGGCTCCCTCCGGTACTTATTGGATCCAATATTCCTCATATATTCCATAAAAATTCTCCGTAAAGTTTCAGCTTGTTTGGGCCTGACGTAGCTTTTCCATGTCCAGATTTCCAGCTGCCGGAATTCTCCCTCTTTGTGTGTACCTTGCATATTATGAGAGAAACAACATTAGAATTACTCCAAAAAGCATTATTATGCATAAAAACATCATAAATAACAGTAGGAAAACATGATGCAAAATGGTCGATCACATACTTGTGTGGACCATCATTCTTAACAAGCTCATGGAACATGTCTTTATCTCCGGTCATGTGATCGGTACATCCACTATCAAGAATCCACTCTTTTTCTCCGGTCATATAGTCACGAAGATTAGCCATGAGACCAAAATGTCTCATCGACTCCTCAAGGTCAAGGTCACTATCTTCATCCTCATCATAATATCCATGCTCAATATCATCATGTAATTAATCATCACATGGAGCAAGTGATTCATTAGATATATGATGATGACACACTACTGCAGGATGCTGCTAACGAGACACTACGATTAGAGACCCTTCGACGAAACTGTGTGTGATGCCATAATCGCAAACAGTGGTGTAAAAAAATTGCCAAAAAGGTGCAAAACGTTTGCGATGACGGATGCATCAAACACGGTTCAGATTTTAGTTGCGTGTGCGAACCAGGGCATACGGTTGATCCACACGAACTGTTTTTGATTAGATAGAACAACAGAAACGGGTAGCCATATTAATGCGTGTGCGATATACAGCATACGGTTCGCTCCGATGAACTGTTTGCTATTAGGGAAAGCAACAGAAACAGTCAGCCAGATCAAGGTGTGTGTGATATACGGCATACGGTTCAGTCGAATGAACTGTTTTCGATTAGGGAAGAGAACATAAATGGTTCAACTTAACAAGATGTGTGTGATACGTGGCAAAAAGGCCCGAAGGTTAATTCAAGAACAAGTACACAAAGTTTAATTTAACATACATGACTTATAAGTTTCACAGAAATCATATCACTTTTTTTGGAAAACATTTAATTGCGTTGAATGTATATAATGCTCCGTCCTATTAGTTGAATTAACCTCGTGGTCCATGTTTTGGAAACATGTCGTAAAGTAACGGGAGTTCTGTTAGATGAGCTATCGGTAGGGAAGCTGGTCCTTGCTACTGTAGGATCCCTCTTTCCATCCTTTATTGGGCACCCGGATGACCGACTGTTGCCGCCCAATGGTCAATGCCACGTCCCCCGCATGGCAGTTTTTGCAGCGGGTAACTGCATCGTCGCGCCGCGCCCGGTGCAACCGCATGCACACGAACGTGCGTGATTGTGCGCCGGCCCCAAACACTGGCAGCACAACTTATAAATTAACGGATGGATTACTAGTTACAGTGATGCATATAATTAAGCAAAGGGATCGCACATGTCTGTATTGACTAGAACGAGAATGCAATAGCACAGTAAGAATTAAGGCCACGATGATGCTATCGCAGTGGTGGTTACAGGAGGCAAGAAGAAAGATGCATTCATCAACGTACGACCTCCTCCTCCTCAACTCAGTGCGGCGGGCCAGCATCCGGCGGCTAAGGAGCGGTGGCTTTTATGGCGAGGTCAAGGTGCTTCTCAGCTAAGGCATCCAAGGCTTCCAGCCGGTTGAAGAAGGCCAACGTCGTAGCGTCCTCACTGGCCTTGTAGATACCTATGTACACGATTCGCTCATACACATGAATGTGTAGGTCTGTGGTTTCTTGCAGGGCGAGGCGCCTCGCGACGAGCGCGACCTCCAGGTGAACATTCTTCTTGGCGTTCGGCGGGCAGTTGCAGGGCCACCAGTCCTTGAAAGAGGTTCCGACCATGGAGGCCGATTAGGGTGGCAGGCAATGAGGAGCCCGGGCGCGCGGGCTGGAGGAGTACGGCGATGTCGTCCACGAGCTTCTTGACGATGGTGAACCTGTTGGTGGTGTGAACGATCATCTCGTCGTACCGAGAGTCGTAGCTGGCGTCGATGGCGGCCATCCACCAGCCGGTCGCCAACACTGTGTGGAGACGATCCATGGTGCCATGCCGCGGGCCGGCGTCATGAACCATCTGGCACAGCCGCTGGCCGCTCACGCGCATCGCCGCCATGGGTCTGGAGTGAGCACTTTTGCGCTTATTAGTGTAGGTGCTTAGGCAAATGCTTAGGTGCGTACGATGTGGTAGATGCATTGGAATGGAGGGGCGCCTTTATATGAGTGCAAATTGCATTGCATTCACATTGTGCTACCTCTTTTCCCGGTCCTCATCCCATTACTTCCCTCATGCATTCACACGGTGCTAATTGAAGGAGGATGCATCATTGGCCGTTCAACATTTCGGGAACCGCTACCCTCTCCCTCGTCTGCATTAAAGCTGTATCGGGAACTGTGTCGCCTGCTGTCAAATCAAATAGTACTGCGCCGCCCGCTGCACGCCTGGCTGAACACGCCTCCTCGCCTCCATCTATGCTTAATTACTGAATTTTAATTGCAAAAATTAGATACTGCTAGTGATTTTTAGCTTCATATTTTGACAAATCGCAGTGTTACAAGGTTGGTAAATGGCAATGTTACTAGATCAACAAATGTCAATCTTTCTAGTATGACAATTGGCAACATACCCAATATGACAGATGCAAATCGCACCAAATTGTTTGTAAGTGGTTCACCCGGGTCATCCTAAAGAACCGTTTGTGTTCAAGAGATGCACAAATCATGCTCTCACTTTGCATACGGGTGTTCTATCTAAAACGTTTGCGATCAAGAGCCATTAAAACCTATAGACATTAAAACCAAGACACATGGCGTCACGTGAATGGTTAACATAATGCACATGGTTTGAATTATACAAACGTTTGAGATATTAAAGTGGCAGCTATTTTTTCAAAATGCCTTTGTTGGCTATTATTCAAGTGCCCATTCTCTCAAAATGGACACGAAAAACACCACAGCATGTTGGGTGCCATTCCATTATAGCATGCCAAGTTTCATAAATTTCAGACGAGTTTTGGATTTACTAGAATTTAAAAACAAAGTATCTCAATGTTTTGCCGGCAATCAACGTTGCCCTGGTGTTTGAAATTCATTCCCATTTCTTGCATTGGACCTAAGCATGCACCCAAGGACAAAGATTACATTTTCAAACAATTTATATGCGCCGGAGCATGTGCATGTAGTTCAAATTTGAATTATGCACATAAATGCATTGAGAACTCAGTTAATGCATAAAAATGTCCAAACGAACCCCGAAAAATCACAAAAAATAACACAACACTCTTGTTGTTCTATGTTGACACGAGAAAAAAATTGAAGGCAATAAGAGGCAATGGATATTGTTTCGCCCCCAAAGTTGGGGCGTTCCATACCGAAACCATCATGCTTGTTGTGAGAAGCTCTGGTTTGTGACAAGCATATCCCCAAACCTGCCTCAAATGAGATAAAAAAATTGCCACGACATGTTGATGCCACCCCATGATAGCATGCCAAGTTTCATGAATTTCAGACGAGCTTTGGATTTACTAGAATTTAAAACCAGGTATCTCAATGTTCGCGTCGAGTGACCGTGGCAGGGTGTTTGACATTCATTCCCTTTTCTTGCATGGGACCTAAGCATGCAACCAAGGACACATATTTGAATTTTCAACCAATTTTATATGCATTAGAGCATGTGCATGTAGTTCAAATTTGAATTATGCACATAAATGCATTCAGAACTTAGTTAATGCATAAAAATGTCCAAACGAACCCCAAAAAATCATAAAAAATAACACAACACTCCTGTTGTTCTATGTTGAAACGAGAAAATTTTGAAAGCAATAAGAGGCAATGGATATCGTTTAGTCCCCAAAGGTGGGGTGTTCCCTACCAAACCATCATGCTTGTTGGGAGAAGCTCAGTGCAGAGAAGCATATACCCAAACCTGCCCCAAATGGGACAAAAAATTACCACGACATGTTGATGCCGCTCCATGATAGCATGCCAAGTTTCATGAATTTCAGGCGTGTTTGGATTTACTAGAATTTAAAAACAAGGTATCTCAATGTTTGCGGCGAGTGACGGTGGCGGTGGTGTTTGACATTCATTCCCATTTCTTGCATGGGACCTAAGCATGCACCCAAGGACAAAGATTTGATTTTCAACCAATTTATATCTACTGGAGCATGCATGTAGTTCAAATTTGAATTATGCACATAAATGCATTGAAAACTCAGTTAATGCATACAAATGTCCAAACAAACCCTGAATAATTCCAATTATTTTATGACACACATATAGTTGCATGTTCACTGCAGATAGAAGGTCTAGCAATTCAAACACCGTCCATGGCCGCTGTGACCCCATTATGTAATTCAAATCAAGACGAAAAATCAAGTAGATCCCACACAGTTTATATAACCAACCGTGTGAGATGCAGCACAAAATATCTTGGAGCACCGTCGGAGTATAGTACGCATACGGCTTACGCTAGAAGATGTGCAACAACTACAGTCCACAGCCCACTCTGAATAAGGGACCGTGTATGATGACACTTTGCGCGCCATTTTTTTTGTTGAAGCGATTCCAAATTTTCGGCTTCCGCAGAAATATCTACCTCCCCGCCCCCTCCCCCTTACCAAAAGCCACATTTCCCCTGTTTCCGCCTTCCTTTCCAAGTTGAAACCTTCACTCCTTGCTTGCAAGTCGCCTCCTTCGGGCGACTCTCCTTCACGCTGCTCGGCCTCGCCTATCCGGCAGGTAATCCACACCGACCCCATCCTCCTCCTCCTTCCACATCCCACATGCCCGACACGGCCTTGGCGCGACACCTTCCACCCAAATCACCGACCCCTACACCAAATAAGCGCCACCCTAAGCCATGGTGCACGCAGTATAACCAGGATCTCAAGGAGCATTTGGCAGTGGAGAAGCAAATCGCGGCTGCACGCGCGGATGGGGTCGCAATGGCTGCCATTTGTGTGGACCCCCAGATCTTGGAGGAGCACCTCGCCGTCGAGGCCACCGTTGACGCCTCGCGCGCCAACGCCGCGACGTGGTTGGCAGCTTTAAACGACACTTCATGGCGTTTTCTCGAGTCCACCGTCGGTGCCTTGACGAATACTATGAGTAGTTTTCTCGGCACGCGTGCTTACCTCATCTTAAGAGCCAGCGGTTGGTGCCCGGGCGGCTCGGGCAACTCACCACTACAACGAGGGCACCCACGATCTTTGAGGCCTCGCCCTCTTCCATGTCCAAGGAGTCAATCGTCATCGATATCTCCGACAATGAGGAGTAGCTTGTCTTATTAGCTCACTATAAGGACCCATGTTCAGTTTGCTAGCTACTGCCTTTCCTTAACAAATTCTAGTGAATTGTGCTATCTACTTTTTTTTGACACTTGAAACAGTAGGAGAGGCTCCTACTGTATGTATTAAAATAAGTGACAAAAAGTCTTACAGAGTTATAACCTTACATCCATAGCCATGTTGTAACTAAAAAGGGGGGGGGGTGATAACTAGAAAAAGGGAACAAAGGAATAAATTTAAATACTATTTACAAAAGAGGACAAAAAGGGTTGAAGTTTCTCTCCTACTCTGTAACGAAGAAGGGAAAGGTCCTCTCTCAACCTAGCCAGCCAGGATGATTTCGAAGGTGAAATCCCTCTGAAGTGTTTGTTGTTTCTCTCTTTCCATAAGCTCCACGCAGCCTGTAGGAAGATTTCCATGAACATCGGGCTATTCCACGTAGTTTTCGCGTGCTCAATCCATTGAAGTCTTGTACCATGTGTTACCCAGAAAATATTAATATGTGACCAACACTCTTGGCTAAATGGACAGGTGAAGAAAAGGTGCTCCAAAGTTTCTTCAATAGGAGAAGAACACAGCAGACAAGTGTGGTTTTCACCAATGTTGTAGTGTCTCCTCTTGAGCATGTTTCGTGTGTTTAGTCTATCGGAGAGGAGTAGCCAGCCGAATACTTTTATTTTCATGGTGGCCTTAGATCTCCACACCACTTGTATGTATGGTGAGCTCTTATTTCTCTCAAGTAATATGAGTAATATTGGCTCATGAGTAGTCTCCTTACCCCAAATGCATGTCCATTTATCCTTTCCGTGGTCCAAGGTAATCGGAGTCAGCAATTGCTGAAGGTCCAACAGCTCTGCATGAGCCTGCGTAGAAAGGGGAAGATGGAAGGTTTCCCCAACATGCCAGCTGTTAAAAGTGCCTGGACAAATATATCTTCATTTTTGGAGTACGAAAAGGCCCTGGGATGGGTGCTATCTACTTTTATCATGCAATCTTCTGCTATAGTGTATATGTTCTATATGTCGTGCAATGTGGTGTTCAATTAACTGCTTGGTTCAATTCTGAAAATGTGATGTTCAATTCTTCAGGGTGCAATATTTCCAAGTTGTTAAGCATGCTTGGTTTGGTTAACTTTCTAATCTTCTATTACAAGTATGTTATATTATGCAATATGGTGCTCAGTTAACGTTTGGTTCATTTGTTGTGGTGTTTAGTTAACTGCTTGGTTCAATTCTGCAATGCGATGTTCAATTGTTGTGGTTGCATTCTGTTATTGTATACCATGCGAGGAATAAATCGAATTTGGCTGTACTAAATACATGAGAAACAAATACAATTGCTATATTTCCAAGTTGTTAAGCATGCTTGGTTTGGTTAACTGTCTGATCTTCTATTAGGAGTATGTTATATTGTGCAATGTGGTGCTCAGTTAACGTTTGGTTCATTTATTATGGTGTTTAGTTAACTGCTTGGTTCAATTCTACAATGTGATGTTCAATTGTTGTGGCTACATTATGTTATTGTATACCATGTGAGGAGTAAATCAAATTTGGCTGCACTTAATACATGAGAAACATATACAAGTGTTATATTTCCTAGTTCTTAGTCATGCTTGGTTTGGATAAATGGGTTTTCCATGTGATTGAATTAATCTGATGAATCTGCAATGTGCTTATTTATCATCAACATATTTTACTGATAGCATGCGAACCCTTACTTAACCTGATGACTAACTACCTTATATGTGTTGCAGGAAACAATGGGAAGCACCGAGGTTTACAAGATGGTACTAACTATTATACGTTGCCTTTTTTTATTCCTCTGCCCCATTTCCAATATAGAGAAGATATTTATGCACATCCTTGTTTTCATGCTTCACTGATGATTACCTCTCAAACCACCTCGGTGGTCAGGAGGCGAGGAAAGTTTTCATACAACACCCACGGTTCAATATTGAAGTGTTCCTGAAGAGGTCGAACGATGGACGGTCAATCATCCATAGGCAGTGGCCTAAAGTTGCAAAGATCATCAACATGAATGAAGGCTCAATATTCGCCTTCCGCTCTAGCAATTTTCCAGATGAGATGCATCTCTCTATGTACCGTCTATGATGCTAATTTCGAAAGGTTCTAGATGTTGCATGTGAAACTTGCTACTGGTGCAGTTGTGTAATGGGCTAGTTGAGTGCTGAAGCTATATCATGTTATACTCTGATGTATTTCAATTATGAAATCCTGCTTCTTAATATGAAAATGGAATATATTATGTGCTTAATATGAATGTCAATTAGATTAGTAAATGGATTATTAATAATAGGGCAATTAGCCCGCTAATTGGCCAATTAGCGGTTTTCCTATTGCAAACTGTTATTGAGAAAACACAATGGGCGATGACCTCAGGCAATGCACACAGTTTCTAGGAATAAACCGTATTGGATCAATGAACAATCACACGACATTCTCTTGAAAACTGTTTGCCTTACGCCACCTTACGCAAACGTTTTCATTGGAGTGACTATGTGGGATGTATATACGAACAGAAACGTTTAGCGGTGACTGACTGTGTGGGATGTACTTACGACCGGAAATGATTTTGCCTGTATAATTGTATTTTTGAGCACTCTTGTACTATTTACGTATTTGAGTGCACGCCGGTCGCTTACGACCTCATTTTGCCGGCGTGTGTGCGGGAGGGCATATCCTCGATGGGTTACGGGTCGTGTGGGAAGGTCCCCTATCGCCCACACTCACTAGGTGACGGTTCCAACGCCGTCATGAAAGGGGTTAAAACCGTTTGTATAGCACCGACGCTGCACCAGTGACAATGTTCAAGTTTATGGATTCTAATTGTCTCCGAGATGATGTTACTAATAATTCCAACGTCACCCTTGGCACGCATAAGATCACGGAGCTCAAATAGACATTCATCAAACTTGGGATCACTAGGACTCATCTTATGGAAAGCAATAGACTTTTGAAGAATTTGATCTAGATTCATCAAGGAATAATTCGAAAGCATTCCTCAAGATATTTCCATATAGTATAAGCACATTCAAAGGTAGGCAAGCACACAAGCAAATTTCTAGGCAATCCTCTAATGATAAGATCGGCAGTCCTAAGATTGCGAACCATGTCAAGATACTCATCGGTGTAGGATGCAAAGGGTCAACGGAGGCACATAAGGACTAGTATTGTACTTGTTCAAATTATATTCATTGAAAATCACAAGCATGTCATTTTTCCAAGAACCATAAAACTCCCCATCAAGAATAGGCACTCTATGTCTAATAATCCCAAACGTAGACTCATCCATCTTCCTCAAATGGTGATTAAACCAAGGGACAATTACATTTGAGCCCTTAGTTGTGTCACACCCGTTTGATTTGTCCCTAAATTAAAAAAAAAACCTTGTTTCTGTCCAAGCCCGTTCGCTCCACTTATGCTTTTGCCCTTTGACCGTTTGACCGACACTTTGAAAACTTCATAACAAATTCATACCAACTCCAAAAAAATACAAATAAGATATCAAAATGTTCAAAAACACATCACCTATGTGTGCATGTCATTTGCATTCATGAAAAAGTGTTCAAAAGCCCCCATCCCAGTTTGAGCTCATATGATCTTAGCATGAATAGTAAAATTCAAACAAAATGGTAATTTTTTTAGAAAAATTCTGAATTTTTTTTGTGGCAAACATTGACAAATGTTTTCAGCACTTGGAAAGTTTCATAAGGGAATGACATAGATGGAAGTCGTGGCAAAAAAAAATTCAACACTCCAAAATGCTTTTTTTGGAGCATCAATTTAGTTTTTTTGCCACGACTTCCATGAATGTCATTTCATGATGAAACTTTATAATCACTCAAAACATTTGTCAATGTTTGCCACACAAAAAATTAGAATTTTCTGAATTTTTTATCATTTTGTTTGAATTATACTATTCATGCTAAGATCATTTGAGCTCAAACTGAGATGGGGGCTTTTGAACACTTTTTTCATGAATGCAAATGGCATGCACATATAGGTGATATTTTCTAAACATTTTGATATCTTATTTGTATTTTTCGGAGTTGGTACGAATTCGTTATGAAGTTTTCAAAGTGTCACTCAAACAGTCAAAGGGCAAACGCATAAGTGGAGCGAACGGGCTTGGACAGAAATGAGGGTTTTCTGAATTTAGGGGAAAATCAAACAGGTGTGACACAATTAAGGGCTCAAACATAATTGTCTCTTAAACCAAAGCAATGGAGACCAATGCTCTGATACCAATTGAAAGGATCAAGAAGAGGGGTCCAGAGGGGGTGATTAGACCCTTAACACGCAAAGTTGGCAGTTTTTAATTTCTTCAAGTTAAGGTTGAGTATTATCACAAGTTAAAGCATTCTCAATACATTTCAAGCAAGCATGACAAGAGTATATATGTAGGAGAAAAAGTAAAGCATGAAAGTTGCAAGAAAGTAAAGGGATGGGACTGAAGTTTGCGAACGTAATGGAGACACGGAGAGTTTTGGCGTGGCTCCGATAGGTGGTTCTATCGTACGTCCATGTTGACGGAGACTTCAACCCACGAAGGGTAACGGCTGCGCGAGTCCACGGAGGGCTCCACCCACGAAGGGTCTACGAAGAAGCAACCTTATCTATCCCACCATGGCCATCGCCCACGAAGGACTTGCCTCACTCGGGTAGATCTTCACGAAGTAGGCGATCTCCTTGCCCTCACAAAGTTCTTGGTTCAACTCCAGAACATGTCGGAGGCTCCCAAGCGACACCTAACCAATCTAGGAGACACCACTCTCCAAAAGGTAGTATACGGTCTGTTGATGATGAACTCCTTGCTCTTGTGCTTCAAATGATAGTCTCCCTAACACTCAACTCTCTCTCACAGATTTGGCTATGGTGGAAAGATGATTTGAGTGGAAAGCAACTTGGGGAAGGTTAGAAATCAAAATTCTTGTGGTAGGAATGGAATTTCTTGATCTCAACACATGAGTAGGTGGTTCTCTCTCAGAAAGTGACTAGTGGAAGTGTAGGCACGTTCTGATGGCTCTCTCTCAAATGAAGAAGGGGGTGGAGGGGTATATATAGCCTCCACACAAAATCCAACCGTTACACACATTTGACCCATACCGAATAGCTAAACTTGGTGTGACCGATTAGTTCAAATGTGAATGTTACGAATCTCGATGGGACCGACTGGAACAACTCGGTGGGACCGATGTGCAAGGGCTTAGGGCAAACATCAACTCGGTGGCGCCGATTGCATCAACTCGGTGAGGCCGAAGTGAAGCAATAAGCAACAGAGTGAATGTCAAGCCAACTCGGTGAGACCGAAGCGAATGCAATAGATCACAATGCGCTGGCAAGACCATCTCGGTGAGACCGAGATCCGTATCGGTGAGACCGAATTGCTAGGGTTTTTGGCTGTGGCTCTGCCATATGAACTCAGTGGCGCCGGATAGAAAGAATTGGCGGGTCGAGTTGGAGTTTAGGTTTTGGACATATTTGGATGGAGAAAGTAGTTGAGGGTTTTGGAGCAATATCACTAAGCATTTGAGCAAGCAAGGCATTAAGCAACACCTCATCCCCTTTTAATAGTATTGGCTTTCATATGGACTTAATGTGATCTTGGATCACTAAAATAAAGATGAAGAGTCTTGAGCTTTTGCCAATGTATTTCCTTAGCATTTTGAAGGGGTTCCACGTCCTCTTATCCTTGCCACGCCACTGTTGAACTTATCTGAAATATACTAGATAAAAGTCCAACAAGAGATATGTTGACATTAATTACCAAAATCACCCAAGGAGCACTAGTGCTTTCACCTGCCCGGAGGTCTTCTTCATGGTTTTGATTAGCAAGTCTTGAGTACTGATAAGAGCCATCCTCCGACAAGCCCTTGCCGTTGAGAAGGCTGCAATTGTCTGTGCATTAGTCAGGGTATAAATACCCATGTTTAATACAACGACACCTCCGGATGGGATCGCGAAAGAACAAAAGCCTACGGCGGTGGAATAATTGTTTTGGGTGTCACTCTGGTGTTTTAGGATTTATGGGAATTTATAGAAGTAAAATTAGGTCAAACGGAGCTACAAGGGGCCCACGAGCTCAGGTGGCGCGCCCTGGGGGTGCGTCCTGTGAGCTTATGACCCTCTTGTAAGTCTTCTAGCTTCCTCCCGAAGCTTATAGGGTCCCTTCTGGTCTAGAAAAAAATGGCCATAAAGTTTCATCACGTTTAGACTTCGTTTGCTACTGTTTTTCTACGAAACAATAAAATAGGCAAAACAGGAACTGACACCAGGCACTGAGTTAATAGGTTAGTTCTCAAAAGTGATATAAAATTGCATATAAAGCATACAAGATTGATAATATAATAGTATGAAACAATCAAAAATTATAACTTAGTTGGGTCGGCTTAGGTCTAGGTCACTTTAGGCTTTTCTTTTTCTTATTTTTTTGTTTTCCATTTTCTTCCTGAATTCATATCTATTTCGAATTTGAATTTATTTCAAAAGGAAAACTTGCTCTAAATTCCTTAGGGAATATTTGCAGGTTGTGAGACATTTAATTAGGGGTTTTTGGTCATTTATTTTTTGCTAAAGATTTATAAAACTTGTTTAAATAGTCCATTTGCATTAGTTCCAATTTGGATTTTATTTGTTTTTTTTTGCGAGGTGATTTTATTTGTTATTTGAATTTTAATAAATTGACATCCGGTAATTCTTTTAATATTTGAAATGCCACCTTATTTTGGGGATTTGTTTTATATCTAAATTTGCCCCTTTAGGGTCTCTTCTTTAAATCCAAATGGCTTTATGGTTTTCTTTTTAGAACTAGGGTTTAATTATTTGGAATTTTGGAATTTTAATTCCAATCTATCACTAGGCATACACATGTGGCTCCATTTTAGGTTTTATTATTATCACCTAAATAACAATTTAGTGTTTCTGAATAATTCCCAATGCTTAATTGGGTCGCATATCCCATCAACCAAACAACTCCTATCCTAATTCTAGCTAGAGGCAACAATCATAACAGTTTCTAGGAAAAAAAATAATTCCCCATGAAGTTTTAAACATTCCATATTTAAGACAAAGCTGGGATGTGACAGTTTCACTTGTTCGTCCGCCAACTAAATTCCTTTTTGTGTTACGTATCGGCATTTAGCTAGTTTCATTAGCGGCGAAGACCACTAACTCCAGATTAATCTATACCTATACTAATAAAAATATTGATACTCTTGGTCCGTCATTTACAAAAAAAATCCCCCACCTTTCAGATAAACAACCCACAATCCATCTTCTATAATGACCACAATAACCAAATAATAAACCAGCTAAAGTTCCTGCCTAAACCTTGATCTGACTTATCTTATTTTACTAGCCCCTCCTAAGGCACGTACCATCACATCTATGCTACTCCCTTCGTTCTAAATTACTTGTCTTGGATTTGTCTACATATAGATGTATCTTGACTCATTTTAGTGCAAGATATATCCGTATCTAGATAAATCTAAAACAAGTAATTCGGAATGGAGGGAGTACATATACTCACGAGCACAACCAGCACTACAATTAGGAAACTTTACCAAATCTTACTATGCTATAGTTGTACTAGATCAACTAGTTGTACTAGATCTTCCCGCAAAAATAAAAAAAAATAGTTGTACTAGATGTATATGAAATCTTGCTATTTTCTACATTAATAAATTAACTAACTACTACTAAGTTTTTTTGTCTTTTTTTTCGAAAAGGGGGGCTCCCCGGCCTCTGCATCAGAGTGATGCATACGGCCATCTTATTAACCAAAAATTAAAAAGTGCCAACAAGGTTCCAAAGTCTCCAACTGAAAAAAAGAAAAAGGCAGCTCACACAGAGCCTAAAAGGCTAGATACACAAACTAGCCAGGAAAAGACGCCACAACCGGCTGGCTAAAAATAGATAGGTAAACTAATTGCCTATCCTATTACATGACCGCCATCCAAACCGGTTGAAGATATCCCGAGCTACCATCTCCCAGCGGATAGATCCAATAACCAAATGCTCCACGGCCTCCATCGGAGTGAGTAGCGACCACGAGCGGATCAATCTTGTAGCTCGGAAAATAACCTGCAAAAAATGAATCCATGATGTTCGTTAAAACCAAATCATTTCGCAATTCCGGATAGTCCACGACAAAGCGCAAACTCCAACCGAATATGTCTTGCTAAGTCGCTCAACCCCATTAAGCCATGTCGCGTTGATGAATTCGTGGAGTAATATTAAAAGCAATATGGACCGCCCGCCAAATAACTTTGGCCAACGGGCAATCAAAGAATAGATGCTTAATCGTCTCATCCCGATCACGAAACTAAACCTAGTAGGTCCTGTCCAATTACGCTTTATCAAGTTGTCCTTTGTTAAAATAACTTGTTTATGGACAAACCACATAAACACTTTAATTTTTAAAGGAACTTTGACAGCCAGCACAAACTTGGAAGTTGGAATGGAGTTTGAATTAATAATATCAATGTACATTGATTTAACGTAAATACTCGAGATCTAGTCAACTTCCAGCGTAATCCATCGGGTTGGTGAGAAAGTTGAACCTCCATTAGTCTCCTAACTAGATGGAGCCATTCTTCCCAACGATTGCCCGCTAAGGACCGTCTAAACTGAATATTAAGGGGGATAGATTGAAATATCGTTGCCACGAACACCTCACGTCGTTGAGCAATCCGATATAAAGATGGATATTGAATGGCTAAAGGTGAGTCGCCAAGCCAAGTATCCTCCCAGAAACGTGTACTTACACCGTTTCCAATAACAAACCTCGTCCTATTGAACATTGATTGTTTGACTTTCATTAGTCCTTTCGAAAAAGCGAATCAGTTGGCTTGGACCGTGACACAGGGACAATGTTTTAGTCTGGAGGTACTTTGTGCGAAGGATCTGCGCCCACATGGCCTCGATCCGGAGGAAAGCTTCCATAACCACTTACTAAGAAGGCATCTGTTCTTAACTTCAAGATTTTCAATACCAAGACCCCTTGGTCTTTCGATTGACAGATGATGTCCCATTTAGCAAGCCGGTATTTTCTTTTAAGTTCATCACCACCCAAAAGAAACGCGACCGATAGAAGTCCAATCTTTTCCTAACACCAACTGGGACCTCAAAGAACGATAACAGGAACATAGGCATACTCGTGAGCACCGAATTAATCAAGATCAAACGGCCTCCGTAA
Organism: Aegilops longissima; assembly: GCA_021605205.1. Lineage (NCBI taxonomy): Eukaryota > Viridiplantae > Streptophyta > Magnoliopsida > Poales > Poaceae > Aegilops > Aegilops longissima. The sequence goes on from CM038680.1 coordinate 169,612,156, forward strand.
GACATTAGCTTACCCTTCCAGCAGCTCAGTTTCTTCTCAAATCGATCCTCGATGCACTTCCATTCTCTGTTTGTCAGCCTACGATGGTGTATCGGAATACCAAGGTATGAGAAAGGTAAACTCCCCAACTCGTACCCAAACAATTGCCTATAAGACTCATGTTCGTCTTTGGCTCTACCAAAGCAGAACAACTCGCTCTTATGAAAGTTAATCTTTAACCCGGTCAACTGTTCAAAAAGGCATAACACCAGCTTCATATTTCTCGCCTTGGCCAAATCATGCTCCATAAAGATGATTGTATCATCAGCGTATTGAAGGACGGATACACCTCCATCAACAAGATGAGGTACTAAACCACCCACTTGACCATTCTCCTTAGCCCTTCCTATCAAAATTGCTAACATATCCACCACAATGTTAAACAGGATAGGGGACATCGGATCTCCTTGTCTGAGGCCTTTATGTGTCTGGAAGTAATGACCTATATCGTCATTCACTTTAATTCCCACACTCCCTTTTTGCGTAAAGGATTCGACCTGTCGGCGCCAGGCTTCATCAAAACCTTTCATACGCAATGCCTGTTGGAGGAATGGCCACTTGACCTTATCATACGCTTTTTCGAAATCCACCTTAAAAATTACTCCATCTAATTTTTTGGAGTGGATTTCATGGAGCGTTTCATGAAGAACAACCACCCCTTCAAGGATGTTTCTGTCCGGCATGAAAGCAGTTTGGGATTGTTGCACCACAGAATGCGCAATCTGTGTGAGCCTATTGGTCCCGACCTTGGTAAAGATTTTGAAACTAACATTGAGGAGGCAGATCGGCCTGAACTGCTCAATTCTCACAACATCCGTTTTCTTAGGGAGCAATGTGATAGTTCCAAAATTCAAGTGAAATAATTGAAGCTGTCCAGAGAAAAGATCATGAAACATAGGTAGTAAATCCCCCTTAATAATGTGCCAGCGCTTTTTATAGAACTCAGCCGGGAATCCATCCGGTCCGGGAGCCTTATTGTTTTTCATTTGTGCAATAGCATCAAACACCTCCTTCTCTGAGAATGGGGCGACCAGGATATCATTATCGGCATCAGACAATTGAGGCACATCCTCAGTCCTGGACTCATCGAGGGACACACAATTATCCTCCGGAGGTCCAAATAACTGTCTATAATATTCGGTAATATAGGTTTTGAGATTATCCTGGCCTAAAATAGTACCCTCATCCTGTTCAAGTTGAAAGATCCGCTTCTTTCTGTGCTTACCATTAGCAATGAGGTGAAAGAATTGAGTATTCGCGTCCCCTTGGACCACTTTGCGGACCTTAGCTCGCAAAGCCCACTTCAATTCTTCTTCGCGGAGAAGTTCTTTCAACCTCTTCTCCGCCTCATTTTTAACCTGGAGCTCAGGAGGTAGCAAAATCGCGGATTCAGCTTTTATGTCTAGGGCCTGTACAAGAGGAAGGAGCCTATCCTTCTCGATCTTATACACCCCACTGAGGTGCTTAGCCCAACCCCGCAAGAAGATTCTCAAATGCCTAATTTTATTCTGCCAACGCTCGACCGCCGTCCTACCTCCTACACCCTTAGCCCATTCCCTGGCTATGAGGTCTAAGAACCCCTCGCGTTCAAACCAGGCCATCTCAAATGAGAAGGTGATTTTGTTTCCCATATGGTTCGGCTCCCCTGAGTTGACGAACAATGGTGTGTGATCGGAAATGCCCCGTGTGAGAGCTTGCACCGTAACAAGAGGGGACTTCTGTTCCCACTCCACGCCGCGAAACTCGATCAAGCTTTTCATATGTCGGGTTTGGCGGAGAATTAGCCAGTAAACTTTCTACCGTAAAGCTCTATCTCCCTCGGATCCAAGCTTTCAATAATGGTATTGAACATAAGCGACCACCTGCCGTCAAAGTTATCATTATTTTCTCCTCTCTCCTCCTAATGATATTGAAATCACCCCGACCAAAATCGGAAGCTGCTCGACCCACAGATTGAACTAGGTCCGCCAGAAACTCGGTTTAAGCTCGGGCTGTCTTGGCACCATAAACCGCCACCAAAGCCCAATTGAACCCATCAACTTTAGACCTAACTCGAAACTTTACCGCGAAGTCGCCCATTGCTACACTCCGGACTTCAAGGGAATCGCATCTCACACCCAGTAAGATACCTCCCGATCTTCCACGTGGAGGGAGGCAATGCCAATCGAAATCAATACCACCCGCAAGAGAGGATAGAAATCGCGCGCAAAATTATCACTACGGTTTTCGATAGAGCAATAAAATCTAGCCGATGTTCGGAGAAGCCTCGGAAGAAACCTTCTTTTGGCCAAGTCTTTTAGACCTCTGCTATTCCAAAAGATTCCTTTCATATTTCGTCATGGAATTTTTTAGTAGTCCGAATCCTAGCACTCCTACGAACTGCAGAATCGGGATAAATCTTCCGTTTCCACTTACGCTTTGGCTTAGTGGGCTCTGTCGCCCGGTCCTCATAACCTGGCTCAATGGAACTAACAGCTGCAACATCTAGGGGCACATCATCGTCCTCCGACTCATGATTAGAAGGTGCTAGATCCGCACACATATTATCTAGCACTCTAACCCCTAACGCATCAATCTCCTCATCATTCATGGGTTTAACCGCTACAAGATTATGAATAGTCTCTAAGACACGTTCCGCCTCCAAATCTAACATATCATTCACCGAATTGGAGATCTCACTATTAGTAACATGTAGCGACCAGACCCGAATGGATCAAGTCTCTGTGCTCAGTGTCATCCCTGGATCGATGCCTTGACACCACACAAGATTTGAAGGATTTATAGCGAGTAGCAATCACACACTTATTACATCGTTGTCCACAAGGGAACTTATTACAATAATATGGCTTAAGGCCATCTAATAATAACAGCGAAGGCTTGGAAGGTAAGTGAGTCCATCAACTCCAACGGCATCATCGAGTATAGAACCACGACCTAACACCTTACTGTCGTTCGAAAAGTCTCATAACGTGAAAGTTGCAGCCAAAAACAATTGACACATGGAATATCTTGGCAATGTAACACATAAGAGCAATGAAGGAATAAGCCTATACTACATGCATATATGGCTGGTGGTAAGGCTCTCGATTACATTTGCATAAAGCTGATTTTCCCTACATCAAAGGAATAATTTTATTTAACTATCATGGTGGTTGTTAAACATTGAGAATGGTTGACAAGATCCTCAATCCCAATTAAAAGTACTCATCAAAACCCAACAACTTTTATTAGAGGTAACATGTTGAGATTCACATGATATTCAATTACAGGATACTCAAATTGTCCTTAACAGGGACACGGCTAATCATGATTAGTTTTACACTCTGCAGAGGTTTGCGCACTTTTCCCCACAAGACTCGATCGCCTCCGCTTGGTTCTCGTGACTACATGGTGTTTGAGAAGCGGATGGCCGAGACATAGTCTTTGAAGCGCTAGCACCTTACATGTGGGTAGACCGTACCAACCTACATCCCATACATCAGCTAGCCTACCCGTAAGAGTTCGCACAACTTAGTCAACTACGCCAGAGCCCATAATTGGCTTGTGGCTGCACACGGAAGTTTCAGTTTGAATAATCTTATGATCCCTTAGAGCACGGGTGGCGGTCCAAGAAATACTGAGCAAATCTGATAGAAACCAGTGCCTCAATCCACCCAGATGTGTGTTTAGGTTGCCACCTTAGATAAACCATTATTAACAATCTCACATCTGTCATGGATATTCACTCACCCAATCCACGTCTACTAGCATAGCATGGCATAATGGCAAACGAGAAGTAACTCCCAAGGTTTCATAAGTAAAACAGTAATAGGTACTACCTCAATCTACTTCCCAAACCCACAATTTAATTTGATCCTAAACATGCAAGTGTTTGAGGAATAGATCTAATGCATAAAAACTAGGTATGAGAAGAGTATGATCAAAGTGTTACTTGCCTTGTCGATGATCCATGAAACCTAGAGATTCAAGTAACAAGCGGCGCACTCGGGTGATCTAACGCAGACAAACAACAAGCATACAATAAGTACTCATCTAATGAACAGGGAAATCTCGAATAAAAGATCTAACCAGAAAGTTCAACTTAAGAACCACAGTTGCAAAAGAATCGAATCAAAATAAACTCGAAAGTCGAAACTCGAGAGAGAACGACTCGGTTTGTAAACTGAAACTAGGTCAAAATTTCACAGTAGCAAAACTCTGTGAAAGTAGGTTAGTTGAACGGCGGTTTCAATTCATTTAAATCCAGCGTTTGAATCACTGATTCGATAAGCGAGCAAGAAATAAAACAGTTTTGAAAATCGGATCGAAATCGAATCGAAAAAAATAACGGATTAAATCCGATGAAAAGAAAACGACGAACGGTTTAAATAGCGGACGTTCGTTAACAGAACTAATCCAACGAACGCGTTCATTAAAACGAGCGGTTCGGTGAGCGTTCGTTAAATAAGAAAACCGAAAAAATAAAACCAATCTAGGGTTTTTAAAAAACCGAACATCTTTTTGTTTAAAATAAAACCGGATCGGTTTTAGGGAAAACCGGATCGGGCGCTGGGCTACCTCCGGTGATCTCTCGCCGCGGGTCCGCGGGCTCGATTAGGCGCGAGGTCCGCGGGTCGGGAGGCGAGGGGGGGGGCGTCGGCGGCGAAACGGCGGCGGCGGCGGCCGCACACGCGGCGGGGGGGTTCGGTCGGGCGCTGGTTGGGGCGGCTCGGGGAGAGAGAGAGGGGGCGGGCTATTTATGAGAGGGGGTTCAGCTGCTTGGGGGAAGGGCAGGGAGGCGCGGTCGGAGGCGGACTCGAGGCGGCAAGGAGGCGTCTTGGCGGGGCTCCGCCAGGCGACCGAGCCTTGAGGAGAGGAGGAGGTGGGCGGGGGCGCTGGTTGGGCGGTGGGCCTCGGCCCAGGGGGGGCGCGTTTTTTTTAAAAATTAAACCAAACGAAATAAAAAAAATACCAAATGAACTCCAAATTAAATAAAACAAATTTTCCCCGACTCCTAAAAATGAGTCGAACAAAATGAACTTTAAAAACGGCAAACATGCATAAATTTTTAAAATGCTCATTTTTGCCTAAGCAAAATAAATCTTCCAAAAGCCAAATTTGGTTTATTTATAAAACCTTCATTTTTCCTAAATGTTGGGAAAGTCATATTATTCCCTCTCCAAATGTTTTTATAGGAAAAACTTTATGAAGATAATTAAATAAATCCAAATGATCCTATTTTCAAAATTTGAGAAATCCCAAATATGAAAATAATGAAACTTCCAACTCTCTCCGAGGGTCCTTGAGTTGCGTGAAATTTCTAGGATCGGAAAAATGCGAGAAAAATATGATATGCATGATGACCTAATGTATAACATTCCAAATTGAAAATTTGGGATGTTACAAACCTACCCCCATAAGATGAATCTCGCCCTCGAGATTCGGGTTAACTAGAAAATAGGTGAGGTGGTCCTTAAGCAAAACTTCCTCTCTTTCCCAGGTGGCTTCATCCTCAGTGTGGTGGCTCCACTGAACTTTGCAAAACTTGATAACCTTGCTGCGGGTAACTCTGCTGGCATAATCGAGAATCTTAACTGGTTTTTCCTCATATGTCAAGTCATCCTTCAATCTGTATTGCTTCCAAAGTGGCACTTGTGTCTCTTAACGGTACCTCTGCTATCTCGGGTGACATTTCTTCAATCGAGAAACATGGAATACATCATGAACTCCTGACAGTCCTTCCGCAATTCCAACTTATACGCAACTTCTCCCATGCGTTGCAAAATCTTATATGGTCCAACGAACGGGTGCTAACTTTCCTTTCACTCCAAAACGCTTAACTCCTCGAAGCGGGGATACTCGAGATATACTCTCCTCCAATTTCATACTCAATTGCTTTGCGCTTTGAATCGGCATAGCTCTTACATGCAGGTGGGCTACCTTGAGCCTGTCTCAATCAACAACCTTCTGTTGGACTCCTTAATCACATCTGGTCCAAACAATCGACGATCTCGGTTTAGTCCCATGACAACGGTGTCCTGCACCTTCTTCCATCTGAGCCTCGAAGGTGCCATCTTTAAGCTGGTTTGGTAATCTGTTATTGTAGGAAAATCCTGCATACGGCAAATTATCATCCCAACTAGATCCATAATCTAGTGCACAAGCTCTCGACATGTCCTCCAAAATCTGATTGACTCTCTCGGTCATCCATCGGTCTCGTGGGTGGAAAGCTGTCTTGAATTCAATCGGGTTCCCAATGTTTCGTGTAACCGGTTCCAAAATTTCAAGTAAACGGGTTCCTCTATCCGATACAATGCTCCTCGGAACTCCGTGTAAACACACAATTCTGGTCATGTATATCTTTGCCAACTTAGCACTGCTATAGGTAGTCTTGATTTGGAATGAAATGAGCTACCTTTGTCAAGCGGTCGACTATGACCCAAATCGAGTCATATCTGAGCGGGTCTTTGGCAAACCTGTGATGAAATCCATGCCTAGTTTATCCCACTTCCATTCGGTATCGGCAACGGTTGTAACAATCCTGCTGGCTTCGATGCTCTGCTTTTACCTTCGACATCGTCACAAATTGCTACATACTCCGCAATATCCTTCTTCATTCCGGTCCACCGAAAATATTCTTCAAATCCAAATACATCTTGGTATTTCTGGGTGAATCGAATAGGGTGAATCATGGGCTTCTTGTAAAATCAACTTCCGATCTACGGGTCATTGGGCACATAAACACGGTCTTCAAACCATAGGGTATCGTGCTCATCCTCACGAAATCCTTTAGCTTTTCCTTTGCTCATTTTCTCCTTTATAGAGGCAACTTCCTTATCGCCTTTTGGGCTTCTCTGATTTTGTCCATTAGTGTCGATGAATCTCCAATGCTGCTACATAGCCTCTGGAACTATTTCCAAACATAGTTCTCGAAGGTCCTCGGCTAACTCATTGGGTATTCCTCCCATCATTAGGGTATTGACGTGGCTCTTACGGCTCAATGCGTCACCTCTGACGTTAGCCTTTCGGGGTGATAATGCAATCTCATATCATAATCCTTGATTAGCTCTAACCATCTCCTTTGTCCGAGATTCAATTCATACGTGTGAAGATGTACTTCAAACTCTTGTGATCCGTATATACTTCACAATGATTTCCAATGATAAAATGTCTCCATGTCTTCAAGGCATGCACAACGGTGCTAACTCCAAATCATGAGTGGCATAATTCAACTCATGAGGCTTAAGTTGTCGTGAAGCATATGAAACAACTCTTCCTTCCTGCATAAGCACTGCTCCAAGTCCTCGGCGTGAAGCGTAGCAATACACCTCATAATCCTTAGTCCGATCCGCAATATCAAACCGGTGAGGTAACCAATCTTTTCTTCAACTCCTGAAAACTTGCCTCACAGTCCTCACCCATATGAATTTGTTTTCCTTCTTCAACAATTCATCATAGGCTTTGCAATTCTTGAGAAATTCTCAATGAATCTTGGTAGTATCCTGCGAGTCCAAGGAAACTCGAATCTCTCCAACTGTCGTTGGTGCTTCCCATTTGGTTCGGTCTCAACCTTTGTGGGGTCAATGCTATCCCTTCTCCGGATATAACATGTCCGAGAAATCCAACTTCCTTTAGCCAAAACTCACATTTGCTGAACTTGGCATACAACTGGTGTTCCTCGGTTTCTCCAAAACCAATCGCAAATGTTCCTTATGTTCCTCTTCATTCTTGAGAAAATCAAAATGTCATCAATGAACACCACGACGAACTTATCCAAAACTCCATAAACACTTTGTTCATCAGGTTCATGAAATAGGTTGGCGCGTTAGTCGGTCCAAATGACATAACGAGATACTCATACAGTCCATATCTTGTGGTAAATGCTGTCTTGGGTATGTCTTGCTCCCGAATCTTCAATCGATGGTACCACGATCGCAAGTCGATCTTAGAAAACACTTTGGCTCCTTGCAAGCGATCAAACAGATCATTTATCATAGGTAGTGGGTACTTGTTCTTGATTGTTACTTCATTCAATCCACGATAATCAACAACCATTCTCAACGATCCATCCTTCTTCTCCACTAACAAAGCGGGTGATCCCCAAGGTGAAGAACTTGGGCGAATAAAACCTTTATCCAATAGTTCCTTAATCGCTTCTTGATTTCCGCCAAATCCTTTGCGGGCATCCTCTGATCGCTTCGATGTCGGGCCTGTCACAGCAACAGCTCGATCAAAACTCAATGTCTCTATCCGTGGCATTCACAGCAACTCTTAGGAAATACATCGGGATACTCCTTTACCATCGGTACTTCTTCCCGTACCACTCGATAAGCAATTAACTTGTGCTCTCTTGGCTCGTGCGTGATACATACTTAATCCTCCTTCCTTCGGTGTGGTGAGCAAAATTGACCTTGTGGTACAATCAATGTTTCCTCCATACTTTGATAACCAATCCATTCCTAATATCACATCCAATCCTTGGGATTCCGAACTATTAGGTGCGAGGGGAAAACATAGTGTCCAATCCTTAGTGGCGATTGATCACACCATTTACTAGCCATGTACTCTGCTCCGGGTGAGGTTACTAGCATGGGTGACCTAAGGGCTTGGGTTGGTAACTTGTACTTATCCACAAATCCCTTGATATGTATGAATGCGATGCACCAAGTCGAAAAGAACAATTGCGATGAATGACTTAACCAAAAACTTACCGATTCTTGCATCGGGCTGATCTTCAACCTCCTCCACATCAATGTGGTTCACCCGTCCCTGTTGAAAGGGTTGGGCTTCTTTCGAGCTTCCATTACCATTTCCATTCGCCTACGGGATAGTCATTTGCATAGTGCCCGTCTTGCGGCACTTAAAGCAAATAATGTGGCTCAGTCTACCTTGGATGGTGTTGACGGGTTGGTGCGGTTCGTCGTTGCTTCCTCCATTCCGTTCCCATTCTTGGTGCCATTATGGTTATGCGAATTACCTCCTCCATGGGTATGCTGAAATTGAATTCCTGCTTTAGGGTATAACGAGGCTTCTGCTGGGATCGAGTTATACTTCCCTTGTCCATACTTCCGCTTGCAGTTCTCAATTCTTCTTGCTTTCCTTCAATCATGAGAGCTCGGTCTACTAACTCCTGGTAGTTGTTGAAACTTGCTACCATCAACGGCATCTTGAACTCATCATTCAGTCCTTCTAGAAACTTCTCTGTTTAGCTGCATCAGCCTTAGCGTCATCCGGGGCATAACGTGCTAATTTGCTAAAATCATCCACGCATCTTGCCAATCCTTCCTCCTTGGCGTAAGTTGCGAAACTCACGCTTCTTCATGGCCATAGCTCCTGCTTTGAAACATGGGCGGTCTGAAAGCTTCTCAAACGGTCCCATGTGGCGGTGTCTCTGGGTAAGTGGTGTGAAATTCTCCCACCATCTTCTTTGCGGGTCCTTCAAGTGATGTCTGCAAACTTCACTCTTTCACCATCTGCATCCTGCGGTGGTCAGCTCCTTCCTATCTTGCGGAGCCACCATACTGCTACAATCGGCTCGGTGCTCTTTGGAATACACCGCGGGTTCGATCTAAGGAAGCGAGTCGATGATCCGCAGTGGTGGTGGTGGTGGTGGGTTGTTGTTGTTGTTGTTGTTGTTACGCACCAATGTTTGAATCGGGGTATTCTGCTGCTGGATCAATTGGGTGATCTCTGGCGGAAAAGCGAATCCGGGTCGCGTCTCGGAGGCATCGATGGGTTTAGAAAAGAAGAGAAATGTAGAATAGAATGAGGTCTAAGGGAATCACTACCCAAATGCACATGAGCAAATGCACACAAATCACTTCATTCAATCAAACAAGGGCTTACAACGATCTAACTATCGCAAAAGTGCGTGTACTATAATGTTTACATGGAGGAATACTACTAATATATGGGGACTTCTACTAATTTGAACCGTGGAAGACTCCATCATGTCTGCTCAACTTCGTCTTCAAAGTCGGGTTCACTTGGATCCGAATCGGTGTCGTCGATGTTAATGTAGTCGCTTGGGTATTCGACATACTGGTCTTCATTCCTGAGAGCCAACTTCTTCTTGAGTTCTTCGATCTCGTACTTAAGATCGTTATTGTGTCTTGCCAGGGCTACGATCTCGTCCATGTAGTCCTTGCGTGTAGTCTTTAGTTCTTCTTCCAGTTCGATGATCCTTCCCTTTGTCTTCTGCAACTCCAACATGTCATTGCACATTTGGTTCTCCTGGCGTCGAATGTGCTGATTTAACTCCTGGATGAATGCTGCAATGGATCTATCCTTTTTGGTGTTGACGACGTCCCAGTTGTCATCTCGGCGTCCGCAAATCTGGTAGATGGTATCCTTGAGGTCTTCTTGATAAACTTCTCCAATGCGTCCCATGGTGATGTGAGCTGCCATGCTCTTTCCGGACTCAAGTTGGTGCATTGAAAACACTATCTATAGGCTTGGTGATTGGGGTGAATGTCCTTCTGGAGCGTGGCGTGAATCTTCCAGCGCTCCTCTTGATGAGTGGCGTTGAAAGTTCGGTGAAGCTTGGTAGTCAATGTTCGGTACTTAGTAACTTCCTTCAAGTGAAATCCAAAAGGTGTGCCTTCATCCGGTTGGGTGTACTTGATCTTCGCGTCAAATCATCCTAAAGAGAGTAGAAAAGATGAGGAGTTAGAAAATGGGAAGAGAGTAGTGATCTATGGCTTTAACTTAGTGGTCGTGTCCTCATCGGTGTGTGCTCGATACCATTCTCTGTGAGCGACCAGACCGAATGGATCAAGTCTCGTGCTCGTGTCATCCACGGATCGATGTCTTGACACCACACAAGATTGAAGGATTTATAGCGAGTAGCAATCACACACTTATTACATCGTTGTCCACAAGGAACTTATTACAATAATATGGCTTAAGGCCATCTAATAATAACAATGAAGGCTTGGAAGGTAAGTGAGTCCATCAACTCCAACGGCATCACCGAGTATAGAACCACGACCTAACACCTTACTGTCGTTCGAAAAGTCTCATAACGTGAAAGTTGCAGCCAAAAATTCAACACATGGAATATCTTGGCAATGTAACACATAAGAGCAATGAAGGAATAAGCCTATACTACATGCATATATGGCTGGTGGTAAGGCTCTACGATTACATTTGCATAAAGCTGATTTTCCCTACATCAAAGGAATAATTTTATTTAACTATCATGGTGGTTGTTAAACATTGAGAATGGTTGAAAGCATCCTCAATCCCAATTAAAAGTACTCATCAAAACCCAACAACTTTTATTAGAGGTAACATGTTGAGATTCACATGATATTCAATTACAGGATACTCAAATTGTCCTTAACAGGGACACGGCTAATCATGATTAGTTTTACACTCTGCAGAGGTTTGCACTTTTCCCCACAAGACTCGATCGCCTCCGCTTGGTTCTCGCACTACATGGTGTTTGAGAAACGGATGACCGAGACATAGTCTTTCAGAAGCGCTAGCACCTTACATGTGGGTAGACCGTACCAACCTACATCCCCTACATCAGCTAGCCTACCCATAAGAGTTCGCACAACTTAGTCAACTACGCCAGAGCCCATAATTGGCTTGTGGCTGCACACGGAAGTTTCCAGTTTGAATAATCTTATGATCCCTTAGAGCACAGGTGGCGGTCCAAGAAATCTGAGCAAATCTGATAGAAACCAGTGCCTCAATCCACCCAGATGTGTGTTTAGGTTGCCACCTTAGATAAACCATTATTAACAATCTCACATCATCATGGATATTCACTCACCCAATCCACGTCTACTAGCATAGCATGGCATAATGGCAAACGAGAAGTAACTCCCAAGGTTTCATAAGTAAAACAGTAATAGGTACTACCTCAATCTACTTCCCAAACCCACAATTTAATTTGATCCTAAACATGCAAGTGTTTGAGGAATAGATCTAATGCATAAAAGCTGGGTATGAGAAGAGTATGATCAAAGTGTTACTTGCCTTGCGATGATCCATGAAACCTAGAGATTCAAGTAACAAGCGGCGCACTCCGGTGATCTAACGCAGACAAACAACAAGCATACAATAAGTACTCATCTAATGCACAGGAAATCTCGAATAAAAGATCTAACCAGAAAGTTCAACTTAAGAACCCTGGTTGCAAAAGAATCGAATCAAAATAAACTCCGAAAGTCGAAACTCGAGAGAGAACGACTCGGTTTTGTAAACTGAAACTAGGTCAAAATTTCACAGTAGCAAAACTCTGTGAAAGTAGGTTAGTTGGAACGGCGGTTTCACATTCAAAATCCAGCGTTTGAATCACCTGATTCCGATAAACGAGCAAGAAATAAAACAGTTTTGAAAATCAGATCGGAAATCGAATCAGAAAAAAATAACGGATTAAATCCGATGAAAAGAAAACGACGAACGGTTTAAATAACGGACGTTCGTTAACAGAACTAATCCAACGAACGCGTTCATTAAAACGAACGGTTCGGTGAACGTTCGTTAAATAAGAAAACCGAAAAAAAATAAAACCAATCTAGGTTTTTTTTTTAAAAAACCGAACATCTTTTTTTTTAAATAAAAACCAGATCGGTTTTTAGGGGAAAACCGGATCGGGGAGCGGGGCTACCTCCGGTGATCTCTCCGGGCGGGTCCGGCGGGCTCGGTTAGGGCGGCGAGGTCCGGCGGGTCGGGAGGCGGGGCGGCGGGTTCGGCGGCGGCGGGGAACGGCAGCGCAGCCAGCAAGGCCCACGGCGGGCGGGGGTTCGGCCGGGCGCTGGTTGGGGCGGCTCCGTGAGAGAGAGGGGGCGGCTATTTATGAGAGGGGGTTCACGGCTTGGGGAAGGGGCAAGGAGGCGCGGGTCGGAGGCGGACTCGAGGCGGCGGCGGGAGGCGTCTTGGCGGGCTCCGCTTCGGGCGACCGAGCCTTGAGAGGAGGAGGTGGGCAGGGGGCGCTGGTTGGGGTGGGCCTCGGCCATGGGAAGCGTTTTTTAAATTAAACCAAACGAAATAAAAAAAATACCAAATGAACTCCAAATTAAATAAAACAAATTTTCCCCGACTCCTAAAAATGAGTCGAACAAAATGAACTTTAAAAACGGCAAACATGCATAAATTTTTAAAATGCTCATTTTTGCCTAAGCAAAATAAATCTTCCAAAAGCCAAATTTGGTTTATTTATAAAACCTTCATTTTTCCTAAATGTTGGGAAAGTCATATTATTCCCTCTCCAAATGTTTTTATAGGAAAAACTTTATGAAGATAATTAAATAAATCCAAATGATCCTATTTTCAAAATTTGAGAAATCCCAAATATGAAAATAATGAAACTTCCAACTCTCTCCGAGGGTCCTTGAGTTGCGTGAAATTTCTAGGATCGGAAAAATGCGAGAAAAATATGATATGCATGATGACCTAATGTATAACATTCCAAATTGAAAATTTGGGATGTTACATAACACCTAGTGAAACTCCTAATTGGTTTGCATTATTAATAATCTCCTTATGAGAAAAATGCAATAAATAATTAGATATGTTGACGGACATACCAGAAGATATCGCAGCATCATGAAGCTTGGCCGCCCTCATAGTGCACCGCTGCTGCATATCATCCACCTCCGGAAGCTCCTGAACGCGAGCACTCATCCGTCTCCCCGTCGAGACCGGGTCCGGGATCCCGCCAAAGGCCACTACCTCCTCTCTAGTAAACAGAGGAGGCGGCTGCGGGCTCCCAAGCCCCTCGGACAAGTGCCCCACGGAAGGGCAAGAGGCGGGACAGGCTGGGGCCACCTGCCTCGCCTCCTCCTGCCCCATCCCTCGGCGCCAAGTGGCGCCCGGCCTCGTGGGCGAGGCGGTCCTCGACATTGCAGAAGAAGGAGGAGTCGGGCCACCGCCTGAACCTCCCCCCAGCCCACAGAGGTCACGGCACCGCCGCCGCCATCAGTGACGAAATAGCCGAGGCCACCTGCCTCGGGCCACTGTCGCAACACCCACCGACGCCTCAAGACTGGATCACCGATGACGGTAGAGATAGGAGTTGTCGAGGCCACCGCCTGACTCCCTCCCCAAGCCCCAACTCAGGCGTAGAGATCATCTCCTAACCTCGACCACAGGTGAGACAGGGAGGTGAAGCAACCAAGGGCTCAACGTCCCGGCTCAACTAAAGTCCTCGGCGACAAAGCCGTCTCCATAGGTCCAGCAAAGACCCGCCACTCCTCGAACTCCAACAAAGGGAGCGTGCGCTCAACACATCATCGAATCCACCACTGCCGCTCCAAAGTCAGGAGGGGCGAGGCGCTCGAAGGACCCAAACCTCGGCGAAGTCATAGGCACCGATGGTGAAGGTGCCGCTCAACCTCGGACCCAACCCCGCAATCGAGTATCGGTGCGAACCGTTAGTCCCTCCTCGCAGACTCCTCGGTCGGTGCCCCCTAGCACCCAAGACTGTCGTCACCCTCGTGCATATCCACGTCATTCCCATTAATGGCCTCGAAGAAATGATCGGTGTCCTCAAACTCAATCTCAAGCGGGAAAACCTCTCCCCTATAAGTCCAGTTGACCTTATCCGGTACAAACTCAATATCCAGAACACTCACTAGAAGCCGGGCTACTCCATGAGCTCGAGTAAAAGCCATATCTACTCTTTCCGTCTTCCCAACCATAATACCCATGCTGGCCACAACACGAACATCCTGCAACGGTTTGGACTTCCTCTGTAAAGATATTGACATTTTCGTGCGATAACACTAACTAGTACTAAGTACTTCCTCTGTAAAGTAATACCAGACGTTTTAGGTCATTGGTAGTATTTTTTATGCGAAAGCTGCTCATCATGAAAGTTATTTATGTTTGTGTATGTGGCAATATGTTTTCTTCAGTTTTTACCCTTATTTTTCTCTTAGAAATTTGCAGTTGCATACCGAACTCAAGATTGTGCTGTGATTTTCTAGTACGAGAATGTGAGATATTTTTTCTTCCGTCGCAACGCACGGTTATTATTTGCCAGTAATATTAATAATAATTCGCTAAACCAGATATTGACATTTTCGTGCAATCTTTGTCCGTACAGGCACCTTTTGGAACATGATGTTTTCTTGATTTTTTTTTTTGAGATATAAGCAATAAAAAATTAACGTGGTATGACAAAATAGGGCTGCCCTAAAAATGCGGTATTAGCAATGCTATATCGTGCTACGCTATTAGCGAAACTTATCCATCGATTTATTTAGTGAGACATTTCTTAAAAGTCAAAATGTTATACCGTGCTATTAGCGATGATATAGTCATTATTTTTTTTAAAGTAGGGGAGACATTTTTTATTTTTTTGAGGGAGGAGACAACTTTGCTGGAGGAGAAAACCGAGAAAGCAAAGCAAATAAGGCTAGCCATAGTGGGAGTAACTTAGATAGTAACATAGCACATCCCAAGAAAAATAGCTTATGTGGCATGGAGTTAATGAGGAAAGAGATGCTTGTGGTAACATAATATGTTACTGTAACATAACACACTCTGAGGTAAAATGAGTCTATATATCAATTAGGCTGGTGCCAATCCATGGGTGCTTAGATGAGGTGCTAAGCACATTAAATAGCTTAGCAACTATACTCCCCAATGCATAGGTGCTTAGCTTATGGTTGCTAAGCTTGCTTCATTTAATGATTTAGCAACTAAAGCTTTTCATATATTGGTGGGCTTCCTTACTTTAAATGTTTTGCCTAGGTTCACGCGCTTAGCATTGGTTCTTCCTGAAGTCACCACACTCATCTCTCTCCTCTTAAATAACTTGCCACATCGATTGTTTCTTTACGTGGCTTAAACACCATGTCTGGTGAAGCATTGAGAGGGGCCTTAATGAAGGCTTGCATGTTACCATCCATATGTTACTGCCTCCCCCGCTATGACCAGCCTAAAGGCCAAACCCATCGAGAGAGACACAGAAAGACAGGTGGTACGGAGGGCGCGCGTGCTTCCTCCTGGCGCCGCGAACCAAATTCCTTGCTTCCCCGGCGGCGGCTCGAATCGGAATACCCATTTGTCCATCCCCTCAAGCACTCTTCCACCGCCTCCTCTCCCAATGGCGTATAAATCGTGTCCGAGCCCACCGTGCCCCCCACTATCACGTTTGTGGCGATGGCGACGGCGACGGCCTCGACGTCGATGGTGGTGAGGCGGAGGCGGAACGCGCTGGCGCAGACGCTGGCGTCGCGGAGGCTTCCGGAGGGCGTGGCGGAGCCCGGGGAGCGGGTGCCCGAAGCCTTGGCCCCAGAGGTGATGCCATTCATCCGCGCAGCCGACGAGGTCGAGCTGCTCAACCCGCGGGTCGCGTTCCTCTGTAAGTCACGACTCACGACCACCCCACCCCACCCCACATTTTTACAGCAAAAAATGATGCTAGCCCCCCTACGGACGAGCACCAAATATGATTAGGCTGTGTAGATACATACATGTAGGCTATTCAAGTGCACAAGCAAAATGCAGACTGACCCACGAGTCCACCACCACTTCAACTCACAACAAATCTTGCACTTTTCAGTGGAAAATTACTTCTCATACGATGATACGATGCTACTCGGCACAGCATTGAGTAGTAATTAGGTACACCGTGCAACACTCCACACTGCTTTGTACTAACATTAATCATCAATCCATTCATTGTCAATTTTTTTCCGAAATGGAGGGTTTTTCCCAGGCCTCTGCATCTGGTGATGCACACGATCATCCTAACTAAAAAGGAACATACCAAAGATCCACACCGTTATACAAAATTGAAAAAGAAAACACCCCACCAGGCCATAACAAGATTAGATGACTCAATCGCATATCGTCATCCATACAGGCTGAACAAATCCTCCCACCGGTTGCACCCAAAGTTCGTTGATGCCTGGGCCTCTGCACGAATCAGGGAGGACCAACAACTCAGTGTCACTCTACAAATCACATATGTTTTTCACCTATAGTTGGGGGTGTCACACTCACACACCATAAATATGGATTAATGTATAAAGGAAAATGATCTTGACTCGGTGCCCTGTGCACCCTAGTAGTATAACCTAGGTACGCCCAAGTACGTATCCATCCTGTAGCTCTGAATGATTTGTAATTTTTGTTGTTGTTTGGATATGTTAATTTTTTTTGCAACAATTCCGTATCACCCAGAGTAAAGCACAAATGCCCACACGTATTTGTGCCTTAAGCTTATTTTTTTCGAAACAGAGGCATAAGATTTACCTCATCTATTAAATAAGGAGAATAGAGTTTTAGAGTTTTACAAGTACACCACGGTTACGACATGACAATTACCCGTGCAATACAATATGCCCTAGCTGCTTAGCGTCCATGGTAATCCAAAGCTTTGCCTCGTCGCTAATCAAACGCAATAAGATGGGGGGGGGGGGGCTTTTGCGTCGGAAGACGAGAGAATTCTCTCATTCCAGAGGGTCCAAGAGACAAGCATGGCAAGAGACGCCATTGCTCTCCTATTTGGGGTTTCCAAACCGGTTCTCTTGTCCCACCAATCCATGACGGAGTCCTCCATGTGCTAAGTCGAAGTGTCGACATGAGCAAGGCCAAATTTCTCGGAGACCAAACCCCAAAGCCTAAGTGTATGGAGACACTTGAAGAATAGATGTGGTCCGGTTTCTTGCTTCCTCTTGTGAAGAGGACAAAGGCCGCAATTTGCCCAACCCCGCCTTTCCAACCGGTCGTCTGTTCAAATCTGATCTTGAAGTGCAAGCCATGTGAAGAATTCAACTTTTGGGGGTCCTCAAACCTTCCACACCATGTGTTCCATTGGGGAGAGGGTTATCCCAAGGAATTGCACTTTGTAAGCGGTGGTCGCCGAATATATCCCATCATTTGAGTGCTTCCAAAGAATGTCGTCTTCCACAAGGTCATAAAGATGGAAGTCATGAACAAGCATCCAAAGAGTGAAGAACTCCCGGACGTGGGCACCGGAGACGATGGTGTTGTGGTTGATCTTGAGGATCCAAGCATTATCTTTAAGGGCTTCGAGCACCTTCCAATTCTTCTTGAGGCTTCAAAAAACAGTGGTGCGATGTCCTTAGGCTTGCGCCCAAGGAGCCATGGGGAATGCTAAAACGACGTTTTCGCGCCATTGCCGACAATGATTGTGGTGGAGGCATAGAAAAAATCAAGGTCCTCATTGCATGGGTTTCCAAGCATAAGCCACAACTTGTTTGGCTCTTTCAGTTCATACCACGGCTAATGAAGGCGAAGAGCACGGGCAAATTTGTCGGTGTTGAGGACCCCAAGTCCTCCATAATCCCGAGGGCGGCAAACGACCTCCCAATTGACCTTGCGTTTGTCACCGGTCGTCTTATCTGAGCCGGATTAAAGGAAGGCCCTCTTGATTTTGTTGAGGTTCTGGAGAGAGCTCGGTGGGACGGTAAGAGGCGTGATCAAGAACACCGCTTGGGAGGTAATGACTGATTTGACAAGGGCCGTCCGACCAATGGTATTGATATTTTGGCCCTCCCAAGTGACCAATTTGCCGGCCGCTTTGTCCTCAAGATATTGAAAGTCTAGCTTGTTGAGTTGTCAAACCGAGATACTGAGCCCCAAGTATTTCACTGGGAAGGAGGCTCTAGCCGCTGGCATGCTCTGGAGAATGTGCCCCAAGTGAAGATGATTGCAGCGAATGGGCACCACCGAGCTCTTATGAAAGTTTGTGCAAAGGCCCGTCACCTCACCAAAACTCCTTAGGATTGCTGAAAGGTTCTCTATAGCCCTCTTGATTGGGGCCATAAAAACAATCGCGTCATCCGCGTAAAGTGAGGTTCTCACCGTGGCACCCCGGCCACGTATCTTATGGAGAATGCCTTTCCAAGTCGCCAGCTCAAGGATTTGATGAAGAGGATCAATCACAAGGACAAATAGAGGGGGAAAGCGCGTCACCCTGCCAAAGCCCACGAGCATGCTTGATGGGGGGACCGGGGATCCCATTCTGGAGGATGCACGAGGAAGATGTGGATAGAAGCGCCGCAATCCAACCCCGGACATTGCTTGGGAACCCCTTCCGTTGGAGGAGGTCAAGAATGTACTCCAACTCGACCGTGTCATAGGCCATGATGTCAAGCTTGGAAAGCAGGGCGGGGATTTTGCTCTTGTGTAGCCAACGAGCAAAATTCCAAATTTGCATCAAGTTGTCATGTATACTACGCCTCATAATGGATGCACTTTGAGGGTTGGAGACGAGGGCGTTCATGTGGGGAGCAAGGCATAAGGAGAGGACTTAAGCAATGATTTTGGCCACCGCGTGGATAAGGCTAATGGGCCTATAGTCGGAGATGCCCTCTGCGCCCTCCTTCTTGGGCAAGAGCACCACATTGGCAGAGTTGAGCCATTGAAGGTTGGAAGTGTGCAGCGAGTCGAAGCTTTGGATGGCTCTCATAATGTCGTGCTTGATGAATCCCCAACACTTTTTTAAAAAGAGACCCGTGAAGCCATCCGGACCGGGAGCCTTGTCACCGGGAAAGTCTTTGATGGCCTCCCATACCTCCTGCTCAGTGATAGTATGGCCAAGATCATGCAAGTCCAGTGGCTCAATGTTAAGCTCCTCCCAGTTAAAATCCTTGGTGCACCTATCCCCTCGACCCACGACCTCCGAGAAATGGCCATGGATGATTTTCTCCTTTTCTCCGTGCTCGGTGACCCAACCATGCACATGCTTGATCCTGTGAATGTGGTTTTTCCTCCTCCGGGCGTTTATGCGACGATGAAAGAAATTGGTGTTTGCGTCTCCATCCTTTAGGTTTGCCAACCTCTGCCTTAAGCTTATGATGAACACCACCCAACCAGTTGCCGAACATATTCGCTATGCTAGTTGGAGGTGGCAGGTTGAAAGCTACATGGACGGTACGCTAAAGATGCAAGCGGACATGACAGGAATAAATGATGGCTTGTTTCTCCTTGTCACATAAGCAACATGTTCTACATCTCTGCCAATTCCGTTTAGCCAGATTGTCTTTTGTTAATACCACACCTCTGTGCAGGTATCACATGAAAATCTTTATCATTAACGACACTTTGATTTGCCAAATATATTTGTGACGAAACACTGGTCCAGTATTAATCAGATCAGAATACATTGACCTGCTAGAAAAAACACCGGGAGTATTCAACTTACACCGAAACACGGCGGCAACATCCGACGATAGGTTGACCGTCATCAACATATGGATCAGATGTAGCCACTCTGTCCACTTGACCCCACCAAACGCCCATTGAAATTCAATATTCAATGGAGTCGTCCCCATCGCTGACGCAACTGAAACGTCTTTTCGTTGCATGATGTTATAAAGGCTCAGATATTGGAGGCCAAGCGGCGCTCTCCAAGCTATGTATCATCCCAGAAATGAGTATTGAGGCCATTGCCTATCGCAAACGACCCTCCGCAAAAGAACTCAGACGTCACTCTCATCAATCCCTTCTAGAATGGGTAGTTAGTTGGTTTTGCGTACACTTGGGATAATGTCTTGGAGGCCGGGTACTTGTTAGAACTACTAGGTTCTCACCCAGGACTCTCACTGTTTTTCTCACACCCCCATGCACACAAGGAACAAGTATGAAGCTCTGTAGGTTTATATCAGCAGCAACAAGCTTACTATTACAAACAGGGGTACATGCCCTTTTGTAGGACTATGCAAACCGACCTATACTACCAATACTTAATAGATAACCTAGGACAGCTCAGTGCAAGCTTTTACTGCAGTCTAGGACATACTGCTGTCTATGTACAACTCAGTCAGATCAGACTTTGCTTCTTACTGTTGACAGCTACTATAGTGCTAAAAAAAACTACTATAGTGCTACCTGAAGAGTCTGGATGCATGCCTATAGTGCTAGCTGCTGCTCTTTCGCGACATGCAAGGCTGATAAATAGCTAGCTAATTTTGCATGTCATTATACAACATCCACATAACTAATCATCTTAGCAATGGTAGTTCTTGCATACTGGGGATACCAAATCCTGTCATACCAAACTCACCGGTATGCTGAATCGTCTTATCTCTTGCATATCGGTTAGGCTTCTCATATTGTATGATCACATCTGTGGAGTTTTCAGAAGAGAGAAGGAGGGGGACGTGATCGGAACCAATCCGAGTAATCGCCCGGAGCGACCCTAGGGGGCAACGAATGTCCCACTCAGGTGATGCGAAGACCCGGTCAAGGACCGACCGGGTCGGGTCAGCGTGGCGATTGGTCCAGGTAAACCTGGCACCGACTCTATCTAGCTCGCGGAGTCCCATGTCCGCGATGTAGTCGTTGAACATTTGCATCCGGGGGAAGTTGATCAAGTTATTGCTCTTATCCTCCTCCGACGGATGGGGTTAAAGTCGCCGCCCACCCCGACCGGTAGCTGGGCGGCCGCGACCTTCGCGCGGAGCTCGGCGAGGAAGGCCTCAGAGCGGCTATGATCCGCAGGTCTGTAGACGGCAATGATCTCTAACTTGAAGTTGAGAGCCCGCTCAAAGATCTCCATGCTGACGAAGAACTCGCCCCGGTCCATGCTTCCTACCTCAAAGGTGGCATCCTTGACTCCTAGAAGGATGCCACCCGAGTGGCCTGCGCTCCCACTAGAAGGGAGCCAGTGCCAAGCAAAAAAGTCGGAACTCAAATGCTCGAGTTCCGAGAGTGAGAATTCGGTGCGCATCGTTTCTTGAATGGCCACAATGTCTATTCGCTCGTTACGCATGTATTCGACCAATTGGCGGCGCCGACCATCTTGACCGAAGCCGCGGATGTTCCAGAAGTGGGTTCGCATCACGAGATCATCGGGGGGCTGCTTGACCTCAAGACTCGGGATGCGCTCTGTGCGCGGAAGGCTGCGGTGCGAGAGCGAGTGCGTCCCCGGATCTCAGCCGGGTCAGCCACTGCACGAGGCTGGGTGCCCACGGAGGCATCGGCAGCGGTGCCGGAGGCGGCCTGAAGGCGTGCACGGGTCTTGGCAAGGCGCCCATCGAGGATCTCTCGAGCACGGATCACTTCAATCTGGACTAACGGGGATCCTATTTCACCTCTGAACATGATGGCCGAATCTGCTGGCACCTTTGCGAGGTGGCCTAACGGTGCCGACTCAAGAGCAGAGAACGAGCAAGTAGCGGGGGTAGCTGGGATGGGAGGAGTACCTGGCTCGAGGTTTCGGGCAGCTGCCTGGAGCTCTGCCCGCTCTGGAATAGGCAGAGCTGGCCTGCCCTCCGGTCTGGCCGTCTCGATCCTGGCACTGCGGCGCGAGGACGTCACCGGAGTCGAGGTCGATCTGCCCCGCCTGGAGTGGGCCGCAGTCCGAGGGGGGAGTGGGGGCGGGGGGCGGCCACCGGAGTGGTCACCCCCGCCAACGCCCCGTCGGACGCGGTGCACGAGGTGGCCAGGAGCAGGGCTGGTGGAGAAGCGATCTAGATCGTGGTGGAGGCGAGCGGAGTCGGGGCCATGTCGGCGCCTGGGAGGGAATCGGGCTCCTCCAGGTCCGGCAGGACCGGCTCGTCGAAAGGGGCCGCAGGAGGCCGGTCCGAGGCCACCCCCACCACCTCAGAGGTCGCAGCCGCCGTGGGAGGGAGCTGGGGTGCTGGGGTCGAGTCGCCCACGGTGGAGACGGCCGCGAGGATGCCGGGAGGGACTCCGGGGGAGTGGGGGCACGACGTCGGGAAAACCTGGAGGCTCGCGTCGGACGCGCACTGCCGTCGGGTGGCGGCGGCGGTGCCGAGGAGCGGGAGCAGCCAGTCCTGGCGCCACCCCTAGCTGATGGAGCGGCAGACTGGTCGCGGGGCGGGCTGTCCTTGGAGTCATCGTCGTCCTCCTCCGAGCCGGAGTTGCGGCCGTGGCGGGGGTCCCGGTCGCTGCAGCGCCCCCCCATGCCACCGTCTGGGCCACCCCCCAAGAAGCTGTCGTCAGGGATGCGCGGGCGGCCGATGTGGTTGGGCGGCTCGGGGGAGATCCTGAGGTCGAAGCCCTGGTCGTTGAAGAACAATCGGACCTTGGCACGGAGCTTGGACGAGTCGAGGGACTTGACCTTGACACGAACCTCCTCCTTGCGGAGAGAGAGCTCGTCCACCACGATCACCTTGCCGAGAATGCGGCATGTTCCAAATGACCCGCTCTGAGCGTGCGATGTCGGGGAGGCCGCCGATGAGAATCCATGTCGTGTCAAGCACGACGACCGCCAAGGGGTCCCGGATAGGCACCGAGATGTCCACCACTAGCTTGTTGAGAGCCAGGGTGATGTCACCACTGCGGGTGCCGTAGCCGTGGCTCACCGCGTCGGGGAACACGACCGAGAACTGGTTGCCGTCCAACATGGTGACCTGCCAATCCCAGCTGCAGTGGTAGAGGTGGTTGAGCTCAGCCTCGATCATATCCGGAGAAGCCACCCCCTCACCCAGCACGGTGACAATCGCCAGGAGCGAGGGCGAGGGCGGAGGGATGTCAGGCACCTCGATGTGGAAGTAGCCCATGCCCGTACATCATCAACTCCTCCGACACTGGGCGGTCCGGGCATAGGAACGCAGGATGCCCCGGATCCGAGAATATGTAGCAGCACTGTGGGCGAGTGCATGCGACCTGAGAGTGGCCGGCGAGGCCGCAGTTGAAGCACTTCTAGAGGTCCTTGGGCTGGTTCTCGGGGCGGACTGGACCGGGTGTGGTGGCCGACGGGTCGCGAGCCGGACCCGTGGTCGGAGCTGCGCCGTTACCGCGGCCGAGTCCCCTCTTCTTATTCTTCTTTGCCCCCTGCCGGCCCTGGCCAGCCCCATTGGTGTTGGGAGGGAAAGCTGGTTCGCCTCGTGGGGGCTGGTACCGGCGGGAGGTGGCATTGGGCGCTGGCTGCTGCTGCTGTTGGGGGCGTGGAGGAGAGCGCGAGCGACCCCGCGGATCGGGAGCGGTTATCGCCTCGGCGACGCTATGGAGAAGGAGGCGGCGGCACCGCTCCTCCATTCCGCATAGGAAGCAAAGCGAAGGACCGGAGCGCCCCGGCGGTCAGCCCGACCAGCGAAGCGGCACGGAGGGAAGCGGCGGTCGGGCAAGGGGAAGCGATGGTCTGAGCGGCGGGGATCGCCCGGCCGTCCGTGTCGAAGCTGCCGGCGAAGGTCGTCTTCGCGGCGCACTGCGTCGGGGGAAGGGCGCGCGGCGTCCCGGCGGTCATCGGCGCGACGCTTGGGGCGGGTCTCCTCGTCATCCCACTCGTGGGGCATGGGCGCGGGCTCAGATGGCGCGGCCGCAGATGGAGGCGGCGCACAGAGCAAGCGGGGCGGGGTGGCGGCGGGGAGGGAGGATGGAGCGACTGCTAGGGTCTCTGGAGCGGGTACTCGAACCCGATGCGATGAGGGGGGCCTAGGGAAGCCGGCGGGAGGCCATATTGATCGGCCCATCGGGATGGCCGGCCCACGCGAGGCCACGGGCGGGGAGGGCCTGCTCGTGCTAGGCGCGGCCCACAGGCCCGCGACGGGCCCAGGCCTCGGCCGGTCCGACTGGGTGCAGCCCAGCCAGCAGGGTAGGGAGGTGGCTGCGAGGGTTTCCCCTCCCGCCACCACCACCGCGCCCGCCTGCCGGGCGCCGCACCGAGGACGAGGAGGATCGAGCCAGGCGTCGGGGTGCGGGCGGGCGAAGCGGAGGCGAGAGCCAAAGCCGCTATGAATGGCCTGATGGGAGACCGGCGCAGGAGAACCGGAGAGTACGTCGGAGCAGTGACCGGACGGCGCGGCGAGGCTCCAGACAAGTTGGCGATGGCAGCGGAGGCGGCGGAGCACCACGAGACGCGGGCACTCTGGTCGGACCGCCCAGCGACACCCCACATCGGAGCGCGGCGGCGGCGAGCGGTCCGAGAGCCCAAGGCGGCCTTTGGCCAAAGGCGTCGGCGGGAGCCGCCAGAGCCCGGCGCGACACAGAGAAGGCCCGAGCTGCCACGCCGAGGTGGCTGCTCGCTCTCCACGCTGGTCACCGCCAGACGAGCCGCTGGCTCCGGCGCGACGATCGGCCGGGCCGGCGGCCTCGTCGTCTGCCTTAGCGAGGTCGGCCCAGCGCAGCACCGCGCCAGCCAGCTGGGGTCGGGGTGGCGTTGAGGACGGGCCGCCCGAAGAGGAGCTCCGGCAGCGGGGAAGCCGGCGGCAGGGGCGCGGGCGGCGAGTCGCCCTCCGGGCCGCGGGAGCAGCTGGCTTCCTCCATCCTCCTCCTTCTTTCCGGTAT
This sequence comes from Aegilops longissima, assembly GCA_021605205.1. Classification (NCBI taxonomy): domain Eukaryota; kingdom Viridiplantae; phylum Streptophyta; class Magnoliopsida; order Poales; family Poaceae; genus Aegilops; species Aegilops longissima. The sequence goes on from CM038680.1 coordinate 169,637,362, forward strand.
TCACTAGCTGCACAATTTTCATACCCATACAAACATAAGATTGTGAACAACCATTTGCTGAGCAAACACTTAACTTCAAGGTCCTCAACCGCAAACCACCTAAATCTCAAACTGACATTGGTTCATTGCATGCTTAGTTTGTATCATGAACCAGTTTGTTGCTAGGCTGGCAGTTCTAGTGTCCATCTAGGTCTTACCGTCTCGGTTCCTTTCTCGTATATTGTTACGTCAAGCAGTGCATGCTATTCTGATATGAAACAGGATTTACCATGCATGTTGTACCAAGGTCGCAGATATGCCTACAAGAAAGTTCAAAGAATGGATCCATCATCCATCCAACGTGGGGTTCGGCAGTTCAAAACATACATGTCACTTAAGCTAGATCAGGTAACCATGTATCTGAACTTATGATGTTGCTACTACCCTTTCCTCACTGTGGCTGAAATCTTAGCATCACGCTTGTGAGAATTTTATCAACAAAAAAACTTACTGCATTTTTTTGTAGCTTATTCATGTTCTGGCCAAAATGGGAATCCATTGTCTGTTAACTCTTGTTTTAGTTTTCTTCTTAACCTAACACCATGCTAGTCTTCTTCTCTAATGCATATTTATGATATACATTTGTATTAGCTGTTTCTTAGCCTCACAAATGGGAGTAGACTGTGAGCTCATTTCAGGAGTCTGACTCATATGAGATATAGTATGTCCTTGCATTCTTTCATTCAGTTCGATATAAGAAAAGTGAATAAGTGATGCTGGACGTCTGATGTCTGAAGCAGACATGACCGTGTTGTGACTATGCTTGCAAACTTGCTTTACTGTGACTAAACTTACCTCTTTTTTTCTCCTTTTGAGACCTACCTTCTTTGTCATCTTCTCTTCAGTGGTGAATACCTGACACTATTCTATGTTTGACAGGATGACACGCAATTTCCTTTAAATGATTCAAAGGAGATCCAACGATTTTATAAGTACTACTGTGAAAATTTGAGCAGAACTTCTGAAAAACAGAACTTGTAAGACATAATACACTCATAATCAATTTTGTTTGTGGTGAACTGCTTTAATCACCTTCTTTTTTGTGTTGAAAACTCAGTGAGGAATTGGCTAGATATTACCAAGTGGCATCTGCTCTTTATGAAGTGTTAAGGGATGTAACAAACAACAAGGTTGATTCTGAGGTACTCCATTTTACATAAAATTGCTTTACATAAGTTTTCGTTCACCTGTTCCCTTGGTGAGCTTCTTCAACACCGTCTCCCAAACTTTGTTTTGTAGGTGATGAAACGTGCTAAAGTAGTAGAGGAAAAGAGTGCTCATTTCAAGAGTTACAAGTACAACATAGTCCCCCTCAATTTTCCTGGTTCTGCCGAACCAGTTGTGGAACTCCCGGAGGTTAGTTATAATTCCTAGTACTCATGTGTGCTCCTCCCACTCTTTCTACTTGTTTATGAAAATCTGCAGCAAGTTATGATCCTATTTGTGCTGTAAATGGTGTAGATAAAAAGTGCTATGGATGCAATACGTAACATAGACGGTCTTCCAAAGCCACACATGTCTTCAATGCACAGGGAAGGAAAATCTATCTGGGATTTACTTGACTGGCTTTCGCTAGCATTTGGATTTCAGGTAAATGATTACTTTCCCAATTATGTTCTGATATTGTATCTGAGGTGATGGAATGTCATCCCGTCCAGTCTTACTGGTTCTCATGGTATTATGCTTGACAAACATATTTAATGTTGTGCTACATGCTTCCTTTTGTAGAAATCGAATGTGGAAAATCAGAGAGAAAATATGGTGTTACTGCTTGCAAATATTAGCACAAGGACCTCAGGACAGGAAGGGCATCCTTTGGTAAGATATATGTGTTGAAGTGTATATGTGGATTGCCTAGCCCTTTCCATCAGTTTGGACTCTTGGTTGCATTGGCTAGCGCATGAAGCTTAACATAGTATGAGAGCTAAGGTCTTGAGTTCAAGTCCCCTTTGTGTCCACTTATAGGCCTTTTGAGCCATAGTGGTTTTTGAGTCGCCGAGTCAAGCCAAGTCGCCGAGGCTGCGGCTAGTGACTCGCTAGCTTGAGTCAGCGACTTGGCTTGATTAGTCGCCATGGCACAACAGTACATAGAGCAGCAGAGCACATAGATATACAGCAGCAGAAGAGCACATATACAACAGAGAAAATATACTACATCTAAGCAGAGCACATATAGAGCCCACCCTGCACTCTCTTTCATATACTACATCTAAGCAGAGCACATATAGAGCCCACCTTGCGCTCTCTTTCCTTCGGTCCTCCTCCTTCTCCAGTCCCCACATGATCACATATACAGCAGCAGCAAGCCACGCGAGCCAGCGAGCCAGCGAGTCGTGCGACTAATCGCCCCAAGTCGCCGGCGAGCCACGCGAGTCGCGCGACTTGCTCCCTGAGTCAAGTCGCCTGCGCGAGCCAGCCACACCGCGACGACTTGGCGATTAGTCGGCGACTAGTCGGCGATTAGTCGGCGACTCAAAAACAGAGCCATACCTCCGAGTCTATCCACGTGTTGACTTCCCGTGTCACATCTGAGAGGGGTGTTGAAGTGTATATGTGGATTGCCTAGCCCTTTCCATCAGTTCATACTTTTGGTTGCGTTGGCTAGTACATGAAGCTTAACATTATATCAGAACCTAAGGTCTTAAGTTCTAGTCCCGGCTTTCGCAATTTATCTAAAAATTGCTGCTGCCCCCCTTTGTTTCCACGTATAGGTCTCTTGAGCCATACCTCTGAGTCTATCCATGTGTTGGCTTCCCGCGTCACACGTGAAAGGGGGTGTTGAAGTGTATATGTGTGGATTGCCTAGCCCTTTCCATCAGTTCGGACTTTTGGTTGCATTGGCTAGTGCATCTTAACAATATGTTCCCTGTAGGTTTTGTCACAACCATTTTATCTTCTATTTTAAACTTGCCTATGCGTTGCTCAACAAAATCTTTTGCTATGGACTTATAATGTAAAAAATTGACACTGAGCTGGCATGGAATTTCAGGTCAACACTGTGAATGATTTGTGGGAGAAAATATTTGGAAATTATGAATCATGGTGTCGCTATTTGCATGTTAGTTCAAGAATTATGTAAGTGGTGCATGGTTTTGTGATTTTGTTTCATGCTATCACCATTAAATCTCCTGTTGCATTTAACATTTCTTAATACCATTGCTCTGTTTCTTAGGATCAAATATGATGACACAGAACTAAAGAAGCAGCAGCTAATGCTTCTCCACATTGGATTGTACCTTCTTATCTGGGGTGAGGCTTCAAATGTTCGGTTTATGCCTGAGTGCTTATGCTACATATTCCACCATGTAAGGCCCCCTTCAAAGGAATTGGCTTTTCTAGCTACCTTCAAATGAATATACTCATGCAATTGAGTATCTTACTTTAATACTGTAGCTTATTGGTTGTGATTGATCTATTTAAGTTACATGTATATGTTCCAGCCACAGTTAAATAAATTGTATTGTTGAACTGTTGGTATATGGGTTCATGATTCCTAGAGACTCCAACTTATTTGCTCTAACAATTTTATTTGCAACTTTTTTGCACTTTTGGTAATAGTGTGCTTGTTTGTAGCTCCTTCAACATTTACTTAGCTGGCATGCCTCTTGTCTCACTGCTACTGATTTTAAGAAATACTCCCTCCGTCCGAAAAAGCTTGTGAGGGACAAGCTTTTTCGGACAGAGGGAGTATGAGCTATTTCATTTCCGTCAGTTCCATCACCTCAAGGTTGTAAAGAAATGGCTTTAATCACCGACCAGCTACCATGAATATGAATATCACATCATGGCCCAATTATAATTTATAAGCATGTCTCTTTGAATAGTACCATTTTACGAGATAATCATAAAATAATGAAGGTGGACTAGTATAGTTTACCATGAGTTTTACGTCCATTCAGCTAACCTGTTATTATACACAAAGATTGGCAATTCATGGAAGTTTTTTAATCTGGCAGATGGCAAAACAGTTGAATCAAATGGTTGAAGAAAGTTATTTTCAACCACCACCTGGGTTTGAGGCGGAGGGATCATTCCTAAACATTGTCATTGAACCTATCTATAAGGTTCTGCAGAAGGTGAGTATGTAAAGTTTTAAACACAACTAGATTATCCTTGCAGGAGAATATATTGTTCTTACAATTTTGTTTTTTCTTTCACTCTAAAGGAATCACAAAGAAGTAAAGGTGGTACAGCTGGCCACTCAGCTTGGAGAAATTATGACGACTTGAATGAACAATTCTGGTAATCTTATTTTCTTATTTCTTATTTATATTTTCCGTCCGACATAATATTTTCTTCCTTGTAGGTCAGAGAAATGTTTTATGAAGCTTGGCTGGCCATGGGATCTCAGTGCAGACTTCTTTCATCAAGAGGTATGTCATAACTGTGCTTAATTTGATACATCAGCCAGGGCAACTGCCTATTTAAAAGGCTAGAGTACGATTGTCTTACTGGGGAGTTCACTGTCGAGTGTTTGATTAACCACATTATGGCTTCACCTTGAATGAGTAAGATTTTTTTGTGACGTCAACTTAGTGCTCACAAGGCCGTGGCAGATCCACGGTTTTATGGGTGGGACTTGGGGCTTACAACTATTTAGTTACATTGTGCGCACTATTTCAGTTGAACTGTTTCTGATTGCAAGGATCACAACGACAGCAACAGAAGGAAAATATGATGCCTTATTCTTAAGTTATGTATATAATAGAATTCCCCCGCAGAAAAAAAATTATATAATAGAATTTTGTGAAAGCAAAGGAGGAAATTCTATCAGATCACATTGTACCCTGTGTAGCAGAATCAGTTCACTACTCACATAGGAAAAGGCTAACTCCATTCAAATTCCTAAATTTTCTGAATCGCAACAAGATCCAAATTAGAGCAACGAGATAACTCTAAAGGTTATATGTCTGTACGAGCCATCTTCGGACATTTTTTGGTGCCCAGCTACCCATGCCTCCCCTACCGGAACCACCATATCCTTACAGCGTGTTTGGTTGGGGAACCAAGTAAAATCGAATGAAATGGTTCCGTTACCCAACAAATGAGAGACTGGAATGGTCCTGTCTCTTTGTTTGGTTCGGAAAATAGAGTTGGAACAAGATGGTTCCTCTTTGTGTTTGGTTGGGGGGGATTGGATGGAATGGATATGGTTCAAGTCATTGCATAAGAACGGTGAGGTTACCTCTATTTGATAAACATCAGCAAAGCTCCTTTGCAACTGGGCAGCAACTACTTCGATTTTTTAAAACATTTAACTTCTACTTTCGTTTTATATGCAACAATTATGAAAGTATATGTTGTTGTGCTGGCCAATTTGTACGTAACAATTGACAACTAGTATTAGCAGGGAAAGTTGACCAATTTGATGGTAATGTTTCTACCGTACCTCACTAGATTAATAAAATGCCTTGCCCTCTCTTGTTATCACAACTCCCAATTTGTTTTCTCTAGCTACTTCTCTTCTAGTATGATCCAGGAAAGAAGCAGACTTCGAACTCGGTGGCCGGCGGTAGTAGCACCAGATGTGTTGATCGCTCACAATGGAGCCTCCCAAAGCAATTCATATCCAAGCATGACCATTTATTTCTCTTGAAAGTGGGCCAATGGAAATATATAAAGTGTATAAAACAATTCATATCCAAGCACTGATTCCATATCGACCACACAATCGAACGGCTTTTTATGTGGGTGCCTAGGCTAAATGGAACCATCATACCTCTCAAATGCCTATACTTGTTAATTCGAATCTTCAAAACTTAAAGGCCTCATGTTCACTTGAAACTAACTGTTATGCTAACTGCTATTTTGATATTTTATTATTTGGTTTCTTACAGGGTCGTAGTGCAAGAAAGCCCAAAACAAATTTTGTTGAAGTCCGCACATTTCTGCACCTATTTAGAAGTTTTAATCGTATGTGGATATTTTTTACATTGGCTTTCCAGGTGATTCATCTTTCTGAAGCACACAAAATTCTTGTAACCTGTAAATATTTAACTTAAATGGCTTGATTTTTTAGGCGATGCTAATAGTTTCATGGAGTTCCTCTGGATCTCTTTCTGGAATTGCTGATGCAACTGTATTCAGAAGCGTTTTAAGTGTCTTTATAACTGCCGCTCTACTCAACTTCATAAAAGGTGTAGTAATTTATCAGTGCTTTCATTACTTGATTATGATGCAGATCCACTTTGTTCTGTATTTATCATGTCATGGTCTTCACTAAAGAGATGCTATTTCTGAAACTCCTTAGTTCAACTATTGCAGTGACTTTGGATATATTGCTTACTTTCCAAGCATGGGGAAGTATGGAGTGGACACAGATACTCAGATACCTACTAAAATTCTTTGTGGCTATTGCTTGGATAATAATCCTTCCAGTAACATATTCCAGTTCAATTAAAAGCGCATCTGGTGCTGGCAAACTCCTGAATGGTTTGACATGGAATTGGTACAACCAGTCAGTATATAATTTTGCAATCATCATTTATATGATTCCGAACATTTTGTCTGCCTTGCTTTTCTTGTTGCCACAACTTCAAAATATAATGGAACGCTCAAATTGGCGTGCAGTTATTCTTCTTATGTGGTGGATTCAGGTCAGTCTTTCCTATTTGTAGCAAGCAAATTGCTGTAAAGTGAGCATTGTTAGTGCTTACATAATATTTTGTTGCCTTTCAGCCAAGATTGTATGTTGCACGTGGTATGCATGAAGACATATTTTCCATTTTTAAGTAAGCGTGTCATATGTCTATCAAATTATTGTTTTTCCCTTCAGTTGAGAATGACAATTCAATGTGAATCAACAGATATGTCTTCTTTTGGGTTGTGTTGCTCACCTCCAAGCTTGCATTTAGTTTCTATGTTGAGGTAAATTCTGAACACTTCATGGAGTACTTTTCCGAAGTGAATACATCTTTAGAGTTTGGTGATTTACTATCTATACTCTTCCACAAGTTCAGGTAGAATAAAACCTGGGCATACTATTTTTTGTTATTTTTTTAATATAGGCACATGCCATGAAACAAGATTGATCTTGGAAAGAGCTAGTGTGAGGTCATGGCCTGGATATACAAACTGAATGAGTATGGTCTTTGATGAAAACAAATTTGTTTGCCTATTTGAACAAATGATTTCTAATCCTTACTTTGATTTTATGTGTTTTCTTGACTGGGTATATTTTGGTAAAATAACGTAGCATACACACAATCTGGCATATAATTTTGCACATGGGTCTGAAAGGTCTTTGTCTGCTGATTGTTATACCTTTCGAAAAAAATGAAAAAAAAAAGATCATGCTTTATTGCTTCCTTACCCTGTGCAACATGTCCCATTTTTCCACAGATATCCCCCATGATTGAACCGACGAAGTTCATTCTTGATCAAGTAGTTGGGAACTATGAATGGCATGAAATCTTCCCTTTCTGTAAGTGTTGTGATATAGCTAGATTAGATTAATGCACAATTTTGGCCCTCTTGCACAGAATTTGGTTCAAAAGTTTCATCTACTTCAGTGATGACATTTTTTTGATTTTGTACATTGTTGATGCAACATTTACCCAAAAAAGCTTTCACCCCGCTTTATATATAAAGCAAACCACCACAGCCACAAGGTGATGCAACATTTATGCTGCGGTGCAATAGATATAATTGAAAATTAATCATACCACAAGTTCCAATGGTGCAATAAGCTTCAGAATTTTTTTATAATCTTTAATTATGAAAATTATAGAGTACTAAATAGTTAGTGCGAGAAATAATATTATTTACTTGAAAATAGAATAACTTAATTTAACATGCGTATATATCGATTTAAACAAAAGAAAACTGCTTGAACAAAAGTGGATATATAGTAAAACCTTACTCAAATTTTAATATTGAGGATTTGGCAACTTTTGCACTTTTCGCATGAATAAATCAATTATGTGATTTTTGTTTAAATTATATAGCTGTCTATTTCTAACTCGAATAACCTTTTCTTCTTTGTCATCTTTTGACAAATTCTGTGAATTTCCTAAGCATTCATTTTTCATTACTTTCTAATGTTTTGACTTCAGGAATTGGTGCATGTTTTAAAATCATTTTTTTATTGCGTTATGTAACTTCAAATCCTTATCATTGTTAGTTTCTGATAATATTCCTTGTGCTGATTTTTCCTCAAATATCCTTTACTTATTTTCTAGTTTTCTCTTATTTCATTGGAACATGACACAAACGTTTTTATGTGTATAGTTCAAAGGAAGGTAATATTTCAAGCATAGAATCAAGCAAAATGTTCTATATTAAACCCCGAATTCTTCTAAAGTTCACTTTCAACCTGTGAACTCTAAAACCGTCTGAGTTACAACCTTGAACTATTGAAACCGTTCACTTTACAACCTCATGTGGGTTTTCAAGTGGCGGCTGATGTGGATCACACCATCAAGCAATCAATTCACGCTGTCATGTTGACTGGATCAGCAGGGACATTGAGTTCTCATCACTATCTCATGCCTTATGTCTCACTCGGTTCCCTCTATTTACTGATTAGTGAGATTAGTGATGTAGTGAAGACGTTTTATCCAACTCAGCCAAAAACCACTTGTGAATCCACCCAAGGTTGTAAAGCGGATGATTTTGGTACATTTAGGATGCAATCAAATGATTTAGAGCTCTGGGCTGAAGTGAACATTTTTGCAAAGTAGATTAATTCCTGTACCTGTGGCGATATTTGACTTATTAATTTCTCTAGAGGGTCAATACTCTAGTTACTAATAGTATTTTTGTTAACTTTCTGTAGTGCCGCACAATCTCGGTGTTGTTATTACTATATGGGCACCAATTGTTTTGGTATGTAATAACAGCTACGGAAGTTTTAACATAAAAATTAACTAATGGAAGTTCTTATGCTATTCATTTTGTCATACCAACTACCCCCTCGTCTTGTAGGTGTACTTTATGGACACACAAATATGGTATGCTATTTTCTCCACTGTCTTTGGGGGCGTTTCAGGTGCCCTCAGTCATGTCGGTGAGGTCAGTCATCCTTTCCTCTGTCCTTTATCGTTCCCCTGTGTTTGGGGCCCCTTTTACGGGATGCATGCGTGTATGCTAAACTCTGGTGGTTTCATTCTGAATGGAACTAGCGGATGGCCTGCTGCTCTTAAACGAGTGTTCATTTGTAAGAAACATTAGTTATCAGATCTTACCTTTTGCTTTTGATGCAGATACGTACCCTAGGCATGTTGAGAGTCAGATTCAAATCAATGCCAGATGCTTTCAGGAAATGTCGCGTGGCAGCACATAAAGAGGTTTTGTACTCGCAAATGTTTTAGTTTCTTTTTAGTTTTTTGTAATCATCGTTGGCCCATGTGTCCATTTCGTAAAAGCGTGCAAATGTGTTATTTCTTTGCTCAAAATACTCGGAAGTTAACCCATGCTTGCTAAAGACATGTGGTTTTGACCGACCTTGATATCTACTTTCCAGCAAGCACTTGATGTGAGGAGCTTCTTTGGTGTTTGGAATTCATTCATCAATTCCTTACGAGAGGAAGACTTCATTAGTGATAGGTTCGCACTGTGAACTTTCTCATATACTAATATAATATGCCATTCACCTCCTAAACCTTTATGACTTTATTTCTCAGAGAGAAGGACATGTTGATGGCTCCATCATCTTCCAGTAATTTACCTGTTGTTCCGTGGCCTCCTTTCCTCCTTGCTAGCAAGGTGGGTAATAGGCATATGTGCACAGATAGATAATCGAAGGCTTTTTGTTGCTTTTGCAGAGATGCTCATGTACTTTTGAATATACCAGGTACCAACAGCTCTCCATATGGCCATGACTTCCAAAGAGGGGGATGACCATGAGCTGATTGAAAAAATCAAACTAGACAAGGACAGATACAATGCAGTTATAGAATGCTACGAATCCTTGAAAATAATAGTTGTTTGTCTTCTGCTAGACTATAATGATAAAAGGTAAGAACAATACTCGTTTATTTCATTTCGAATTCGAATTTGACATGGGTTAATCCGTTTTATTCTTCAAATATTCAGAATTGTCGATGATATCGATAAAATAGTGCGAAATAGTATGCAAAATAACACACTGTTGGAGGACTTCAAGATGGCAGAGATCGGTAAAGTCAGCAACACATTGGTAAAATTATTACAGCTATTGGTAAACACTAAACACACTATTGTTGATTGATCAATTATTTTTTCAGCACAAAACTCATTTACTTTTAGTTCTTTCTGCATAAAATGTAGGTTGTTCTAAGTACTAGTATCTAATATTTGCAGAAGAGCGAACCTACTGATGATACTACAGAGAGAAAAATCGTCAATGCATTGCAAGATTTTATGGAAATTGCTACACGAGATTTTATGAAAGATGGTCACGGGTAATAACTATTTTGTGCTAGCATTGTAAGAAAATTTGCTATATTTGAATTATAATGTGTAAACTTGTCTGGACAACTGCATCAGCATTTTGAAAGATGAGAATGAGAGAAAGCAGAGTTTCATGAGTCTAAATATGGACGTGATAAAGGATGCATTTTGGAGGGAGCAGGTTGCAATCATTACTGGTTTATTTTGTTATAGTGTTAATGCTAATTTTTTGTACTGAACAACCTGTTTTGGTCTCAGTTTGTCCGGCTGCATTTATTGTTGACTATGAAGGATTCTGCAATGGATGTACCTACAAATTTGGATGCTCGACGTAGGATCACCTTCTTCGCAAACTCACTTTTTATGAAAATGCCGAGAGCACCTCAAGTGCATGATATGATATCCTTTAGGTGTGTATTTTATCTTCTATGGTACTGTTATTTCGAAAGTATGATGATGTATGCACAGTTTATTAAACCATATGGTTGTTGTACTTTTAATTATTGATTTGTGGGAGGGGGGGGCTTAGGCTATATCCCACCCTAAGGGATGTCTCACAGACAGTCAATGAGGCATCTTTCCAATAATGAAACTATAGGGTTGCATGCAGTTGAAAAGGCAGCAAACTCCATGAATCTGCAGTTTACTGCAATCAAGTACTAGTTACCTAGTTACAGTAGTAATTGGTCTATTATGAAACCTCTTTTTAATAGTCCTTTGAGTATTAGATTGCATCATAGTAAATTGCATTCACAAGTTGATGTTTCCATTTGATTCTTTACATCTGGCACAAACTCTTCCACATAACTGTGAGAAATATTATTCCTTTTATGAATTTACTGTCTTCAACATTCATTTTGAAGCTCATCACATTCTAACAAGATTCATTGTGCAGTGTTTTGACTCCATATTACAATGAGGAAGTACTTTATTCGTCTCATGAACTAAATAGAAAGAATGAAGACGGTATCTCGATTTTGTTTTATCTACAAAAGATTTATCCAGGTGAGTTGCCAATTCTATTTTATGTTTCTTAAACAAAATGTATCAGTTTTTAACTCATAGTAAAATTTAATGATGCTTGTCACTTTCTAGATGAATGGAAGAACTTTCTAGAACGCATTGGAGTTGATCCAGATAACGAAGAGGAAGTAAAGGGATGCATGGATGATATCCGTATATGGGCGTCTTACCGGGGTCAAACACTTGCCAGAACTGGTAACATGAAGATTATATCTCTTAAAAGCTGACATTTTTTCTGTATTTCTGCTTATCTTATTGTTTGCATCTTGAATTATCTAGTGAGAGGGATGATGTACTATAGACGAGCTCTTGAAGTGCAATGCTATGAGGATATGAAAAGTGAACAAGGTTAGCCACATAGGGTTTTGAACACTGGTCCTGCACCTCATTTTAGGTGAACACACCTGAGAAAATACAGCCTTGGTCATGTGCTGACTAATGTGTTATTTGGTTATACTTTAGCAGATTTGGGTGGAGACGAATCTGCAAGGTCCAAGGCCATTGCTGATGTCAAATTCACTTATGTTGTTGCTTGTCAACTCTATGGCATGCATAAGGCATCCAAGGATTCCCGGGAAAGGGGTCTGTATGAGAACATCTTAAATCTGATGCTAACGTAATTCACTTACCCTCCTTTATTTTATGAAATATATTTTCCGTGGCTCCCTTGAGTTTCATATACAAATTGTACAGGTATCCAGCTTTGCGTATTGCTTACATTGATGAGAAGGAAGTGCCACTACCAAATGGTAAAATGGAGAAACATTATTACTCTGTTCTTGTGAAAGGTGACGATGAGGTACTGAATTTACATTTCATGAACTGAAATGCCTACTTTTTTCTGTGACGTTTTTATTATCGATGGTTAGGGTTTATTTTCACCTTTGACTTCATATTGTATATCCTACTTACTAGTTGGTAATATTTACAACATAATTTGGAAGAATATAAATAACTATAGTCTCACTAGTTATGCGTCAACATTTCAGGAAAGTAACAGCATATTGATTATCTACTCTACTCCGTTGATTCAATATGTGCTTATCTAATATTTTGCATGCAAAGAATATTAGATCATAAACAATTATATAGCTTGATCTTTGCTGTGAGTTTGGTCAGGGGCTGGACTGACTACTGATGCGTGACCACCTAATATTTAACCTGTTTATAGGAAATTTACCGGGTAAAGCTGCCTGGTAAACCAACAGAAGTTGGAGAGGGAAAGCCTAATAATCAAAATCATGCCATAATCTTCACTAGAGGAGAGGCACTTCAAGCAATTGACATGAACCAGGTAAATGATCTGTACTTTTTTAGTATTAAGTCTAGTTTATCAGTATATATTACATTTTGTGCTGTCTAGGATAACTATCTTGAAGAAGCATTTAAAATGAGAAATTTGTTGGAAGAGTTCCTTATTAAACATGGAAAGTCCAAGCCAACAATATTGGGTGTTCGCGAGCATATCTTCACAGGAAGGTTAGTTTTTCTGTTGGCTACTAATCGTCTCTTAAATTTGCTATATCTTTCTTATGCTTAACTATCAGCACACTAAATTTAACATTCTCACTTCACATGTAGTGTTTCATCACTTGCCTGGTTTATGTCCAACCAAGAGACCAGTTTTGTTACTATCGGCCAACGTGTTCTTGCAAACCCTCTTAAGTATGTTTCTTTCCAATTTTAAAATTCAGTTGACCGTTTCATTTTGTATAGCTTATAAAATGTAGTCATGGTTCAACCACCCAAGTATTGATGGATATCTGTAGTTTCTCTCCACTGTTTTTTCACCCGAGCGTTCTTGCTCTTCCACTCAGACACTGCCAAGCAAAACAAACATATATTGGTTAGTTAAACAAGGAGCTATTAGTTTTGCTAATAAACAGTCAAGATTTACTGTGATATTTCCATAAATTAAAGATTTCTGTGAAATTTACTAGTTAAGGCTTCAAGAAATTTCACCTGAAACAACAAAATATTGAACTCCTACCAAAGACTGCAGGGTTTAATCAGCACAGAAATCTTCCATTTATGCATGGGTAGCTTTAACAACTAGATTACCGAAAAAGGCTTTCGCCCGCTTTATATATAAAGCAACGACCCTCGTACAACCGAACCATACAACACAGCACCCAAACACACACACACACACACACAAAGCAAGATACAAAGGTGCCGGAGATCAGCTAAGCCAACTCGAAGCGGACAACGGATGTACAACAAGCATCACTACGAAGATGACGGAGCCCTCCACCGAGAACAAGCCACCGTGAAGAACATAGCTGACCGCCGACGAACCGCAAGCTCCAAGGTAGTGCCTTCAGGAAGGGCACGGCACCGGAGCGCCGACACCACCCGATCCGAAGATCAAGATTTTCATCCGGAGCACCACAGAGAATCAGGAGAGACCGCGACGGAGCCTACAGGAAGGGAACGACGCCTGCGGACGCCGCCACCGTCGGTCTGACCGCAGTCAGACAAGGCTTTCACCCCGGTATACCTCTCCATCTCCGATCACCACGGGTCGCCGAGCCCGAGCCACCCCGCCGCCCACGCGACCAAGGTCGCCAGTCCGCACCCGAGCTACGAGCTCTGCTCACGAACGCCGAGCCGCCGCCCTGCCACCCGACACCCCCAACGACCACCGAAAGGAACGAATCACCACCACCAGCTGACCCCTGCCATTGTTGGAGCCGCCAACGCCTCGACAGATGAAGCCGGAGGCAACCAGGCCAGGGAAAAGAGGAGGGGGCGGAGCGGTGCGAGACCTCGACTGGCACACCCCTGCGCCGGTGACGGGTGGGCAGACCAGCCATCCCTCCAGCCAGCCTCCTCACGTTACCCCTGCAACGCCCCACCACGGTCTCCAGGTCAGATCAGCGAGGAGCCCGCTGGACATCCGGCCGACGACGAGGACGCGCGGACGGTCAGATCCGTCCCAGAGACGACCACGGGAGGTGCCATGCCGGGCCTTGCACACCGGCAGCCGCACGAGCCGCAGCAGAAGCATCGCGCCCCACCGGCGAGAGGCCCGTGCCGTCCAAGGCCGCCGAACCACAGATCTTAACAACTAGATTATATGCACAGTATTTGATGATGGCTAAGCATATCCTGCTCAGCTATATGACAAGCAAATTTGTAATTGTATCAGCATAATCTGGTCGACATAGATTCCTCAGTAAACTTGAGAATACCATTAACTTCTTACGTAGCTGTTAACCAAAGTTTAAAGAGAAAATCTAAGCTGCAGCGTGCACACCGACGTCGTCCCGTGCGGCGGCATGGGGACACGCGCGCTCTGCATCGCACGGCCAGGAAGAGACATCATGCATAGAGAGGGGCCCACAGGTGGACGTAGTCATACTGATTTTTCCTATGAGATTCCCAGTCTGACACAAGCCTATAGGGTACATGGAACTGCTTCTAGCAATCACGTAGTAGGGGGGTGCAGGACACTGCAGGCTACAGGCAGCCTTTTCTGCTCATCTCACAGAGAAGCTTGATCTGCTGCATTACACAAATATACTCCGAAGGTTTTGCAACATCTCACTCTTCCTTGTTTAGTCACTGAAACCCAACTTTGAGTAGCTAACCCAAAAGACTTAATAATTAACCTGTAACCTATTTTTTATCTCATAGATTTAACCTGGAACTGCACATTTTTTTCCGCTAAACCCGAAACTATAATTATTTTTATTAAAGTCCGGCAACCACACCCGCCTAAACCTGCCGAGTACATCTGTTTAAGCGTGGCAACCATGTGTATATATCTTGGTAATTGCACCCGCTTAAACTTGGCAACTACACCTGCTAAAACATGGCGAGTGGCACAATATAAACTGTTAATATGACAAGTGAGCATAGTAAATCCGACAAGTGGGTATAATGGCAAGTGGCATGGTTAAAGTGTAAATATGGAAAGTAAGCACAATAAATCCGACAAGTATAATGGCAAGTGGCACGGTTAAAGTGTAAATGTGGAAAGTAAGCACAATAAATCCAACAAGTATAATGGCAAGTGGCATGGTTAAACTGTTAATATGGCAAGTAAGTACAAGAAATTTGACAATAAGTATAATGGCAAGTGGCACAATTAAACTGTAATATGGCAAGTAAGCACAATAAATCCGACAAGTAAGTATAATGGCAAATGGCACGGTTAAACTGTAATATGGCAAGTAAGTACAAACTCCGGTAAGTATAATATCCTGAAAAGTACCGACAAAAAAAGTTGTTGAAACAATGCCAACATAGGACTTAGTTTCCACCGAAAAGCCAGTAATTGAAACTGATCATCATTCATATCAACGGTTTGAGAGATAAAGTGTTACACTTACCAATCTTTTGTAAAAGTAGATAAGTACATAGATAATCAAATAATGGCAGGCTGCTCTTAGCATAGGGTAGTACTAGTAGCAACTCTGTTTTGAGGGGGAAAAATCCTGCTGAATTACATGCATGTGGTGCCAACATTTTAGTGTGGGGAAAGATGAAAGCGATGGGAGAAGAGAGGACATTGGCTCGCATGTGGGGAAGGGGTGAAAGCAATGGTCATGCATGCCACGGCCTAGTAGTAGTAGGGGTGATGCCCACCGGGGGACATGTTTTTTTTAAGGGAACCGGGGGACATGGGTACAGTCCTTTTTTGCGTCAGATAACTGACTCTTTATCACATAGCGCGCGCCACAGAGACATGACTAGCTGTCCCGTACTAAATCCACAATTAAAAGGGGTGGTTAGCAGGGCCGCTGCACAGGAAGCCCTACGTGCGGCGCCACAACTTAGTCAAGTCCAGTGAATTAATGGCTGACAGTCAGCATCACCATTACTGTTAAGAGTTGAGAAGCACGAGTAAGTTCACATTTGAGCTAGTCATTTATATATCTTGCACAACGAATCTTAAGAGGAAATTGCATCCGGCTGATGTTCTCTTCAAAGCTGTTGCAGATTGCCACATATATTTTTGAAGTGGTAATCATATGTTGTTTCAAATGTATGTCATGCAGGGCTAAGGAAAAGCTGGAACTACCATGTCCCTGCTGTTTTTTTTGGAAGAGGGGGCTGAAGGGGGGAGTTAGATTGATTACCTATTTGTGTGTTTTTCTTTAGAACGAAGACGCGAGACACGTACCTATTTGGCTATTCATACCGAAGTTTGAAGCTCCTCACAGGTTCCAACTGATTGGCAGTACCATGGGTATATTAGGGAAACTGGTAGACAACCGACTTGTTTCAAACCAGCGAGGTCCAGTCAATTTTCTTTCTCGAATACACACGAGTGTGTGTATCATTCATTAAAGGAGGGGGAAGACTCCCCAAAACTCCATGGTTTTACAAATAATTTACATGTGGATTTACATCCAACACCACCTCATTTACCTAAACGAACTACTCCTGATCTACCCACGTTGAGCCATCCACCTCAAACCCCTCTACCTCACCTTTGATTAGTCCTGCCTTCTCCCATAATCTTCCTTCCTTCCCGATTCGTTGAGTAGTCTGTGCTATTGACGGAGCCACCCCATTGAAGACGATGTCCTTCCGATGCTTCCATAACATCCACATACCAAGGAGGCACTTGGCGCGTGTAGACCTCCGATGCACCCTGCTTTGGTCTTGCCTGATGCGAGGTCCAGTAAATAGCGTTTCTAATCTCGTAAGCTCTGCTAGATACAGTCGCTAAATGAGACTTGTGGGTCTAAGTGGTAACTGCGCAGTTCCATAAGTAAATATAGGAAATATAACGAGTAATAGATAGGACCAGAGTGATTTAGGTGCACCTTTCTTTTGGAGATCATTGTGCCATGGACATTGTATACTTATTAAATTTCAACTTGTGATGCAGGGTACGATTCCACTATGGTCACCCTGATGTTTTCGATAGAATCTTTCACATCACAAGGGGTGGCATAAGCAAGGCCTCAAAGGTTATTAACCTCAGCGAGGACATCTTTGCAGGTACCATATCCAGAGAATATGCATTATGCAGTTTTTCTTCCTATTCCAATAAGCTAATAATTTTTCTGATATATTTAAGGGTTCAATTCAACCCTGCGACAAGGAAATGTTACCCATCATGAATACATACAGTTGGGTAAAGGACGTGATGTTGGAATGAACCAAATATCCAACTTTGAGGCCAAGGTGGCAAATGGAAATGGTGAACAAACTCTATGTCGTGATGTTCATCGACTAGGACACAGATTCGATTTCTACAGGATGTTGTCTATGTACTTCACCACAGTTGGCTTCTACTTCAATAGCATGGTATGAATCTCATGCTTTCACATATCAACTTTATATGCACTTCCAGGAGGTAAAAAATCAGATTAATTTACTTTGTGAGTATATAACAGCAAACCAGATATAGACTCTTCTGTTTTGATTCCTCAGCGATCATACTTGCAAATAGTCTTGTTGCTGAAATCAGTAGCTACCGTTGTTACTTGTTTTATAACGATTGATATCAATATTTTGACTTGAGCTTATGTTGATGCACATAAGACCATGTTGCATCATGCAAGCATGTTTTCTTATCTCTGCATTTTATTTGTTTGAGATGATTTGTACAAAGCTCTCTCACCTCATATGGATTGATGTTTCTATTTTTTCAAGCAATGGCCAACATATAGAAAGTATGATGTGTTCCGTTCAAATTACATAATAAGACACATAAATCATTGTGAGTTTTGTGGCTTTAATTTTCAGGTGGCCGTTCTTACGGTGTATGTATTTTTATATGGGCGGTTATATCTTGTTTTGAGTGGCTTAGAAAAGTCGATTCTCCAAGATCCACGGATTAAAAACATCAAACCCTTTGCAAATGCACTTGCCAACCAATCAGTATTCCAACTTGGGACGTTGCTCATCCTCCCGATGATAATGGAGGTCGGCTTGGAGAAAGGGTTTGGTAAAGCCCTGGCTGAGTTTATAATCATGCAACTTCAGTTAGCTCCTATGTTCTTCACTTTTCATCTCGGGACAAAGACTCACTACTATGGAAGGACTATACTTCATGGTGGTGCAAAATATAGAGGAACAGGCCGGGGTTTTGTTGTACGCCATGCGAAGTTTGCTGAGAATTACAGAATGTACTCACGGAGCCACTTTGTGAAAGCATTGGAGCTGCTCATCCTCTTGGTTGTTTATCTAGCATACGGGAGTTCTTACAGGAGCTCAAGTTTGTATGTATACGTCACAATTTCGATGTGGTTCCTTGTTTTCTGCTGGCTGTTTGCGCCTTTTATCTTCAACCCATCATGCTTCGAGTGGCACAAGACGGTTGATGACTGGACTGATTGGTGGAAGTGGATGAGCAATAGGGGTGGTATTGGGCTGGCACCTGAGCAAAGTTGGGAGGCTTGGTGGGTGAGTGAACATGAGCACCTGAAGAATGGAACAGTACGTAGCTTGCTCTTGGAGCTGGTTCTGTCGCTGCGCCTCCTGATCTACCAATATGGTATTGTGTACCACTTGCACATAGTGCACGAGAACAAAAGCTTCATGGTACTCATCCTGTTTAAATCTCCTTATCCTCTAGAAACATTTCATTCATTTCAGGTAGAATAATAATGCTGCTTTGTTTGTTCCACCCAGATATATGCACTATCGTGGCTGGTTATTGGCATCGTTCTTGTTTCGCTAAAGGTAACAATAGATATGCTTGTGTATTGCATCCATATATATTCCCATGCATGTTATGGTACATTTGCTTAGGTAGACTCGTGTGTTCCAGGTTGTTTCACTGGGGAGAGAGAAGTTTGTTACCAAGTTTCAGCTTGTGTTCCGTATACTCAAGGGCATTGTGTTTCTTGTCCTCATCGGCTTGATGGTGGTCTTATTTGTTGGTTTTGATCTCGCTGTGTCAGACGTTGGCGCCAGTGTCTTGGCCTTCATCCCAACTGGCTGGTTTATTCTTTTGGTGAGTGATTTCTTTCTTTTATACAATTATTACTAGCTCTTTTCCCCTTTTGTCATGAAAAGAAGACGGCACGTTTTGGCCAAGATGGCAAAGCAATGTTAACAGTTCTTATATAAGTTTATACTACTGTAACATAATTAATATCCCCTTGTGTTGTAGATGGCACAAGTGTGTGGACCGCTGTTTCGGAGGTTAGTGATTGAGCCACTTGGCGTGCTGTGTTGCTCCTGTTGCCGTGGTGGAGCATGCCGAGGGCCTTGCTGCGCCAAGTTGAGGCAGAGGAGTGGGGCTGTGCTCCGTAAGATAGGGCCATGGGACTCCATCCAAGAGATGGCAAGGATGTACGAGTATACCATGGGGATCCTCATCTTCCTGCCCATCGCCGTCCTCTCGTGGTTCCCCTTCATGTCCGAGTTCCAGACGCGTCTGCTCTTCAACCAAGCCTTCAGCCGGGGCCTGCAGATCTCGAGGATCCTCGCTGGGCAGGACGGGAGGGGTACCATTACCAAGCGTGAATGACCTTTGCTTGCTTGCAAACCACCCTGCGCTGTCTGTAGCATGCATGTTCACGGCGTTTAATTATATTGTATTGTTGATTTGGAAGGATGTACTGGGGCAAAATCGGATTTGTTCTCACCGTTGAACCAAAACTAAAATAAAGCTACAGTACATATTTGGATTTCCATTACACCTTTTCTTGGAGTTTACAATTAATCATCTAATATTTCCCACTTACTATGGAGATGGTGCACTTTTCCTATATAACTAGTAATGGGTTGCAATGGAGAACAAAATCACATGCTCCTTTAACCAATAAGAATGTGCGTCATGGTTTATATTCCTTCCCGGCCCTGCCTATGATGGCCGTGGTGTCCACTTAATCACAATGCGTCAACACAACCCACACATAAGGGAATGATCTTGACCATCGCTCACTCATAAGGGAATGATCTTGACCATCGCATTGCATAATGCACAGGCTTCGGTACAGAGCAAACACCAACTGCCATGAACTATTGTCCTTTTTTGCCGAAAAAGCTTTCGCCCCGCTTTATATATAAAGCAAAGATCATCAACAACCTGGTACAAACGCACGCCAACACAACCCACACACCCAAGACAGGATACAAAGATGCTGAGCGCAACGACATCACCCCTATCACTACAAGAGCAACCGAAGATCTCGGCCGTGAACACGCCACCGCAAGAGGTGAAGCCGCATATGGCGAACCGTGTGTTCCAAGACGGCGCCTTCAGGAAGGGAACGACACCGGAGCGCCGTCACCACCCGACACGAGGGTCAAGGTTTCCCCTGGAGCAACACGACGGGCAATGAAGGCCGCGACGACGCCTTCAAGAAGGGAACGATTCGCCGCCGCCTGTCCGTCTGAAGATAGAGCAGGTTTTCACCCCGGCCGACAATCACCACCACCGAACGCCACACCCCGGCAACCATGCCGCCCACACGGCCATGGTCACCAGGCAGCACCAAGCCATGGGCTCTGCCCATGAGCACCGTGCTTCCACCACGAGGGCCGCCGGCCTGGCATCCAAGACCTTGACACCACCTCACCTGAGACCAGCCGCTACTCCAACCAAAGAGACGAGTGGAAAGGCCCCGTCTTTCGCACCTCGGGCGACCACGCCGAGACCCAAGAGGCCGGCCAAAATCGCCTCCATCGTCTGTCTGCTGCTGCCGGCGCGAGATCGGCTCATTCTCTGCTGCGGGCGCGAGATTTGAGCTCGGTCTGCTGCCGGCGCGAGACGAGCTCGGTCTGTTGCCGAACGCGAGACGAGATCAATCCAGCGACACGGCGCAAGACGGCGATGGATGCGGTGGGAGAGGCCAGCCCTTTGACGAAGGTAGCGTCCGA
The DNA here is from genome assembly GCA_021605205.1 of Aegilops longissima. Taxonomy (NCBI): domain Eukaryota; kingdom Viridiplantae; phylum Streptophyta; class Magnoliopsida; order Poales; family Poaceae; genus Aegilops; species Aegilops longissima. The sequence goes on from CM038680.1 coordinate 169,658,590, forward strand.
ACGCCGAGGAGAGGAATCAAAGGCCAAACAGGCCGCTTCCCGACGGGCCGACGCCGGAGATGTCCGGCCGCCGCCGTGAAACGACCCAAACCACCGCGATGAGCCACCACCATGCCGTGGTAGCCCACATCCATCCGGGACCCTGAGGGGCAGCCCCGAGCCGCCCTGTAGCGGCTGTGGCACGCCGCCGAGGCCGCAACCCGCCCCCCGCGCCGCCCGTCTGCGCCAGATCCCAAACCGGGAGCCGCTGCCGCCACGAGCACGCCAACCACCGTGCAGCCTGCGCCCCAGCCCCGCCGCCACCTCCTGCACCGCACCGGAGCAGACCGGAGTCAAGTCCGGCCGGACCTGACCAAGGACACCCCACCACGACCAACAGAAGAGATCCCACCTCCCGCGCCGCCTGGATCCCGCGAACAAAGGACCGTCGCCAGCACCAGCGCGCTCCACCGCCCCCGTGCAGCCCTCCGCACCACCAGGAGACGCCCAGCACCGCCGCCGCGCGCAAGACCCGCACTCTGACGCGCGCCCCCTTGGATCTGCTGCAACCCCACCACGCCTGGGAGAAAATCGCCCGCCGCCGCCTAAACGGCGGGCTTTACTGCCGTGCGTGGCGGCGGCGGCGGAGGAGGAGTAGAAGGAGGGCTGCTGGTGGGGGGTGGCTAGGGTTCCTCCCCTGCCGCCCGCGAGAGCGACAGAGGGAGGAGCGGGGTCCTTTGGTGGAACTTGATGGTATTCACCTTGAGATTTTCCCCACCTAAATATATTATCACTTTTTTTGCGGGAAATATATTATCACTTAGCCACATTGTTTTACATTACTAGGGGGCCTCAAATCTAGACGAGAGGTAACATAGCTGTCAGACTTGGCCGCGTCCTTCGATGCGGTGTTCTTGAACATGAAGATCCAGAGAGAAAATCTAGTACACTTTCATCACGGAAGAGCAGAGCATTGCGGGAGTCCCAAATTTTCACATGATGTTGAGAGCCACATGTCGTGCGTACGATGATCTATGGGACTAGCAAAAGCCCCTTTGCGGTTCGACTGGGGAGATCGGCAAGCACAAAGAGCAGGGCTAGCAGAACACAGGAAGTTTACCCAGATTCAGGCCGTTGTGAAGCGTAAAACCCTACTCCTGCTTTAGTATATTGGATGTGTGGGTGCAAGTACAAGGGAGCGCAATCCCGACAAGGTTGCGCGGGAAGTGCAGCTACGCGCGTGTTTGTGCAAAGTGTCGATCTTTGTCAAGGTAGCCATGGGCCTCCTTTTATAGGGAAAGGGGTCACGACAACGGCAAAAATGATAAATATACACTGTAAATAGTGGCTACAGTGTCTCACACCTAACTCTGACGGGTTAGGACAAAGGCATTAAATGCGCCATGAGTTGTCTCGTGGATTGAGCTCCCCGGCAAGGATCGCCTCTCCTTCTGTGTCGTTCGCCCATCTACCTCTTATTATCTTGACACAATTCTGGGACGGGTGTCATTAAAGTCATGTCTTCGGCGGCGAGCTGACACGTGCCCATACAAGATTCACCTAACTACCTGCCCGCTCGACAACTATACGACAAGTGACAACCTGATCGATGAGGTGGAGTGGTGGCAAGGTAGTGGTATTCTTGCCGGGCTCAGAGCTTGCCGGGTCTTCGCTTGCTTGCCGGCAAGGATCTTGCCGGCGACCATAGCCTTGATCTTCTGTACTCTTCTATAGTACTTCTCGGTCACCTGACTGAGGAATCTTCTTTGTATCTTGTCAACTAATCTTGATCTTGTCTTCAGTTGCCCTCCGCAAACCTTGTCATCAAGAAGGCTGCCACTGTCTGTGCACAAGTCTGGGGTATTGAAGCACCTAAACTTTAGTACACCGACAGAAGCCCCCGGGCCTGGGCCACACGCGCATGCGAGGCGTCGTTTGGCTAGGCCCATATAGTGCACAAGCACACGTGTCGGAGATTAACTGCCATAATTTTCTATCTAACCATGCCCCCACGACGCACATTAAATGTGTGACGTGGGATAAGTGAGGCGAAACGGTCACAGTGGTAGTGCGCCTGCAAGAGCGCACCCACATCGGACGAAACAGTAAAGAGCCAACCCCCGCGCCTTCCCCATAAAAAAGAATCTATGAAGGGCGTTGCTCATTTACCTCCTCTGCTTCCAATCTAGTAGTCATTTTCTTCCACCTTGCACCCAAGGAGCACTCTTCATCCATCCGCCATCTTCGCGCTCCTGCTCATCCTTAACTCCACTTCTGCACCGCCATGGCGCCCAAAGTAAGCAAGGACAAGGCGGAGAAGGTCGTTAACCTAGAGGCCGGGCCGAGGAAAAAGGCCTTGGCGGAAGCCAGGAAGAGCAACGTCTTCTTCCATCCTTCGCTCAACAAGCACGACTTGGTCGAACGGTACGCACTTATGTGGGGGAGAAAGAGAACGGCTCATCCTGCTCCTTGCATTTCCCCTGGATCTGCCAAGGGCAATGCCAATAGATTACCTTTCTTTGTTGCTTATTTCTATTGCGGGCTCTGGCCCCCTTTCTCTGATTTCTTCAATGACATCATGTACACCTTCGGGTTCCATCTTCTTGAATTCACGCCGAATGCTGTCACTTGCATGTTGGTTTTTGCTCATCTTTGTGAGAACTTCGTCGGAATCCCTCCAACACAGCCCTCTTTCGCCATTATTTCTACCCCCGCATCGAGACAGTAGATGCCCTCTCTGGTTCTAACACTTGGATCCCAAGGGGCTGGAACAAGGACATCTATCCAGGTGGGAATTTGCACAAGAAGTGGGAAGATTGGCGGGGCGAATGGTGCTGGATTGAGGAAAAGGATTTTCCGCCATTTTGCTTGCCCCGTCGAGTGAGGCCATCCCACCGAGACAAATGGAGCGACTTCGACCCTTAGGACAGCAAGCTCACAATCGCCATCATGAGGATCACTCGTCTCCGGGATGACGGGCTCACTATTGAGATGGTGGGCGCCAATTTCCTCCATCGCCAAACGCTCCTCTACAGAACAAAGGGAGGCCGACGTGGGAATATAAAAATGTTGCTGACATCATGAGGCTGCACCCTGGACTGAACAACAACCTGACAATCATGTAGCATACAACTCTCCGCCATGCTCTGTTCAGACCTGACTGCAAGACCAAGCTGCCGGCAAAGATTATCCCTCTCTACAACAACTCTGCCCTCTCTGCCCTCAGGGCCATGATGCCAGACTGCAATGCTCACAGTGTTGTTGGGTGTTGGGGATATAATTCCGAGGTATGACCCGCCCAGGGGGGCCGGGTTATACTGTTGGCGATTCAGTATGAAGGAGTCCAAGGAGGCCCAAGACGTGAAGACGACGACTCATGGGAATAGGCCTAGAGAAGGCCCAGAACATGGGCTTATGAACCGCCATACGATGACTTGTCATGTAAGGCAATGATTAGTTACAACCCGAACCGGTCACGGTGTGTGAGCCGGCCGGGACTCTGTAAGCCGTCTGGTCCGAGCCTGTGTATATAAAGGTGAGACCCGACGGCGGGTTAACTCAAGAAACAATCGATTGAGAACTAGGTCAAGCATATTCGTTCCCTGGTAATCGAAACCCAAGCAGTACAGTTAAAAGCAGGAGTAGGCTTTTACCTCATTGAGAGGGGCCAAACCTGGGTAAACTCTCTGTGTCCTTTGTCCCGTTCAACCCCTTTAAGCTAACCTAGTTGCGATGGCTCCACACCTAAGTCCTTTTTGCTAGGGCATCTGTCGTGACTAATCCACGACAGTTGGCGCCCACCATGGGGCCAGAGCACGGTGGTTTCGAGTTCTTGAATGGCATCTTCTCAGGGATCAAGGGATACGCCATGGGCCGGATGACCAAGAGTCATCGCGGCAAAATCGACATCGACGACGCAGGCTAGGGGCCCGAGGCCGATTCAATCGAATACAGATACTGGGTCTCCTTCGGCGGAATCCACATTTTCATCGGCAAGATCGGCGAGTCGGAGCTTGATCCGGACACCTGCACCGACATCATCGAGATGGCTCGGCGCGCGTGACCCACCAAGGTTCAAGCCGCCGTGAAGCACACTTTTGTTGGTTTAATTCATGGAACGGATCTTGAGGAAGGATCTGTATCCGGTGGAGAGACAACCATCTACTCTAATGATGAGTCCTCAACCGGTGAGACTAGTTCAATGTATCAACTGCAAGACGGCGGGCTTGGGGGCTATGCCGATGGAGACAGTATTCCGGACCCCTATGAGCCGCCGAAAAGAGTTGCGATCTTCATGGCCGGCATGCAACCGGTGCTGAATTCATCAACTGCGGCGGCTATGACTTCCGGTTCAACGGCTGCGACAACAGCCGGGGCAAGCGGCCCAGTGCACCCGCTGGCTCAGGTTTTATCTGAGCTCTTGGACGCGTTGGCAACATTATTGGCTGCATAGGTAACCCCGGCGACTCAAGCACATCATAAGGTGGACATCGCGAAACTACGAGATGAGATAGCTCAGGCCAAGGAGGAGCTTAATGCTGAGAATGCTAGGATGGCGACGGAGCGAGTCACCTTGGACGCAGAATCGCAACAGATTCAAGCAGAGGCTTTTCAGTTAAGCTTGGATCAGACTGCATCAAATGCTATTATTCGCAGGAGGCACCAGAGTCGTCTACCTCCGGAGTTTGATGCAAGGAATCTTTTCAATACCCCTGGGGCTGGACCAAGTAACCCGCCCGAGGTAACCCGGGCTGTCGAAGCGCCTGCGGCAGGGGCGACGGCTCAACCACGTGTTGCGGATCCGCCTCGTTTGAATTTAACCCCGCCTCAGCAAGTGTCAATACCGCCAGGTCAATTTTCTAACCCTCTGGATAACATGATTGCTGCAGCATCGCGGCTGGCGGCTCTTCTAGTGCAAGGTGAGTCTCCCACGGCGGTTGAAGCCCGGAAGGCCGTGGAGCATCTTCAGACGGTGATAGCTCAGCAGGCGGCTTATTCGTACAGTCGCGAGCGGATTCATTCGACTCCACGCCCTAGTCGGAGTTACAGCCGGCGTATTGAGTCACCGGCGGATTCGAGCAGTGAGCGACACCGTAACCAGCCCCGTGGGCATGACCCGCCACGTGCTGATAACAATGCTCAGGTTTTGGTGGATCAAGCCAGGGCACATCGAGAGGCGGAGCTAGCGGCAAAGCTGGCGGCTCATAAGCAACCTCGGCATAATCCATCGATGTCCGTAGAAGCTGGGATGACTTCTAGGACCGTGGGTGTACCGTGCCTGGTGCCGGCGTTGCGAAATGAGCGTCTGCCTAAAGATTTTAAGGGCCCTCGCAAGGTGCCCAATTACACAGCTGATCAACCTCTGGAGGAACGGATTGAGAGCTATGAGCTGGCCATGGAGATGTTAGATGTCAATGATGCTGTGTGTGCTAAATATTTCACCATGATGTTGGATGGACCGGCTCGCACCTGGTTAAAGGGACTGCCCCCTAACTCCATCAGATCATGCGCTGAATTGAAGACGTGTTTTATTCAGAATTTCAAGGACACATGCAAGCAGCCTTTGTCGATTCTTGATTTAGACACTTGTATCCAGAGGGAGGATGAGTCAACCGCCCATTGGGTGCGCCGGGTCTCGGCCATTATCCTCTCATCGGAAAGAATCAACGCTGGCTTAGCCGTCCTAATTTTGGAGAAGAATTGTCGGTTCCTTCCCCTCAAACAGAAGTTGGGGCGACTCAAATGCCACTACAATGACATGGGAGAGCTCATGGCATCTCTCATCAAATATGCCGATTCTGATAACACTAAAGACCCTGATTCTGATCAGGAGAAGTCTAGCAAGGGGAAGAAGAGCGGCAATGGAAAGGGACAACAACACAATGCGGCGGGTCAGAACCAAGGCAATAACGGTAACCACAAGCAAGCTGACGGTGGTTTAGACTTTGTGGCTAATACCAACACGCAGACTAACAATCAGCGTCGTAAGGGGAAATCCTCAATGCCCCGGTTTGGCGGGCCAAAGTTCAACCTTGAGGCGATAATGAATCAACCTTGTCCAAAGCATGGTTCTCAAGACAAACCAGCTACTCATCTATGGAAAGATTGTTTCATCATGAGGGAGTATAGAAATTTCGGCTTTTATCAGGACCATCATGGCCAGAATGGCGGGTCAGGATCCAGCTCTCACGGGCCCGGTTTTGGAAGTGGCGGCTCAAACTCTGGCTTTCAAGGCCAAGGCAATCAAGGCGGTTTTAATCAGCAGCCCAGTCAAGGTAATCAGCGGCAGCAGTCCGGCTATCAGAGTAATCCAAAGCAGTTGAATAGTGGCCAATATCATGTTTTTACCACGAGTTTGTGCAAGCGAGACCAGAAGATTCATAAACGAGCGGTGAGCGCGGTTGAGCCGGCAGTCCCTCGATATTTACGATGGTCAGAACATCCCATTGTATCACTACAAAAAAAAATACACTTCAGTGATGATATGTGTTTGTCACAGTAGGTCGCGTTTTTTGTCATGCATGTACATCCATGACAAATTTATGATAGAATCAAGATAGTCATACCTGTCTTTGTCGTAGAAGTGTTCCATGACATTACCAAAATTATCATCACGGAAGTGTCCACTTCCATGACGATAAATCGCGCGTCACGAAGTGCTTTCGTCAAGGTGACCACATGGCTCCACCGTAATCGGAACGCCGTTAAGCTATCGGGTTGGGTTTTGGATCCGATAACCCGTTAACAGCCCGACCAATGGGGATTTTCCGTGTAAAATCATCATTGGTGGAGGAGACACGATGTCGGTCGCGTTGGCACAGTGTCACTCATCCAATGGGCGAGGCGCGCCTATGATATGTTGACCGTGGACCGCCCATCAAGTTTAAATGGGTCGGCCCAAAAGGCCCACAAGATTTTGCGGACCATAATGGGCTGGCCCGACTAAAGGCCCATGAGATTTTGCGGGCCATAATGGGCTAGCCCAATAAAGGCCCTGAAGATTTTGCGGGCCATAATGGGCCGGCCGGTAAAACCCCACAAGATTTTGTGTGCCATAATGGGCGACCAGGTAAAGGCCCACAAGATTCTTGCGGATCATAATGGGCGGCCCGACTAAAGGCCCATGAGATTTATTGATATTAATGGGCGGCCCAATTGTAGGCCCACAAGATTTTGAGGACCCTAGTAGGCCGACCCATTAATCGGTTGCCATGTTTTGGGCCAAATGCTGCCCATATTTGATCCGATCCATTAATGGCCTGCCACGCTCGGCCTAATAGTGGCCCATATGAGATCCGACCCGTTAAAAGCCTACCACGTTCGGGCCAAATTACGGCCCGGATCGGTCCGCCCTTTAAGAGGCTTTGGGCTCAATTATGGCCCATATCGATTCGCCCGTCAATGGACACTATGCTTTTGGGCCCACTTGCTAAAGGCCCACTTAGTAATTTGGCACGATATTAGTTTTGGCTGTTAAGGGCCCGTTTAACATTCGGCCCTATATTAATTTCGGTCTGTTAAAAGCCCGTCATATAGTTGGGCCTAACTACGGCCGGTTTGCATCCGGCTGCTTTCATGACCGATATCGATTGGGCCAAACAAAGACCGAGACAATTTTGGCTGTTAAAGCCCGTGATTTGATTCGCACAATCATGGGCGGGGTTCATTTCGACTCTTGCCGGCCCGTGAGCTGTTTGGCACATTTCGGCCCAACCTACATCGTGATTGCATGACGGCCGATTATGTACCGTAATTTTACGGTTTGGCGGTTCTTTGCGAAGACGAGGATATATATCTGATAAAATAACGGTAGCATCGTGAATAAGAAAAACCTAGACTATACAATAAAGAAATTACAGCATATTACATCCTTTGGGCATCAAAGTTCGCCACTATGATAATAAAGCACAAGCGGACAACAGATTACATACATTTGGGCATCAAAGATCGCCACGATTGCAAATAAACACGCCGACAAAATAATATACAAAACCGACAACACTTCAATAGAGTTCAAGAAAGGTTAGCCCTCTTTGGGAGCTGCAGCATAGCGGTGAGCAAGATGATGAGAGTGCGCTTGTTCAACACTTATATCTTCCTCACTCTGAAAGATAAACAAGCGAGACGGATGATGGGTTTTGCACATAAAAGTACCGTCTTGACAATTCATCACATTTCTTCTTGACGAATAAAGTGACACAGTTTAAAATTGCATTAACACAATATGGTATTGTTCAGGTCAAGACATGGCAGGAAATGACATTGTGAAGGAGTTGGCACTTCACGACACCACGGATTACGGATCAAGAACTCATAAGTATCAATGGTTAGTGTCTTTGTCGGTTTATACCATTTCAGATTGGCAAATAAAGAGACGGTTTAAATAATAGTAGAATGATATGACATTGTTCATAGTTAAGACATTGCAGAATATGACATTTGTCTTTGTAGTGGGTAGGTTCACCACACCACCGGATTACGGATGAAGAACATAAGCATACATGCGGTCTTGAAATAAGATCACTTGCTCAGATAGTTTAATTTACATGGTATGAAGAAGGAACTTGGTTGTACAACTAAAACTTAAATTGAGAAAGGACAAACTTTTGTTTATGAACTACATAATAAACTTTAAATAAGCAACTTGATGCAAACACCAAAAATAAACTAACATTGCAGTCATGCCTAACCAAATATATACAACAAAGTTTGAAGGCTTGAGATGGACAAACTTACATTATTGGTGAAGACGAGGCTCTATAAAGGCCTTGTCCATCTTGATGGGGGGCAATTCAAGAAGTTTACCACAGAATCTTCTTCAAAAGCATTGCCTTTACTCTACATTTTGTTAAGAGTAAATATAGATGTGATAATATCTGAAAAAATGGAAAATATTTAAGATAAGATGAAGTGTGATGCTACATAACCAAGTAGCTATAAATGTAAGTGCAGCGATCTGAGGCAAAAGGTACAGCCAAGAGCAATGCACATAAACTTCTTGATACCAACCTTATGGTAAGAGTAAATATAGATTTGATGTGTAGAAAATGGAGGCAAAGGAAAATAAGATGCAGAGTGATGGTACATGAACAACTACTGTCATTATAAGTACAGCGATAAAGGACAACATGTACTTACAAGAACAATGCGAGCTAAAAAACATTGGCATTGGATATATTCTACACTAATGTAACCATTCATACATATCGAGATAATTTGGGCGAACAATTGATAAGCAAGCTAACATGCATCTACTTTGTCACATAATGAACCGGTATGTATGCAAGTATGCAGTGATCTGAGGACAACGGTACTAACAAGAGCAAAGCAGCGGGCAGCATATTTGCGATATCCTGTCATTCTTGTCAAACCGGAATTCTTCTTCGAGCAGATTTACTACAAAAAAGATCCGTAAGGCACATGCGGAAAAGTAGAAGTTCAAATTGTCATGTGATTTCATAGACAATACCTCATCCTGGGAACGAGACCAGTGCAGGTCCTGGGCTAGTGGTGTGGCTAGTGAAGTATGGAGTGCAGTCTGCTGGAGTCGGTCCCTCGTTTTGTGTCACTTATGGATACAGTTGTACAACCAATATAAGTGGGTTGTTGTATGATTTATCCGGCACAACCACGTTTTCAAGGACTTTCTTTGGTGCTCCTTCGAGGTTCGGCAATCACCCTCTTCCTTTTGATGTCGATGCACAAGAACAACATTTGAGTGAAAAAACATGGTATGATGACGGATGGAATATGTATTAATAATGGATGGGCATGGCATCTCGACATATATGATGAGTGAACTAAGCGGATGGCGGTGCAACAAAGTAGAAGAAATGCAAGACAACATATGCAAGATCTGGCTTAATCAATAAAACCTTGCCAAACTAGAACAGGCACCTTGATGGGTGAACATGACAGGCCATCTGCCTTTGACTCCTCGAGGTTAGAATAGTCATTAGGATCATATTCTGAACAAGAATCTACAGGTGGGGAGCGTATGAGTTTCATTGCATCCAGAATGGCACTCAATGCTTTGGTGCCAATTTTGTAAGTCATTGCAGTGTTCCACAATATTCTTCTGATGTGCGGATTCCGATATTCACTATAATTATGTATAATATCTGAGAACCATGAAAACATAAATAGTTGTGAGATTATCTTTTAATGCAGAGGATATTCTAATATAGGTGCGCCCCTGTAAACACTTGTGTGCTATCACTGGATTCTGATGAGAGAGCTCATGTGTGCTGTAATATGGTGCGTGCATTTATATAATCTGGCACAAGTACACAAAAAATTAGGCTCCAGAAGTAAGGATAGTTGGCCGATGATAGGTTTAAAATATATTGTATAGAGAGTTTATTGCCAAACCATGATAACAAGAGCACACAGCAACTAGGCAGATCATAGTGTACATAAAAGGGGTACACCATAACGACGATATATAAATCGGGAAAGTGGGCGGCTTGAAAATACGGTGTTGTATTGCGCTAGTAATTGAGAAGCCTATCGATCACGTCTGAGCCAACTCTATGAGCTGTTGACTGCAGATGTCCCTGCTCACCTTCCTGACAAGGAACATACTATACGTACTAAATACAAAATAACAAAAGAGGAACATGTTAAAGAACAGAAAAGGAAGCATATTCTTGAGGTTCCGCTTAATTGCATACAATGTTGGTTGCCCACTCATGATGAATCACAGTGCCCAAAGAAATGCAATTCAATGTTGTCTCTCTATATGTGGCAATTTTGAACAAGAGTCATTAGGATCATATTCTGAACAAGAGTCAACATGTGGGGAGCATATGAGTTTCATTGCATACAGAATGGCACTCAATGCCTTGGTGCCAATTTTGTAAGTCATTGCAGTGTTTAGCTTCAAGAGTGGACTGCTGCTAGTGCGACACACAGCAGCTACACAGATCATAGTGTAGATATAACGGGAAAACCGTAAGCATCAGAGTAAAATCAGCAAAGTGGAACTTGCTGGAATATATGTGCTAGTATTGCCGGTACGGCTAGAAAGGCTTCAGATACCATCTCTCTTCAAGCTGAAGGTGCGATACTTTATTAATATCGATGTAACTCTCAAAGCGACACAAATCCCCGCATTTCCTTGCTATTCTTATAGGATTCAGGTGGGCAGGCCACTACAAATCCTATTCCCATGTTTACAAAATCCTACGAATCAAAGATGCCCGAAGAGTTCAAAGTGTCCATCACAACCGACCGTATAGACCTCTACACTGCAAATGTCCCTGCTCATCTTCACTACAAGGAACATACTGTACTACTATCATACTCCCTCCGTTCCAAAATATAAGTCTTGGTAGATATTTCCACTATGGATCACATACAGATGTATCCAGATACATTTTAGAGTGTAGATTCACTCATTTTGCTCTATATGTAGTCCATGGTGGAATCTATACAAAGACTTGTATTTAGGAACGGCGAGAGTACTTATTAAAGAAGAATGTAAGAGGAACATGCTAAAGAAGAGCAAGCAGATTTTGGATAATAAGATGTTCATTGCGTAGTGCCCACACATGATGAACCAGAGCGCATCAAGAAAGCAACTCCCTGCTGTCTCTCTATATGTGGTGCACGTGCTTTTCGAAAGTAAAGTAGGAACATTAGCTGAACAATTAAATGTTTTCTGTTTTAGTAATATCAACATCATATCAGATTCGTACTTGAGCAACAAGTTTGGAATTATGAGTGGCACGTTGTTTAGCTTGATGGATTCGGGAAGCGATGCTAGGTAGATGCGATGATGGTACTGAATATAAAGGCATGTATGCATGCAAGTCACGTGACTTTTGTCATTTGGGTCGGTCGACCATTTGGCGGTTGGATGAAGATCCTCGTCTCTAACCCTTCTTCTTCCTCGTCTCGATTCTTCCCATCTGAGAACACCTTGCAGACGCCGGCCGGACCACCGCCCACCGCATGTGTTCCTCGCCACCCCCCCCCCCCACCCGTCGAGTTTTCTTCGTTCGGCGAGGCCCCACAACCACCGAGCCCTTCGATCGCCGCGAACTCCGTGACTCTGAAAAATCGTGACCCAATTTTGAAATTTAGTCTCTGTGATTTAACTAGTGTGGAATATAAAGGGAAAACCATAAGCATTGGGAGTATAGTGTTGAGCGTGCCATGGCGAATCTGAAGGTGCAAACCGAATAAAGGCAACTTCACAACCAAGACAAGAAATCGAGTAAGCGGTGGCTATTTATTTTCTTGCTGCGATAAATAAGTTGAGCGAATCTGAAAAATACCGCCTCAGTGCGGCGCCGTGTATGCATCTGCTGAGAATTTGACGGTCTTTGTGGTAGCGATGGCTGTCGGCAGCGTGGAGCAGATCTAGGAGGGTAGACGGTGGCGGTGAAGCGCGGTGGGCGAGAGCGGTCATAGGGCGGCGCCGGCAAGGTGGACGGCGGCGGGGATGAAGCGAGAGGGCGGGATGCAAGGATCCCGGTCGAAGCCGTGGATGAGGAGGTCGATCTCTTGTAATGGATGGCGGCATCGGGGTATCAACTCCGGCATGGTGGAGGAGGCGGCGGTGGATGGGGTGGCGGACGGCGGCGGACGGAGGAGGTGGGGTAGAGAGGGTGTTTTGGCGCCCACGGAGTACTAATGGGGAAAAGGGAGGTAGAGAGGAAGGGGAACCATGTATTCAGGCGCTTGTCTCAAATGTGAGAAATTTACAAACTTAGCCCCGTTTCAAATTTCTACTACATCACAACAACATTAGTCGGTTGGGGATAGGGCGGTAATCTCGCATACACGAATATTTGCCGGAGAGTTTGTTTTTAGCGCCCACCGTGTATGAATATGAATCGGGGAGGAGTCGATTTTGGTCGAGGACACCTTGTGTTTTGGCGCCCACCGTGTATGAATCCGGGTGAGGCGGTTACGTCACGTTTGGGTGAAATTACAAACCTACCCTATCGAAACCTATAGAAATCCAGCGAGATAGGCTTTGCGTGTAAGGGATAGGCGTAGTGATTTCCATCTCATGATTTTGGTTTGGTGATTCTGCGACTTTCCCGCTTCGTTCAAATTTTGCGAGTGCCGTTTACCGTGCCAACTCAATCGAATCCCGTTTGTATTCTATTTTTTTTGAGGCGGGATCCATTTTCAATTGGAATTACATTCTATATACATCATTTTTTATATATACTTTCAAAAGCACAACACCATTTATACATAAATATGGTTTACAAATGGCATGATCTCAGATTCATAAGGTTGTATCCATCAATTTGGATTTTCAAATATTTGAAACCACTTTATGTTGAAATCCAATGTATGCATTCCTCGCTAACTGTCTCCAATTAATGTGTGTTTCATGCGGGTTTTTTACTTCTCAAACATGTATAATGTGTTTCACACACGCAACATATAGTGTAATCCCGTTTAGACATTAATTGCATATAAACCATGCATTGTTTGTAATTGAAGAATCTATGGATCACCAATATTGATAAACTATATAACATTACACGTGTGCCCAAATTCAAATGAATATGCATGTTTGATACACCAATTTGCGTTATGATATTATCGATGTCGTGATCTCCAGTTTAAATATTTGAATCCCTTTAATCCATATATTAGTCTCATATAGCTATCACTCATGCTTATATAGGACTATCTCTCGGACCTATCTGCGTTCATCGTCTCTCGGTATCTCTCGTGCTACACTGTATGTCGACAATGATCTTTTATCTTAAGTAACACTGCTTGCGGTACTCTCTCCCTCGACCTTCATCACTCTATCTCTCTCTAAGTATATCTCGCTCCTGCTATGTGTCTCTAACTATGATTCTCCATGTGGAATCTCTTTCTCTCACACAAACACAAAACTTTGTCTCCGGGGTCTCATTTCTCTCTACTATTCCCATGTGTGCCACTCACACCCCCTCATCTGAGATGTCTTTCGCTCCTTAGATATGAGAACCTCGACTCTTCCTCTTCAATATCTCTTTCTCACACACAAACACAAACTCTGTCTCCCGAGGTCTCATATTTCTCCATTGTTCTCTTGTATGTCGCTCACACACCCTCTCTCCCTAGAGATATCTTGCGTTCCCTCGTATGTCTCTCTAGCTATCACTCTCATTGTGAAATATCTTTCTCTCTCATGAGACACAAAACTCCGTCTCTCTGGATCTCATTTCTCTCGATATCTGTTTGTATGTGACTCACATGCACCTCTCTCTATCTCTCTCACACCCACACATAACCCAGCCTTGATCCACTCGACTCCTATCTCTAGCACACTAGCTAGCATCTTTATCTTTCTATTTATCTGTTTCTCCATCAACCTTCTTTCTCGCCCTCACTCTTGATTCCTATCACGCACACTACATATGTTTCTCTCTACATGCAGTCAAGTGCCCTCTCACACACATATATAACTTCACCCTTTGAACCACCGACGGTCATCTCCAACACCCAAACTAGCGGATGTCCCTCTAGCTAGCATCTCCATCTCTGTATCTATCTGTAGTTTCTCCGTCAACATTTCTTTCTCGCACGGAGTCTTGCTTCCTATCACCCACACTATATATGTCTCTCCATACATATGCATTTATAGGTTGGTCTCTTTTGCACAATCGTTGCGCCTCACTCCCTCTGCTGCGCCATAGATGCATGCTCCAGCCACGCCACTATCTCTTAAAGACAAAAACACATGCTCAATTGTCGGGCCTTCTTCCTGCATTCTCACATGCATGCATATTGTCATACCGATCCGTCTCTCCCATGTCGTTGATCTTATGACTTATGTCTTCTTTCTTTTATCTCGATCATGCTTGCGCTTTACACACACACATCTCACGTATACATGTATACCTCTCACACATGCACGTTCAAGGTCTCTATGTCTCCATCGTAGTTAATTACCCTCAATCCTAACGCCACATCGAATCGTTCTCCTCTTTTGTGCACATAACTTCCATTGGATGGGTAAAACACACACTCACATAACAATCTCCTTCTAGCTACCCCCCCCCACCTCTCACTCTTCCCTATATCCCCAAACCAATAAGACCATCCCTTTGTTTAATTCCTGCCTACATGCACCATCGATATATAGTAGTCTTCCTCGGTGTCTCTCGAACAAACACGTTCTCTCGATGTCGACTCCTCTCACGCTTTTACACTTCTCTTCCCTCTCTCGGGCATTTTCTCTCTCGCACCCCATCGTTGGTGGCCTCTGCCATACACATCACCTCTCTATGATGAAGCCATGCACACTTAAATTCTATTATCCATAGAGGACCCGTGACACACACACACACACACACACACACACACACACACACACACACACACACACACACACACACCCACACCCCCACACACACTAAGACTCCATCTCTCTCTCTCTCTCACACACACACACAACACACACACACACACACACACACACACACTCACACACACACACCACACACACACACACACACACACTAAGACTCCATCTCTCTCTCTCTCACACACACAACTAAGACTCCATCTCTCTCTCTCTCTCTCTCTCTCTCTCTCTCTCTCTCACACACACACACACACACACACACACACACTAAGACTCCATCTCACACACACATGCTCTAGGCGGAGCATTTGTTCCTACCACCCTTCATCCAACCTTACCCGTATGATAAACAATCACCTTTATTTACTTGCATAACATGGACAAATTCCACTTTACTTTAGTAGTAAGCAAACCTATCATCTGTACCCTTATAAAAAAGCGAGTTGGCGGTGATGGTGTGCCTGCCATCTTGTAATCTGACCGTATGATCTATATCGAGGATAGAAAGCAAACTATGATAATTTTACAAAAGATACCGCACCTCTCTCCACATCATTATCTCCATAACCTCATTGCTCAGCAATTAAAAAAGGAATAAGTCTCTGGAACAATCTAGCATGCATGGTGGCTGCTGCCGCCTTCCGGCGCCGTCCATCCCCATGCCTCCGCCCATTCCGACCACCAGTCACCACCACTCCACTCCTCCTCGCCTTATCTCTCATCTTTCATTTTTTCGATGACATTCTCGAGATACCAGTTTTCGATAAAATTCTCGAGATATCATTAGTTTTACACATGGGATTACTCCTGCATGGGTCAATCACAATAGGTGTTTTGTAAAAAATGCATATTGATGTTCCGTGCAATGCGAGAATCTTGCTTGTAATTATATAACATAAATCACGAGCGAGGAAGTGACATTTTTTGACACAACCATGTTAACATGGCCACGTAAATCACTAGCTAAAGTAAATACCATTATACTTATATCCCGATGCAAAGGTTGAGTACATGTCCGAAGAGTAGAGTCGCACACACGCACTCTGTCTCTCGAATCTCTCTCACACACACACGATTCGTGGCGCCCACTTAAGCGGAACCGTATGTTACAATTTGTGCACCCAGCGGTACATGTGATGCTGCGCATTTATTTAAGCGGGCGAACCCAAACAGTAGCTGCATTCATTCCCCTCCGCCGCCTCTTCTCTGGTTCACGTCGCCCGGTAGCCATGGGCGGCGAAGGTAACAACATCGCCATACTCCCGCGGGCGGCGCTTTAATATAAAATTTTAGTGGTCATGCATGCATCTTTTGTGCTAGCACTCCTATATAAGGGTTGACGGGCGCTTCCCTTGCAGACGTCTTGTGGCGGTGGAAGAGGAAGGAGAAGGAAGCGGGCTGTGGAGTAACGTTTTTACCACAATTTCTTAGGAAGCGGGTGCAATAATTGAGTAGTTTTGCAAACTACGATTACTACACAAACGGTTCAAAACCTATACTCCCTTGCCGGTAGCGCTTCCGCGTGAAACGGTCAGCGTCCCCACAGGCGTCGATGCCGCATTAATGCCCGGCGAGGCGGGCGACCTCTCACTGGCGCCCGGCTTTGAAGTGGCGCGACGGCCAGAAACGCCGCTTCCGGTGCACGCGATCTGCTCAGCGTCGAGGCTGGCCATAGGCCTGTTTGGATCCATGGGTTAGAGTTAGTTTGAGCTAGTTGGGGCTCAAATAGCCCTAAAGTATCCAAGCATGAGGGTTTAAATTGGAGCAAGTTGCACCAAACCCACCAAAAAACTATCCCACCAAGAGGTGCTAGCGGAGATAGTTCTCATTGGGACCACTGAAAAATCACTTTTCTCTCTCCATGAAGTGCATTTATTGTCAATCTAACCTGTCACCCAAACACCTCTTTGGCTCTTTGTTAGTTCAAGGTTAGTCATGAGTTAGTCTAACCTCTAGCTAAGTTAGAGTATCAAGCAGGGCAGATAGGACATGCAAGTTGCTCAAAGCATACGAGCAAATTAAATGCGTGAAAGGATTTTTTCTTTTTGAAAGCGGAACGTGAAAGAAATTTTTTAGAATGCTCTTGGCATGTCGCTAACATGTGATAGTTAACCGACCTCAATAGGCGGCGAAAACATGACCGCCGCACTTTGATAGAGGCGAGGAGGAGAAGCGTCTGAGGCTTTGGATTACTAGAGATAGGTGTCATACGGAAGCCAAGAAATATGGTGATAGCGTGGGTTAGCCATGTACTAGTATGATGTAACTACACCGGGCTGCCGTGTTTCGTACTCTTCCAGATCCTTTGTGGAGATGATTGGTTAATTTTATATCGCTGAATAATATTAAATATTATGAGTGCAGGCGCTCCTACGAGGTTCCTTGCTCCTTCTCGGTCGTTCGGAATCTATGTTCTTCCACTCTATTTTTTTACGTGAGCTTTGTTCATCCTTTTGCCAACCATGAGACATCTAGCATCAAGGTGCACGTGTTATGCAAGGATCGTTCCATCTATATGAAGAACACATGGGACTGGAACTACTGAGGCGGACATGTACCTAGGAGTGGGCGTCTGAACTGAGTAATGTATCACGATGAAGTGAAGTAGAAAGGCACAAATGGTATGAACATGCGTGGCATATAGGGTGTGTTTGGTTGCGTTCTCGTCTCAAATAGTTGTTCCCTCTTCATGCATGCTCAACTCAACACCCTCTTCATGCATGCTCTCTTCATGCATGCTTCTAGTGTATTTGTGCTAAACTAGTGTGGACTCATGCACCCTCCATACACTCTACCAAACACCCAAAAGTAGGTCGAGAAGGGAACTCTTGGGCGGCATTTGTCTCTTACTACGCACTACCACTAAATGTTATGCGTGCAATGCAGTGATGTTATAGATGCGTGCCTAAGTACTCTACTACTACTATATTAGTTGGAGGCACATATTAACTTTTATATTTGTTTACGTGTATGCCCGAGACCTTCCAACTAGGCGTGTCTTTCTCTCCAGTCGCACTTTGTATCATTCATACCACTAAGTACTACTACGTGTGGTCTCCGACCAAAGTGGAAGAAGTGGAGGCGCTCTACCACGCTGTTTTTTTTTCTGTTGGGCTCTACCACGCTATTCATGTCACTCCTTTCGCTGACGTGTGGGACATCCAACACGTGCCGTGTTTGGCACCCTTCGTCGTAAGATTTGAAACGCTAGCATTCATCAAAAATAAAAAATAATTATAAATCGGCAGTGATACTATTTTTTGCGAACCAATCAGCGATGATACTATACCACGCGGTTTCCTTGCTCCTCGATATCGGAAAGAATACTTCCGTTTGCCAACATGTGGGGCGTCGACCATCCTGGTCCACTTGCCATGCACTTGAGAACTCAAGGAGAGTCACCCAGTCGTCGCGCGCGCGATAACAATGACTAATGAGCCGTCAAATCACAGGCCCACTTCCCACTTTGAAGTTGCTCGGACGAAGGAACCATCATGACTTTGTTGAATTCCGCTTCTTGAAGAAAACTATTGTACCAGCGATCTTGCTAGCTACGATGAGTTACTCCAACAGAGCCTCCTTTCGTTCATAGGATAGGAATATGAAAATCATAGGAAGTGAGATGACATGCATCTCAATTCCTATAGAGAAAGAGATGCCATTTGATGCTTAGGATATGAATTTTTCCATTTAGTCTAGGCTAATGTACTGGTAATTTGCTCTCAAAACTACAGTAGTAACTAGTAGTATTGGTACATGCTCGTACTCAGACACAGACACACACACTAACTACTAGTACTACTACTTCTCACATGCTGGCCAGACGCCGTCGTTCTCCTTCCCGGCTTTGTCGGCGACACCCCACCGTGCTTGGATCTCCGCCGACCTCTCCGCAGCAGCGCGTGCGTCCTTTTCTTTCTTGCGGTGGCGGGCCTCTCTTTTCTTGAGTGCTTTCTGACTTTTCCGCTCCCTCTGTGCGGCTTTGGCCGCCTCTTGCTCTACCGCCCATTCGGCCTTGGCATCTTCAAATTCCTCCCACATAGTTGTGAGGTCGCGGCGGCGATGAACTTCGGCACGGCGGGATGCCATCGCTTCCCTACCATTTTGTGTGCGGTGCGTGGCGGCGAGGAACTTCGGCGGCGGGATGCCATCGCTGCCTTACCGGTTAGTGTCTTGGTGCGGTGGCATGAACTACACTTGGTGAGAGCTCTAGGGTGGAGTGGCGGACAACCGTATAGTGCATTGGTTTGTCATGAGCTCAAGGACAGAAGACGAAGCAAATTTGGATTCCCCTTCAATCCTGGTCATTTATTACCGAGTAAAATGCATTGGCGGTCACCGAACTTGTCTTGATAGCTCACTTTGATCATTGTATACGAGATATGGTGATTATACGGTCACTGGCTCAGCGTATAGCTCCGTATTTGTCTAGTTGACCAGTCAAATAGTCCGCATGCGCCTCATCAGCTCGTGTTCTTTATCTATCTATGCGGGCCTACCTGTCAATGGAGAAATAAATGCTGTAAAAACCAAAATTATGCGTATGTGGGGAATCAAACCACGGACTAGCCGCTGCAACGCACCCTCGTCAGCCAAATGAAAATGAAATACTTCGCGTCAGACACTCACGCTCACGCTATCAAAGCATGCTAATGCATGCACGTCGCCCTCTAAATCAAAGTCCTGCTCATGGCGCAACGCAAACGACGAGCCCATCACCTGCGCACCCTGGCGGTGCCTGACATTACTGTTTAGACGTTTGATGGAGGCCTACGTGAACGCCGAGCATGTATTCACCTGGCTCAACACCAACGGTCATACTCGGACCGCCTTGCTCATGTATATCGTCCATCACAACGACAATATATAAAACAGCCTAAGCTAGAGAGGTACTATGGTAGTATAGTGCGGAGTATGTACTATCGTGAGCGACCGATCTTAGTGCCACTTTGCACACGAAACCCTTCCATCGCTAGCGCGCGCTTCCCGCCTGAAACAGTCACCATCTCTCCAGAATGTCAATGCCGCATTCACCATACTTAACTGCAGGTGCAATTGGTGTGTCACTGACATGCGGGCCAGATGCCCGTTGGGCCCACATGTCGATAACCCAAGCGCATCTAAAGTTAAGTCACTGGCTGGCAGCGTCGCATTCACGCCCGACAAACCTACTCCGCGCCGATTGTCCATCCGTCGCCGCGGCTCATTGCCATTCGCCCGCTATATTAACAGAGCCCCAACACCCAGCCATAGCCAAAGACCCACACTTATTGTCCTGCGGTCCCTTCCTTCATCGGCACCACTTCAACCATGGCCTCCTGGCGCTCGAAACTCTCTTGGGCGTCTTGTCACGAGGAGCGGGGCGAGGAGGACATCGGCGGCTCCGCTCGGCGCGCTCAAAGCTCTCTTGACGTCTTGTCGCGAGGAGCAAACGAAGGAGATCGCCGGCACCCCCCTGGTCGCCCTCCGCCGCCACGACCATGAAGCTGGCGCACGTGGGTGGGCGCAGCCGGCAGCGAGGAAGAGTAGTACACGGTAGGTCGCCGCTGCTCTGGTCCCGGGAAGGCCGCCGCTACTCCACTCAGTCGACGCCAAGCTTGGTGGGGTAAACATCAGCGACCGATTAGCCGCTTGACGGCGTGGAGGCGGAAATCTTCAGAACCTTGTGCTCCGGAGGAGGAGGTTACCGAGGCGGATGAGGAGGAGGCAAAGGCAATGGTCGACTTTCTTGGGTTCATGGCCGGACATGGTGGAAGGGCGCCGATGATCGTTTAGATTAGGTTTACAGTAGGTTTTAGTATGGTTTGTGTGAAATATGTAATGAATTTTGTCCAGTTTGTAGGAAAAGTTTTCGATATGTAATGAATTTCATCCGGTTAATTTGAAATTTGCTTTGTTTGCATGAATTTCATCCGGTTAGTTCATATAGTTGTCGAAAGGTATGCGGGCAGCATCGGATGGCATCCATCAGTGTCCTCGGACAAATGCCGGTGTAAATTTGTGGGCCGGCGCTGGAGATGCCCTAACTATCATGCTATAATCGCTAACAATCCTCCATTATTTGGCAGGGAACAGTTATCCCTCGATCAAAATCAGATCCGCGGTGTTTCGCACTCCTCCCGCGTAAGAGTGTAAACTCTTGCTTACATAAAAATGGAGCAAGTGGACGGCACTGTAGCACATCATATCACTCGAACTAGCCCGCCTAACGAGCGGGAAAGCACCGCCCTCATCATTTTGTTCTGGATTTGTATCGATCAATCGTGCGAAAATGTTACGCTTCGCAAGTTCTAAAGGAAAAGGCGGCACACTTACGACTCGTACGCGTCACAACCCCGACAGTCCGGCTCGCACGCCGCTCACCAGAGGGGACACGCTTGTCTTGAAATTTCACTGACATGTGGGACCGTAATTGAATAAACCGTCAATAGCCGAAATCTAATTGCTCGGCGTGCGTCGGCTGAGAAGAGAGAAACGGGGGAGGGAGAAGAGATCGCCCGCCCGCCACGCACGGACTCCAAGAAATATATGGTGATAATGTGAGGTGGGCCATGCTGGAGTCCGGACCGCTTCCGGAGCCCGCTCTCACCGCCCTGGCCCCTCAAGACGCCAGCTGCCCGCCGCATGCATGCATAGCAAGTAGTACTCCTTATGTGGAGGAGAGAGAGGCATTGACAAAGTCAAGGAGTGGGCTCTGCAAGAGCCCGTCTCTACACGTGCTCCTAGGTATAAAAAATAATTCTAAAAAAAGGCATAAAAACAATTGTGTCTTAAAAAAGAAAGGTAAAAAACATTTGAGAGGAAATAGATAGAGAGAAAGTGAGAAAAAGCTGTAACCTGGACATTACATGAGGAAGGAGGGAGTGGTGCACATGCCAAGTTCACTGGGCTGCCGTGTTTCACACTCCTCCGTCGTAACAATGGAGACAATAGCTTTCATAAAAATAAACAATGAATACTCGTTGCTCGTCCTCTATATCGGAAAGAATACTTTCATTCGCCGACATGTGGGACGTCGACCATCTGGTCCACCTGCCATGCACAAAATTATCCTGGTCTACCCGGTCGTATCGCAGGCCCAACCTTTCCCACTTTGTAAGTTGTTGGACGAAGGAACCATCATGACTTCGTTGAATTCCGCTTCTTCAAGAAAACTTACTGTACCCGCAATCTGCTACCACCGCGCAAAGACGGGCGACCTTGTACCACGTCATATCACTAAAACCCACTAGGCCAAACTAGACCGCCTAGGTCATCTATTTTGGAGCGGAGATGCGTCTCTGCCTGCTATGATTTTGTGTTGCACGTTCTCGTACTTTTGCTACGATTTTCCTACCCTATGAACCAAATGAGGCCTGAATGTATGTCGACTATTATCCGATCGATCGCTAAGCCTACAATTTTAGGAGCTAGGGCTATTGGTTGATCGACGAGGATAAGTATAAGCGTACCACGAGCTCATCAGCCCCAACGTTTCTCTTGGTGAGTGTTTTGCAAGTACTATAGCTTGCACGATGGCTAGCCTACTAACACCAAGAATCATCAAACAAGCCTGCTGATATGATAAACAGTTCAAACTTACATCTAAGCATGCCATATATTACATCAAAAGCTGGTGAGGATACATTTGTTTCCATAACTCGAGAGGGTTCGCATGATTCATCGCATGATTCACTATCAAACAAAAGTAGCAAGATCCGCCCACACAAGATAGTGCACTAGCCCTAAGATGGTTTGATAACATGCATCGTTACGGTAATTAAACACGAGGCAATGCAAACTACCTGAAGGATTAGCGCGACCAACTATTTCTTGTCATCGATCTCTCGGGCAATGACCACAACCGCGGACAGCGGCATGGGAATCGATTTTACAGGGCGATGTCCACAGGACTGACGCGACATCGGAATCGATCTGCGGGCGATGTCCACAGGATGGACAGCGGCATCGGAATCGATCTCGAGGCGATGCCAACATGACGGGCCCACGACATCCGGAATCATCAAGGACGTCCACCGGCACCTGCACAACCCTAACATATTAGCAAGCACATTGCAAATAATCAAAAACCACAACTATGGTAATAAGCCATTATTTTTTACCTTGTGCAGCTCACCGGGGGATCTCATCCCTCCGGGGCCATCTCCTCGTCCTCGATGGGGGCCATCACCTTGCCAGGGGAATACTGCTTCTCAACGGCGACTATCTCCTCAAACTCGGTCTTGAGCCTCACATAGGTGGCAATCAGAGTTCCTGGGGTAGGCACGGTGGGGCCCTTGCTGTTCTTCCAACTTTCTTTGAGGAGTTCATCCGCCAACGTCCTCAACTCTTTGGCCAATGCTTGTTTCTTGGAGTTCTTCGTCTCCATGGGTTGGCCCGCCAACATGGTCAACTCGTTGGTCGGTGCTCGCTTCACGGAGATCGCTGTCTCCGATGGGTTGTCCGCCGGCAACTCTTTGCCTAGTGCTCCGGGATCCATCAATGAACTGACAAACAAAAAGCAATCGAAAGGAAACCACAATCGCAATGAAAACGGGAAAAGAATAGGATGTGAGAATCGGTTGGTGCTTCGCAAAAAGAAGATTCTTGGAATGAAAATATAGCAGCATAACTGATTAGCCCACCTTTCCTTCGTCGATGCAGAAGAAAAATGGCAGAAGTGAGTAGCACAGGTGAGGTTTTCTTCAAGAAAGGGAAGAAAGGGCTTGAACAAGCGTTCGGTGAAATGATGGTTGCTTTGTCCAGTCCAACTTGGAGGCCACCTTACCACTCTTTGGTAAAGGTGTGGGTTTTGTGATATGATGGGTCATGGCGGCCACACCGGGGTGACAATTGAGTCTCGATGTAGCACCTCGCTGTGATTTGGTGGATGGCATGCGGGCCCGGATGCTTTGAAATGTCCGCATGTAGATAGGCGGCTAGTCATATAGGAGTGCTCAATATTGTGCACATGACCAAAGCGGAGAGGAAAATGAGAGAACTACGTAATTAATGCATGAGTTTAATTAGGGTAGTTTTGTAAAGTACGAGATACATTCCTCCAATGCAAAATGCCTTGGTTCATGAGATTTGAGATTTGAGCCCTATAAACCGGAAGGGAGGAGTCTTGCACACGGTGTAGTCTAGTCACTTGTTGAAAAATCTCTAGAAAGGCAAATACTCCTTTCCGGTTTACTGGGCTATACTACTCCCTCCGTCTAGGTGTGTAAGTCATCTTACAAAAACCAAATAGTCCCAAAACACTTAGGCACAGTGCATTAACTTCTACCTTGTTTCTTGTTTCTTGACGTATCAACCAATAAGAGATGAGAGGTGTGCATGCTTTTAATGACTTGCAATGGCTAGTTCATTGCATGCAATGCTATTAATTAGCAAATAAACATTGGTGACCCCAGGAGGAAACGGTGCTAAGCACGTGGACCTATGCAGAATGAGTATCAACCAATGGATAATGGAGTTTAATTGTTAAACAATAGCAATTTTGTCTCATGCAAGAGCACAGGCTAGTACTCCAAGGAACCGCACCACGCGGCGTTCATAATCTGCCACGTTCGGGTTGCGCTTGGCTCTTCGCCTCTTGAGAAGATGAACAATGATGTTACTCCTACTTCTACGATATCAAATCCATTGCTGCATGTCCGCCCACCTCGTGCGGGAGGGATAGCGTGTGGCAGCTTCTACTTACTGCTCCTGCCTTTGTGTCTATGACAGGTGGGCCCAACAGGTGGTTGGCCCTCTGTCATGCAGCCAAAGCGAGTGCGTAAAACACCGAGCTCGATCCATGAGGGAGAGGCGTTGTAGTAATCAAATTTCTCGGTCTTGTGCGAGTTGACGCGACACATCAAAGCACTTTTCTTTCGATATAAGTCTTTTACACATTTCAAATGGGCTACTTCATATGTAGGAGTAGACATATTCTGCTTCGTATGTAGTCACTTGTTGCAATCTCTAAAAGACTTATATTTGGAAGCGGAGGAGTACAACGCATGCATGCATGCCGTGACTTTCCTTTTGATACTTGCATGTGTTGATTTGATGCACCTTGCCAAATTTTGACTATAAATTTAACTAACCAAATTTTCATGCATGTCACAAAAATTACGGGGCTGTTTGGATTGTGACTATGTTTGTCTTATGTTGCCACATTATTTTCCCCACACTTGCCACACTTGCCTAACCTGAGTTGCTCAAATTGTTAGACACACTTTGGCTTGCCTAAGGAATCTTGCCACAATTTTTGTGTCTATGACATGTGGGGTTCACTGCTAATAAAAAATTCTTGTCTTAGGTGTGGCTAATAAAAAGACTTATATTTAGGAACGGAGGAGTAGAAAATATAAATAATAATGCATGTTGGGGCAACCCACGTTTCCGCTAATTTTAGCCATGGGCTTGTTCACAATTTTACGAGGGGGTGGTTGTTCATTTAATGGAGGGACTTGTAGTACCAGACTTGAACGATACAAAGTGCGACCTGGCACACCGTAACACCACTTGGAACAAGCGGGTAGCTATCTCAAAAAACAATCAACAACTAAAAAAACCGCGACCTGGCATGTAGTAGCACACAATTTTAAACGATTGTTTTGATGGAGTGAAAAAGGAAAACTACCCCACTACGTATACCCACTACGTATATATAGGCCGGAGCATCCGCGCTTGCTTGCTAGGGTTGCTCTATTCACACACTCTCATCCTCTCCAGATCTAAACAAGATAGGGTTAGTAACACTGTCTTTCTCCCTTCAATAAACACTGGCTTTCTATCCTCACCGCTGGTTACAGATCCGGACGTATCCCCCTCCGCCGGTGAAGGGGAGGAGGGGCAGCGTTTAGGCCGTCGTCGACAGCGAGGGAGGAGACCCACTGCCGGCCGCACCGTTATCTCTGGGCGGCGCCCGGCGCGGAGGTCCTCCGATCCCTTCGCCGTTGCCTGTGGGCGGATCCGGCCTCCCGCCGCCCACCTATCCACATCCCGACGACCTTCAGGTATATCTTCGTTCGAAACCGCCTTAGCTCTACTTCCCCAGCTCGCTACGTCGCTGCATGTGCATCATTTTCTACCTCTCAACCCCTCTCGATTGGATGGTCCAACGTCACATTTTTTTTCTTCTATTGTTAGAGGTAAAGCTACTTCATGGAGTCGAATCTTGTACTCCCTCCGTCCGAAAATACTTGTCATTGAAATGGATGTATCTAGATGTATTTTAGTTCTAGACACATCCATTTTGATGACAAGTAATCGACGGAGGGATACTAATTCAAACAAGAAATAAATTGGGGTGGGGAATTTAGTATGTACATCGGACTTGGTACAAACAGGAAGGAAAGGGGGTGAAAGTAGTACACACTGGTCATCCAACCGGTCTCTTTGTCGAAAAGGGAAATATAGGGGTAACGCTATACACAGTGGTATGATCAGTACTAGATTTGCTATCCACACATAGGAGTAGGTGGCTAGAGTGAACAAAAATGGGACCAACCCAGATATGTTTCTTGGATGTTTGTTTCTCGGGGCAACAAACTATGAATCACCACTTTATGCCCCTGTTTACGTACATGGTGCTGGATTGCTGGTGCACCCACTGTCCCATGCCCTTATACCAAATATTTAGGCTCCGTTCGGAACAAAGGGGTAGAAAACATAGGTCTTGATGAAAATAGAGGAATAGGAAAGGAATGTAGGTATAAAACTATGGAATAGCGAACCGGAGGAAACTCTCAAGAGAATGTGTTCGAATGGACTACGAAATGTACAGATTTTTTTTAGAGTAGCATGCTTGGCAGTATGAGATGCTATTTGTTTATTCAGCTACACAGTGACTACTCTTGTCCTCACCTCACGTACCACACATATGTTGATTTTTTTATTCCGGCAACACAGCACAACAACCTGTCTAACGCATGGCAGCGAAGCTTGCCTCGGCTTCCGCCCAAAAAATGAGCAGCGTGGATGTTTCTAATCCTATGGAATCAGTACTACCAGACCAGATTTCCTATGAAACACTATTCACCTTTCCCGTGTTCGAGCGGTTGGAAGGAAAGAATACCATAGGAATTGTGTTCCTCTGAAAATCCTGCACCAAACACGTGAACCTAGCGCAGCCTTAGCTGTTCTTAATCTAATGTCCCTGGTAAAAATGAAGCCATGCCACCGTTATAAGCCATGACAAGTTTAGCCAAATGTTTTTGCCTGTAATTGTTTGAGACTCATTTGTTTCCTCTGTGCCTTTTTGTGCAAATAGGGATATCCAATTCACACAGTTGTTTGTTGTGACCTTTTGGTGCCTTGCACAAAACTCTTCTTAAAAGAAGTGACTTTTGTGTTTTTAAGCTGGAATGTCGAGAATGGAACAGTTGGTTCTTTTGGTGGAACTGCACAAAGGGAGATCTGTGTTCCAATCCTCATCATCCATATTGGCGCCATAACCTTCCTTTAGGTAAGAATGATATTTAATGCATGTGTTCATCTCTATTTTCCATTGCCATGAGAAAATAATGCTATTTTTACTAGTACACTTGTACTCCCTCACCGACAAAACCAATTCTGAATTAGAAGGCCAATCATGTACTTGGTTTCACCAATTGGTGAGGAGAAAGAAAGCGAGCATGAAGAGGAAGAAGAAGAAGAATAAATGTGCCAAGGCGATCTTCTTTGAAGCGAGAGGCCTCGATCGAGGCCATTCAAGGGCTCCGACAGCGACTACCTTACATGTGAGACGATCCTCCGAGGAGCCCTTCCACTTCTCTGTCTCACTTAATTAATTAGGAGTACTTAAGTACCACTAATTTATTCTTGCCTAATTTTCTGTTGGAGTTAAACAAATCTTTAGTAGGACCCTATGCTGAATCATGTACGTGTGTATGTTTGTCTATGGAGGTGAATCATGTGGTGGAGCAGGGAGGAATATTATTAGTGTCATGACATAATAGTGCTATTGTTTTGCATGTCAATTTATTGCCATTGGTTCAATGAGGCAATGTTTTGCGTATTGTCCATCATGAATTTGATGCTCTGTTTGAGTAATATGCTAATGTCTTCCTATCCTTTCTCACTAAGCTAATGAAGGTTTCACCTTGTTCCTACTTGTGCAAACAGGGATCATGTTGTGCCAATCATACATTTTAGTGGAACTACACAAGACAATACAATGAAGCTGTGTCCCAGCCGATTGCTTTAACTCTGTGGAAGTTCTTGATAATCTTCGATATAATCTCAAGACCGTAAACAAGAGTGATTTCAACCATACATTTGAAGTGCACAAAATATATACTATTGTGTGATTCATGTGAGTGCTTTATCATCTCTTATGGGACTACATGAATAAGCTTTTTTCTCGAGGTTGAGTGCGGGCCTAAGGCCTTCATCCATATTAGTTTGTTGTCATCTCTATTTGTATCGTACTCTTGTCATGAGAAACTCCTTTATCTTTGCACGTTAAAGTTTTGCAACCTATGATAAATGGCAATGCTTTGAGTGTTGAGTTGAGCTAATTGGCACTGATTAAATAAACTAATACCTCTCTTTAAGCAAGAGTACTATGTTGCTAACTTTACCCATTAAGATAATGAGGGTGCTTCTATTTGTTAGTGTATGTTTCATCAACTAGTCCCACTATTACAGTAATCTCACTCTCACAATATATGTGCCAACAGGGATGCTCGATTTTGGTGGAACTGCACAAAAACTTTGGGTGCTTCATTGCCTCGACAGCTTCCGTCCTTTCCTGTCAATCGCTAATCTCCACTTGCTTTCTTCCTTTGCTGTCAGTCGCTTGGCTTATCTTGACTTCCCGTCAAACGAAATAGTAATTGATATGCTACCTCACACATGTTGGTACTGGTCTTTATCCTGATTATTGTGCCTGTCATATGTATTGGTAATTTGGTATTGTGCTACTGTTTACCGATTTCATAAAGGAGTAATTTGGAGCTGAACTTCGCAGCAAATCATTACATCGGGTGATTTCAGTAGAACTGCACAAAATGATCGGATGGACAGGTACTTATGCTGCTGCTATGTACTCCAAAGTTCACTCGAGACAAGCATCGATGTTGACAAGAAGTGCCTATATTCATTCGAGTATCAATCAGCGTCAACCAATTGTCAAACTCAAGTATTAGGAGAGTGAGCGCCAAAAATATTGCTTGGTGCATAGCCCGAAAAAGCGATCCGATCTTTGGTCCCAACTTGTGCCTTTTGGTTATCGGCACATATGGTAGCGAACTATATGGCATGGAGTCTAAAGATTCCGGACAAGTTGTTTGACGCGTATATTCATCGGCACTTAATTAGTCTCGCACGCCAAGGATGCTCCATTTCAGTTGAACTGCACAAAAATTTGGGTGGTTCATTTTCTCAACCGCCTCCTTTCTAAATGCGCAATGTAGAATTTTGGCGAGATATAGGACCAAGATGAGCGATAAACTAGTTGGATGAAAGTAGTGGCCAAGTTGCTCAAACCTCCCTCGGGACGAGGCCACTATTTGAGGATAAACCTACAAGCAAAGTTCAGATTGTTTGTCTTGCCTCTTATGTACTCAAAAGTTTACTCGTACAAGAACTAATTTTAGCAAGAAGTACCTCCGATTGAACACCATTTACCAATCTGTACCCTAGGTAATTAAAGTTCGTCCATGGATCATATTGGCTGTGATCTCAATCATTTGGATGCATAAACATCTTGAACATGTGTATATCTGAATCTTTTGTGAATTATGTATGAATATTGTCGTGTGATCTATCAATCATTTGGATGCATAGATATGCTGAGCTTGTGTATATATGAATCTTTTGAGTTGTTGATAGTGAATGTTGGCTATGAATATGAACGTGTCCTATGAACCTGAGTTTGATATGAATGTTTACCTTTTCTGCTGTATTTGTGTGTGAACTTGTTAGTATGCCTACCGTGGGGTATAAAACGCAGGTCTCTTATAAAAGGAATGCTGTGTCCAATTTATGTTTTCCCTTCTAACCACATTATATATATTTATATTATTACTATTATCATATATTTTATAGAGACTTATATATACATTATAAAAACATCCCACGTGTTATTAACTTATAAAAGTAAATGTTTAATGGAAGTTGGCAAGGAAAATCCTGGTTGTTTTTGACTCACAGGCAAGGAAAATCGTGGTGATTGCGTACAAAAGCTTGCGAAGATTTCAAGGACCAATTGAATAATAACGCGCTCATTTTTATTTTGAGCAATAAATCGCTAATTTCTTAATTATATATATAAAAAATGTGCCTCTCCGGTTTATTC
This sequence comes from Aegilops longissima, assembly GCA_021605205.1. NCBI lineage: Eukaryota > Viridiplantae > Streptophyta > Magnoliopsida > Poales > Poaceae > Aegilops > Aegilops longissima. Next base: position 169,689,171 of record CM038680.1, read on the forward strand.
TTTGATATTAATTGCTCCTTCTAACATAACATTATATATATAACGAGCCCACCTAATACGTGTATTTCAAGGAAGTGCAAATGGGCTGGGATTTCTTAGAAAATATAAATGGGCCTGATTGACGCGAAATTATTTGTTCACCCAGCCCACAAATGGACCGTACATTCTAGAAAACATGGGTTAAATATATGCCACATTTTGCGGTGACATGTGGGCCAATAGGTCGAAACCTACACAGGGCGTTGTCAACTTGGTCAACAAATGATTGTGTCATCCACAGCAATTGGATTTATATCCAACGGCCGGCATGCACCTTCAATCTCTCGTCTTCTTCCTCCAGCGTCGCCGGGACCACCTGGTCCGCCCCGTGACTAGCGGCTCTGCTTAGCACGCATCGCTGCGAAGCGCTACCCCACCGCCGGCCAGGCTATCCCTCCACCCCTCGACACCTCCTGTTATTCTCCACAGACTACAACCCCACGCTGCAACAGCACCAGTTATAACCCTTCTCCTCCTCTCAATCTGCGACTCCACTGCCGCGTTTTCCCATCTCCGAGTCGTTCCCGTCCGAGGCCTCGTCGTCGTCCACTGCCTCGCTGCGTTCGGTGCGGCGTGGTCAACAAACGAGAGTCATCGGAAGAGGACTGTACATGGAGAGCCTGACGGCTGGGACCCACGAGGTCCATGGTCACACGCAAGGAAAGTTCCTCCACCTGACATCTGGGACCCACCGGCTGTATCTTCGCACGGAAGGAAGTGCCTCCTTGTTTTGCGAAAAAATATTCATCCGTTGACAGTGGGACCCGTCAGTTGGTGGTGACTTGTGGGCCTACTAAGGCGGCGATGTCGCACGGCTTTGTCAACTTAATCAACAAATGATTCTAGAAGCTGGACCGTTGGATGTTAATCCAACAGCCGTGCTCCTTCTTCAACCTCTGTTCTTGCTCCTGTCTCCCGTGGGCGACACGCTGGCTGTGCTGCCGCTTTTTGAACCAATGAAGTTTCCCACTCTCTCCATCTGCGACTCCACCGCCCGTCTTCCCCATCTCCGGTCGTTCCGATGCAGGTGCGCTCGGCACGGTGTGGTCAACATGGTCAACAACCGAGAGTCATCGGAAGATGACTGTATGTGAAGGTCGACGGTGGGGGCGCACCACGCCCATGGGCGCATGCATGCAGCGGGCGTGGCGAGGTCAACGTGGTCAAGGAACGACTTCCATCGAAAGTATCTCAGTCGTGGAGAGTCTCGGTGGGTCCACACCGCAGCAAGTAAGTGCCTCCTTATTACGCGGAAAATAATGATTCCTCCAACTGACAGCAGGGACCCACTGGACGGGCCACCGTATTTTGCAAAAAAAAAGCCGTTTGCCCCCTGACTGCTGGGACCCACCTGAAGGGCCACCGTATTTCGCGAATAAAACGTTCCCCCCGCTGTCAGCTCGGACCCACCGGAAGTGCCTCCTTATTACGCACAAAAAAAATTAATACTCCCCCGGCTAGCTGGGACCCACCTTGGTGGGAGGCTGACTTGTGGGCCTACTAAGTTGACGAGGACGAAGGGCTTTGTCAACTTAGTCAATATGAATGATTCTAGCTCCAGTGACCGTACGATATCCATCCAACGGCCGTAGTGCTTCTTCAACCTCTGGTCTTCTTGCTCCAGCCGCCCAAAGCAGCGCCAATCGTGCCGCATGCTCCTGCCTCTCGTGGCCGGCTGTGCTGCCGCGGATGCCTCACCGCCCCTACTATTTCCACTGCTGGCCAGGCCCTGCGGCGACGGTAGCCTCACACCGCAGCCAAACCAGTGAACCCTCGTACTCCTCTTCGCGCGGGTTTCCACTGCCGCGTCTTCCCCGGCCCGCGTCGTCCCCTTCCTAGGCCTCGCCGTCGTCCACCGCCGTGGTGCTCTCCGTGCGACATGGTCAACGTGGTCAAGGAACGACTTCCATCGGAAGAGTACTGTACGTGGAGAGGCTGACAGCTGGGTCCACGACCACATCCCAATTTTTTTGTGATTTGCCAAGTAAGTCACTTTGTCAGCCCTGTTGGGCTGCAAATCTTTCAAGACGAGGAGAGTTTTCATTCGGCTGGCCGAGAAAATGGCCCATCAGTAATGAGAAATGGGCTGTACATTTTTAAAACACATCAAACCGGCAATTAGTTTCAAATATCTTTTTTTCATTTCGAGATTTTAAATTACATTAATTTTTATGCGTGGAGAATTTGTTGGATTTTATATTGATATACATTTATTTTTAAAATCAGTTTGAATGTGAGTCAAAATTTCGGGATTAAAAACAGTTCGGACCGCACCGAAATATGCAAAATTTTGTATAATTTTTTAACCGTGGCCATAATATGGGCTGTAATGCTAACAAAAAGAATATGGGCTCCAAAAAAACCTTAATAATTAGCAGATGGGCTGTAAATTATTAGAAATAATGGCAGATGGGCTGTATGCTGTTTCCACAGATTTGAGGCTTTCCTAAAAAAAAGGTTTACGCACAAGCAGTGACTGTTGGATGGCCATCCAATGGTCGTCGTGCTTCTTTGATCTCTGCTCTTCCTGCTCCAGCCACTCAAACAAGCGCCGGCGGGACTGCCTGCTCCCTCCTCCCCGCGGTCGGCTCTGCTGCCGCGTAGGCCTCACCGCCCCACCGTACTCCCATCGCTAGACTAGCCATCCCTCTACTCACCCACACCTGTTGTTATTCTCCGGCGACGGCAGACGAACCAGTAAACCCACGTACAGTCGTACTCCCCTCCGCGTGGGAAACAACTGTCGAGTCTTCCCTGCCTCCGTGTCGTTCCCTTCCTATGCCTTTCTGTCGTCCACCGCCCTGGTGCTCTCGGCGTGGCCTGGTCAACGTGGTCAACGACCGACATGCATCTGAAGTGGACTGTGCGTGGAGAGGCCGACAGCTGGGTCCACGACCGCACACAAGGAAATGCCTCCTTATTACGCGCAAAATAATGATTCCTCCACCTGACATCAGGGACCCATCGAAAGGGCCTCTGTATTTCATGAAAAAAACGTTACCGCCGCTGACAGCTCGGACCCACCAGCTATATCTTCGCACGCAAGGAAGTGCCTCCTTATTACGCACAAAAAAATGAATGCTCCCCACATTAGCTGGGACCCGGATAGTGGCGAGCTGACTTGTGGGCCTACTAAGTTGACGGGGACGGAGGGCTTTGTCAACTTAGACAATATGCACGATTCTAGCTCCAGTGACCGTACGATGTCCATCCAACGGCCGTAGTGCTTCTTCAACCTCTGGTGTTCTTACTCTAGCCGCCCAAACCAGCGCCGGTCGTGCCTCGTGCTCCTGCCTCCCGTGGCCGGCTGCGATGCGGCGGAGGCCTCACCACCCCTACTACTCCCACCGCTGGCCAGGCCATCCCTCTACTCACCCACACCCCCTGTTATTCTGCGGCGACGGCAGCCTCACACCGCAGCGAACCAGTGAACCCTCGTACTCCTCTACGCGTGGGCATCCACTGCCGCGTCTTCCCCGGCTCCGCGTCGTCCCCTTCCTAGGCCTTGCCGTCGTCCACCGCCCTGGTGCTCTCGGCGCGGCGTGGTCAACATGGTCAAGGAACGGCTTCCATCGGACGTGGACTATACGTGGAGAGGCTGACAGCTGGGTCCACGGCCGCAGCAAGGAAGTGCCTCCTTATTACGTGCAAAATAATTATTCCTCCACCTGACAGCGGGGACCCACCAGACGGGCCACCTTATTTCGCGAAAAAAACGTTTCCCCCTGACTGCTGGGACCCACCAGCTACATCTTCGCACGCAAGGAAGTGCTCGATACGGGACCCACCTGGTCGAAGCGTGCGTGGCGTTGTCATTCTGGTCGCGACGACGTGCGTACATATATCTTGGTGGATGTAGAGCGCCGCACTGTCGTAGTAGAGGTGCGCCGTAGCATGTACACGTCGCATAACGCGGCGGGTGCAAGAAAGGAAATCGTCCACATATGTGTACATACGGCGGGTCTCGAACGCCTACTCACGACACGTCGGCCAGGCTCGTGTACATGGCTGGGTCGAACGGAGAAACAACGTCGTCGTCGTGTTCTTGGGGAGGCAACGGAATGCGTCGTGTTCACGGGGAGGCAACGGAATGCGTCGTGTTCATGGGGAGGCAATCGAATGCGTCGTGTTCATCGGGAGGCAACGGAACACCGGCTGGGTCGGAACGGAATGCGTGGTCGTGTTCATCGGGAGGGCTTGGACGGAACAGGCGATGGAAACGAGGCCTGGCGTACCGCAGAACGGAGGAAACGGCCTTGTGTTCGACCGACCATGTTCGAAACGGGGTCATGTTGATCGGGAGGGGTGTGGCGTACCGCAAAACGGACGAAACGGACCTCCTACGGTCGAGACGGGGGTCATGTTGATCGGGAGGGGTGTGGCATACCGCAAAACGGATGAAACGGACCTCCTACGATCGAAACGGGGGTCCTGTTGATCGGGAGGGGTGTGGCGTACCGCAAAACGGACGAAACGGACCTCCTACGGTCGAAACGGGGGTCCTGTTCATCGGAAGGGGTGTGGCGTACCGCAAAACGGGACTCCGCGGGATACTGTTCATCTCCACCGTCGACCTCCTCCAGCCTCCACGGGCTCCTGTTCATCCAGCCTCCACCGCACGCTACTCCACCGCTCTTCGTTCAACCACCCTCCACCATCTACTGCTCATCCAGCCCTCCACACCACAGGTCTTGTTCAACCACCCTCCACGGGCACCCTCCACTTTCTCTGCTCATCCAGCCCTCCACACCACGGGTCCTGTTCATCCAGAGGCAACGCCACCGCCATCGCTCATCCAACGCCTCCTCCCGCAATGCTCACTGCTCATCCAATCGATCGGCTTGATTAGCAGCGATGGCGAAGAATCGCTCGATCGGGTTCGATTAACACCATCGATCGATCGCTCGGGTTCGATAACGCGTAGTTGCGCAGTCAATCGCCGAGTTCGCGAGCCCAACGCCTCGCTTCGGGTTGATTAGAGCTAACGCCTACACACGCAGCAGCGTCGTGTCACGAGAAAGCGCGCATCGCTTCGCCCCGACCTCCCACCGTAACGGAACTCCCGAAATTTTCCTCGCCCTCGCTTCTACCACGGTTTTTCCGTCATGGGCGGCCCAAAAATGTCATGCAGCTGCGTCTCAGCCCGCCGGGACGAAAAGCCCATTTTCTGTCATGATTTTTTGTCATAGAAGTAGGAGCCCACCACATCTATGATGATACCGGGTTTTGTTACAATTATCGTCATAGAAGTGTCATATGTATGACAAAATTTTTTTCGTTCGGCCCAAAATGTCACCGATGTGTCTTTTTTTTGTAGTGTATGGAGCCATGAGGATCACCCGCCCCGGGTTGACAACCCGGGTCAGCTAGCTTTGGTGGTTGCTCCTTAGGTTGGAGGATACAAGTTCATGTAGGTGCTTATGGACGGGGGCAGCAGTATCAATATCCTTTATTATGATACTTTTCGCCATATGAATTTGACTGACAAAGATCTTAAGCCATCTTCTACCGTCTTTCATGGGGTGATGCCTGGTAAGTCGGCATATCTGGTGGGCAAGATAGCCTTGGAAGTGGCTTTTGGCAATGAGCATGACTATAGGGCCGAAACATTGACTTTTGAGGTGGTCAAGATCAAGAGCCCTTATCACGCCTTGTTTGGACGGCCGGCTTATTCCAAATTTATGGCACGGCCTTGTTATGTTTATCTGCAGCTTAAAATGCCGGGTCCTAAGGTACCATGATGTCTACTACGCAACTTTATTCTTGTAGACTCGTGTTAGGCCTCCAAGCGCAGAGTTTTGTAGGACAGCAGCAATTTTCCCTCAAGTGGATGACCTAAGATTTATCAATCCGTGGAAGGTGTAGGACGAAGATGGTCTCGCTCAAACGACCCCGCAACCAAATACAAGAAATCTCTTGTGTCCCCAACACACCCAATACAATGGCAAATTGTATAGGTGCACTAGTTCGGCGAAGAGATGGTGATAAAGGTGTAATATGGATGGTAGAAATATATTTTTATAATCTGAATAAATAAAAGCAGCAAGGTAGCAAATAGTAAACGGGCACAAAAACGGTATTGAAATGCTTAAAAATGTGGCCTAGGGTCCGTACTTTCGCTAGTGCAATCTCTCAACAATGCTAACATAGTTGGATCATATGATTATCCCTCAAAGTGCAGCAAAGAATCACTCCCGAGTTCCTATTAGCGGAGAACAAAAGATAGGAATTGTTTGTAGGGTACTAAGCCACCTCAAAGCTATTCTTTCCGATCAATCTATCCTAGAGTTCGTACTAGAGTAACGCAAGCTATTCTTTCCGATCGATCTAATCAAGAGTTCGTACTAAGATAACACCCAAGAATGTTCATATTCATAATACTCAATCCACACAAAGAACTACAAGGAGACCCCAAAGTTTCTACCGGAGAAAAACGTGCATCAACCCCTATACATAGATTACCCCAATATCACTGTAACACCCCGGATGTAACTTTCCATATTTGTAACTCCAACTCTTGCCATTTTCGGCATTGTGATATGATATTCCCTCCATGGTTGGGTTTTTCTTCATTTTTGCATTTTGTCCATGTCATGCATTTCATATCATGTCATCATGTGCATCGCATTCGCATACGTGTTCGTCTCATGATTCCGAGCATTTTCCCGTTGTCCGTTTTGCAATCCCAAGCACTCCTATGTCCCCAGCGTCCCCTTTTACATTTTTCGTGAGCGGGTACTAAACTTTCTCGGAATGGGCGAGGTTTGTCAAGTGGCCTTGGTACACCACCGTAGACCACCTGTCAAGTTTGGTCATTTGGAGCTCGTTTGGTACTCCAGCAGTTAACCGCACTCTCGCAAAGGCCTCTTTTAAGTTGCAGCCCAACACCCTCCAAAACAGCCCAATAACCCATCTAAGTCACTTCCATGCTCTCCTTCGTCGGATCACGATCGTGTGGTAAAACTACACCTCATTTGGAGCTTCCTAGCTCCTTCTACCTATAAATATAGCCTCCCCGAAAATCCCGGATCATTCCACCCTAACCCTAGCCTCGTCTTCCTCCGCGCCGGACACGTCCGAGACGGCGCGGACGCGTCAACCGCCGCCCGCCCGCCCGGAGGCCGCCCGTGGCACCCGGCCACACCCAGCGCCCGCCCGGCCGCCCAGCACAACCCACCAGCCCAATGCCCGCCCGCGCCAGCGCCCGTCCGCCGCCGCCTCGGGCCCCGCCGCCTCGCCCTCGACCCGGCGGCCGTCGGCCCCGCAGCGTCCTCTCGCTCGGCCCGCCTCGCCCCCGCCGGCCCTGCCGCCCAGCGCCCTTCGCCGCGGCGCCGCCCCTCTCCTCCGCCGCGCCGCCCGGCCCGGCCGACTCCTCCGGCCGCCGCTTTCTTCTTCCACTCCGGCGAGCCGCGCCGCCGCCTCGATCCGCGCGCGCCCCGGATCCGATCTAGATCCACGAGACGGTTGACTTTCCCCTCCCCCGATTTCATCTAAGTCATTTTCTGCAGATATTTTGTTGCATCTTCAACGCATCATAACTTTGTACCCGTAACTCCGTTTTGGGCGTGTAGCATACCAAAATGTTCGTCTCGATGAGTAGATCATTTCTTCTCATTGCATCATTTTCATTTGAGCTCATCTTGATGCCCGAAATTCTGTTAGAAGAGGGCTATGTGATGTTAGTTTCAGATTCTTATCAGAACATGCACTTTTGTCATTTTTGCCATGATTGATGTGTGCATCCTATGATCTTGAGTCCTACATGTGTTTTGTAATATGCCATGCCATATTTACAGGGGTGTATGCCATGTATTTGTTTGTTCTCTGTGGTGGCTAGCACAAGCATGCAAACTAGGCTTCATGATGTTGCTGATTTCAGCCCCTATTTTGCTGATATTTTTATGCCATGTTAACTTGATGCTACAGAGAGATCCATGCATATTTTGAGATACTTCAGTAAGGGTGTTTTGAACATATGGTTATTCTCTATCCATCCATGCCCTTGTTTGCAATTATGGAGTGCCATAGCTTGAGTCAATCGAGCTCTACTTTTGCTATAAAATGTTTCCTGGCAGATTGTTTACATGTTATTCAATTTTGCCAAGGTTGTTGTAGTTGATCCGTGTATGCTATGATGTTGTTCTTGCCATGTATAGCTTCTATGCCATGTCTTCTTGATGAATGTATGCTTAGTTTATCTTTTAATGCTCTGTAGTGAGTGCATCGAGCTCTTAAACATGCCTACTTGTTATCTGTTTTTGTCATGCCCTGTTTGCTGAATCTGTAACGAAACTTGCTATGTTTACGTGGGTGCCATCATATCTTCTGCTCATTTTTGGCTCATGGTCAGTAAGGGACTTTTGTTCTATGCTTTGAGTAGATTCATGCCATGCCTTTTTTTGCTATTATAAGTTCCTGTAGCATGTAGTTTGCTTGCTCTGGACATTGCTTCCTGATGCTGTTTCTGCCAGCTGATATATTTTGCACTTTTGCCATGCCTGTTTGGACCTGTTATGATGTGATTTAGCCGTAGCTCAGTGCTCATCTTTTGTCAAGCATCTTGAGTAGATCACTCCCATATGCTTTGTTGATACGTTTGGGTGCAGTAGCTTAATTTCTTGTTGCTTGATATGTGGTATCATGCTGTTAATGGTAGATTTGTGCCATTCTTGTTTTGCTTGTCATTTGCAAACCGTGCATCCGATTCCGGTGATCTTTATATCGATTTCAACCGAAATCATCTGACCTTTCCAGCGGCATACTTGGTTTGCCAAGTTGATGCCTGGTTCATCATTTTCCTTCCGGAGCATGCATACGCATCGCATCTCGCATCTCGCATATCATGCCATGTATTGCATCATGTTGCTTGTGCATTGCACCGTGATTTATTGTGGTTCCATTGTTTGTGTTCTTGCTTTGGGTAGAGCCGGGAGACGAGTACGTGAACAAGGAACCTGTTGAGAACGCTTACGAGGATCAAGCTTTCGACAACTCTGAGAACTTTGCAGGCAAGATGACCATACCCTCGAAATCACTTCTATCTTCGCTTGCTAGATGGTCGCTCGTTTGCTATGCCTATGCTATGATGCCTATCACTTTATTATCATGCCTCCCATATTGCCATGTCAAACCTCTAACCATCCTTTCCTAGCAAACCATTGATTGGCTATGTTACCGCTTTGCTCAGCCCCTCTTATAGCGTTGCTAGTTGCAGGTGAAGATGAAGTTTGTTCCTTGTTGGAACATGGAGATGTTGTTCCTTGTTGGAACATGTTTACTTGTTGGGGATATCACAATATATCTGCTATAATTAATGCATCTATATACTTGGTAAAGGGTGGAAGACTCGGCCTTATGCCTGGTGTTTTGTTCCACTCTTGCCGCCCTAGTTTCCGTCATACCGGTGTTATGTTCCTTGATTTCGCGTTCCTTACGGTTGGGTGATTTATGGGACCCCTTGACAGTTCGCTTTGAATAAGACTCCTCCAAAGAAGGCCCAACTTTGGTTTTACCATTTGCCACCTAAGCCTTTTTCCCCGGGTTTCGCGAGCCCGAGGGTCATCTTTATTTTAACCCCCCCCCGACCAGTGCTCCTTCGAGTGCTGGCCCAACTAGAGCCCTGTGCAGCGCCGCTCAAGGAAACTTGAGGTCTGGTTTTAGTTATACGGACTGCTCATCCGGATGTGCCACGAGAACGAGATATGTGCAGCTCCTATCGGGATTTGTCGGCACAATCGGGCGACTTTTGCTGGTCTTGTTTTATTGCTGTCGAAATGTCTTGTAGTCCGGGATTCCGAGATCGATCGGGTCATCCCGGTAGAAGGAATATCCTTCGTTGACCGTGAGAGCTTATAATGGGCTAAGTTGGGACACCCTGCAGGTATTATCTTTCAAAGCCGTGCCGCGGTTATGAGGCAGATGGGAATTTGTTAATGTCCGGTTGTAGAAAACCCGAAGTTGACCTTGATTAAAACACATCAACCGCGTGTGTAACCGTGATGGTCTCTTCTCGGCGGAGTCTGGGAAGTGAACACGGTGTTGGAGTTATGTCTGACGTAAGTAGTTTCAGGATCACTTCTTGATCGCTATTAGCTTCACGACCGTGCCTTGCTTCTCTTCCCGCTCTCCTTTGCGAGTGTAGCCACCATATATGCTAGTCGCTTGCTGCAGCTCCACCTCACAATTCTGTCCTTCCTATAAGCTTAAATAGTCTTGATCTCGCGGGTGAGATTGCTGAGTCCCGTGACTCACAGATTCTACCAAAACAGTTGCAGTGCCGACAATGCCAAGGCAGATGACGAACCGAGCTCAAGTGGGAGTTCGACGAGGAACGTGGTCGTTACTATGTCTTTTCCCGATGATCGATAGTGGAGCCAGTTGGGACGATCGGGATCTGTGTAGCATTTGGGGTAGTCTTCTTTTATTTTGGTTCCGTAGTCGGACCTTGAGTGTAATCTGATTGATGGATGTTTATTTATGTATTGTGTGAAGTGGCGATCGTAAGCCAACTATGTATCTCTTTCCTTATGTATTACATGGGTTGTGTGAAGATTACCTCACTTGCGACATTGCTTTCAATGCGGTTATGCCTCTAAGTCGTGCTTCGACACGTGGGAGATATAGCCGCATCGAGGCGCTATAAGTTGGTAATCGAGCCATCCCGACTTAGGAGCCCCCGCTGATTGTTTGTTTGGCGTTGTTGAGGCTAGAACAAAATGTTTTGAGTCTTAGGATTATATATATCGGAGAGTAGGATTCGTTTTACTCCCCAGTCCCTTCGTCGCTCTGGTGAGGTCTCCTGACGTAGAAGTTTTGACTCTCCTCTCCTCAAATTTCACTAAATTTTTTTTTAGGATCACGTGGGTATCTTGGAATCGTTCCGATGGTTTTGTGACGAGAACATTGTTCTTGGTGCCTCGACATTTAGGGGTTGTGGCGGTGTCCCGGGAGTTGAGCTCCGAGGTGTTGTCGTCACAATTTTATCGTTGCAGTTCTGGAATACCTGAGATTTGCCGACATCGAAATCTCTTTTGTACAGTTGTTGGTGAGATAACCCCGATAACCCAGTACTGGGGCGAGCTCGGGAGTATTGCCATGACTCGTATAATGGATGCTTTTCGAAGGTTGAGGTACACGATTTCCGAAGGTTTCTTGGTTATGTGTTGACGGATGGATACAGCTGGATCTAGGTATTGTTAGTTTGGGTGATATATTTTGTGTCCCCTGTATCCCCAACACCAGATTGCATAACCAGAAAGTTTCGGGAGTTTATAGGTGGGATTCAAGTAGCTCTTAGCATTTCTTCCTGCAGATATTTGGTTTGTGATTGGGTAATCCTTACCACTTATTTGTTCCAGTCGTACCTTGTTATTTTTTCATCAACCCTTAATCAAGTGGCTTCTCACCTTAATGGACGTGTGATGTTAGCTTTTGGAATTCATTCGTTCATCCTTGTTCGAATGTTTATTGTGAAGACTATATGTTGCAATTTCTATCCGTTGATTCAACTTGTCTATCTGTCTATCAAGTGCTAACGGATGTCACCCTCTTCAGGATGGCTCCGCCAACGCGTCTGAATCCGGATCGCAATGATGGGAGTCAGTCGAACCCTCCACCTCCACCTCCGCCTCCGGAGGCATGGCAAGCTATCATGGCAGCCACCAATGCTAATGCTCAGATGATTTTGCAACTCTTGCAAGAGCGTACCCAAGGGCAAGGCAATCAAGGAAATCAAGGCCAAGGCAACAACCAGCTGCACTTTGCTACCCTCAATCAGTTCCTCGCTAATCAGCCGAAGTCTTTCAGTTTCTGTGTCGAGGCCACAGACGCCGACGATTGGCTTGTGGACATCTGCAAACATTTTGAATGTAGCAATGTCGACCGAGGACTTTGTCAAGTTTGCTTCGCTTCAACTCAAGGACCAAGCTGCCGAGTGGTACCAGCAATACAAAGATTCCAGAGGAGGTCGTGTCATTACAGGATGAGTTCCACGAGACTTCAAAGCTCACCACATTCAAAAGTGTTGTTGAGAGCAAGCGTGAGGAGTTCCGCAATCTCAAGCAAGGCAACATGTTTGTGTATCAATACAATATCCAGTTCGAACTTCGCTCGCTTGCTAAGCAAGACGTCCACGATGAAAAGAGTATGATCTATCAATTCAGAGGTGGTCTCGAGAGAAGATCTGCAATTAGCTCTCGTGCTTTTTGAGCCGTAAAAGTATGATGAATTCTACAACATGGCACAAGCAAGAAGCTGCCCAGCTCAAATGTGAGGCTTCTAAGAAGAGAATCAGGATGCAGCTCATTCTTCTTCTTCCTCTCAAGTGGCAGCTAAGCAGCGAAGTTCTACCTTCCTCCTCCTCCGTTCCGTCGGCCTTATATCAAGAAGAACTCAGGTGGTCGTGGATCTTCCCACCCGCCCAACCCAGGCTATCGTAACAAGTCAAATTCTCAAGCTCCAAGGTCAAATGCTCCTTATCACCGTCCGCTCTCGGAGGTGACTTGCAACAAATGTCGTGAAAGGTCTCTATGCGAACAAGTGCTTCAACCAAAGGCGCCTTCACCTCCTCCTCCCGTGAAATCTTCAAGCAATGCAAAGGTCAAGCATAATCCAAAGTCTGCAAAGGTGAACATGATGAATGCAGCTCAAGCGGAGGAATCTCTCGATGTGATTATGGGTAATCTTCCGCTTAATGATATTCCCGCAAAAGTCTTATTTGATCTTGGTGCATCGCATTCTTTCATGTCATATCCTTTTGCATCGAAGCACAATTTTGATACAGAGGCATTACCTAGAGCATTGCAAGTTATTTCTCCGGCTAAGCGTTTGAGATCTACCATGTTAGTTCCGAATGTCGGTATCAAGATGGGCGACTATAGATTTCTGGCTAAACCAATTGTCCTTGGTGACTCGGATATTGATCTTATTCTCGGGATGGACTGACTTTCTCAGCACAAAGCTCAGCTTGATTGTGCTGCCAGGGAAATTCAATTGACTCACTCTTCTAATGATGTGATCATCTATGCCGCTCGTGATGAAACCATTCGGTTGTTTTCTCTCAATGAGAAGGGCGAATTGGATGCTATCTCTCAGATTCCAGTCGTTTGTGAGTACCAAGATGTCTTTCCAGAAGAGCTTCCAGGAATGCCTCCTCACCGGCCAGTTGAATTCGTTATCGATCTTGAGCCTAGCACTGAACCCGTTTGCAAGCGTCCATACAAGCTTGGACCTAATGAGCTGAAGGAATTGAAGAAGAAGCTCGATGAACAAGAGCGTCTGGGTTTGATCAGATCGACTTCATCTCCTTGGGGTTGTGGTGTTCTTTTTGTCCAGAAGAAGGATGGCACGGACCGACTGTGCATCGATTACCATCCATTGAATAAGAAGACTATCAAGAACAAGTATCCACTTCCCAACATCAATGAGCTTTTCGAGCAACTCAAAGGTGCTAAAGTGTTATCCAAGCTTGACCTTCATATGGGTTATCATCAGATTCGCATTCGTGAACAAGATATTCCCAAGACAGCATTCAGAACAAGCTTTGGTTCTTATGAATATACTGTCATGTCTTTCGCCTTGTCAATGCTCCTCCAACATTCTCTCGAATGATGAACTTCATCTTCAACCCCTACACAAATGAATTCGTCTTGGTCTATCTTGATGATATTTTGGTCTTCTCCAAGAATAAGAAGGATCATGCCAAACATTTGCGATTGGTGCTCGACAAGCTCGAGAGCATCAATTCTATCTGAAGTTTTCCAAATGTGAATTTTGGCTTGATGAAGTTCTTTACCTTGGTCATATCATCTCCGCCAAGGGCATCGCTGTTAACCCCGAGAAGGTGTCTGCGCTGTGAATTGGGAACCTCCTCGAATGTCAAGCAGCTTAGCGATTTTCTTGGTCTTGCAAGCTATTGCGAAGATTCGTTGAGAATTTCTCCAAGATTGCAAAGCCTCTTTCCAACCTCCTCCGAAGCATGTGAAGTATGTATGGTCTCCACGAGTGTGACGTTGCTTTCAATACTCTCAAAGAGAAACTCGTCACAGCCCTGCTTCACTCCTCTGATGAATCCAAGCCATTCAAGTTTTCGTGATGCTTCTCTTCAAGGTCTCGGTGCTGTGTTAATGCAAGAGAATAAAGTTGTGGCCTATACCTCTCGTCAGCTGAAGCCCAATGAAAAGAACTACCCCACTCACGATCTTGAGTTGGCGGCAGTTGTCCATGCATTAATAACATGGAGACATCTCTTGTTGGGAAGGAAAGTGGACATATTCACCGATCACAAGAGTCTCAAGTATATTGTCACTCAACCCAACCTCAACCTCAGGCAAACTCGATGGGTCGAAATGATTCAAGAGTACAACCCAAGTATTGAGTATACTCCGGGCAAGGCCAATGTGATTGCAGATGCTTTGAGCAGGAAGGCTTATTGCAACAGTTTAATCCTCAAGCCCTTCCAACCGGATCTCTGTGAAGCTTTCCGCAAGCTGAATCTTCAAGTTGTTCCTCAAGGCTTTCTTGCCAACCTCATAGTCTCTCCTACTTTGGAAGATCAAATTCGTGAGGCTCAACTCCTGGATACCATGGTGAAAAAGGTGAAACATGGTATCGACAAGGGCATTTCCAAGTACAAGTGCTTCTACATTGATGACAAAGATACTCTTTTCTTCGAGGACCGGATTGTGGTTCCAAAGGGTGATCTACGTAAAGTCATTATGAACGAGGAACACAATTCCCTTCTATCCATTCATCCTGGAAGTACGAAGATGTACCATGACCTCAAGCAGTCATATTGGTGGACTCGAATGAAGCGAGAAATTGCTCAATTCGTGAATGAATGTGATGTCTGCAGAAGGGTGAAAGCAGAACACCAACGACCAGCTTGTCTCCTTCAACCTCTTGCTATTCCAGAATGGAAGTTTGATCATATCGAGATGGACTTCGTGACTGGATTTCCTAAGTCCAAGCATGGAAATGATGCTATCTTCGTTGTCATTGACAAGCTTACTAAAGTGGCTCATTTTCTTCCTATCAAAGAGTCTATCACAGCAGCTCAGTTGGCAGAGCTATACACCTCCAGGATTGTCTCCTTGCACGGCATTCCACAATTGATATGTTCAGATCGTGGAAGCATCTTCACTTCTAAGTTCTGGGACTCCTTTCAGACGGCCATGGGCACCAAGTTTCAGCACAGCTTTCCACCCTCAAACAAGTGGCCAAGTCGAGCGAGTCAATCAAATCCTTGAAGATATGCTCAGGGCTTGTGTCATTTCCTTCGGTATGAAGTGGGAAGATTGTCTTCCATATGCCGAGTTCTCCTACAACAACAGCTTCCAAGCGAGTTCGGGCAAGGCCCCATTCGAAATTCTCTATGGCAGAAAGTGTCGTACTCCTCTCAATTGGTCCGAGACAGGTGAACGCCAACTTCTTGGCAATGACTTGATCATAGAAGCCGAAGAAATGTGCAAAGTCATTCGTGAGAATCTCAAAGCCGCACAATCGCGCCAGAAGAGCTATTATGATGACAAGCACCGTGATGTGGCTTTTGAAATCGGAGAGCATGTCTACCTCGCGTCTCTCAATGAAAGGCACTCGCCGCCCGGTATCAAAGGAAGCTTGCCCCTAGATACGTGGGTCCTTTCAAGATCATTGGCAAAAGAGGCGATCTCGCCTATCAACTTGAGCTTCCGTCCAACTTCGCGAACGTGCGATGTGTTTCATGTGTCACAACCGCAAGTGCTTCAAGACTCTGAACGCACTATCAACTTCAAGAAATTGACCTCCAAGAAGATCTCTCTTATCATGAGCACCCGTTGCTATTCTTGAAGAAACCGAAAGCAAGACTCGCAACAAGTCAATCAAATTCCTGAAAGTGAAGTGGTCACACCATTCCGACCGAGAAGCCACCTGGGAGCGCGAGGATCACCTC
The DNA here is from genome assembly GCA_021605205.1 of Aegilops longissima. Taxonomy (NCBI): domain Eukaryota; kingdom Viridiplantae; phylum Streptophyta; class Magnoliopsida; order Poales; family Poaceae; genus Aegilops; species Aegilops longissima. Next base: position 169,705,138 of record CM038680.1, read on the forward strand.
CGTTCCGAATATCCGGAGTTCTTTCAGTCCTAGATCTCGGGACAAGATCCTCTTGTAGTGGTGGAGTGTTGTAACACCCTGGATGTAACTTTCCATATTTGTAACTCCAACTCTTGCCATTTTCGGCATTGTGATATGATATTCCCTCCGTGGTTGGATTTTTCTTCATTTTGCATTTTGTCCATGTCATGCATTTCATATCATGTCATCATGTGCATCGCATTCGCATACGTGTTCGTCTCATGATTCCGAGCATTTTCCCCGTTGTCCGTTTTGCAATCTGGCACTCCTATGTCCCCCGGCGTCCCCTGTTACATTTTTCCGTGAGCGGGTACTAAACTTTCTCGGAATGGACTGAGGTTTGTCAAGTGGCCTTGGTACACCACCTGTAGACCACCTGTCAAGTTTCGGGTCATTTGGAGCTCGTTTGGTACTCCAACGGTTAACCGCACTCTCGCAAAGGCCTCTTTTAAGTTGCAGCCCAACACCCTCCAAAACAGCCCAATAACCCATCTAAGTCACTTCCATGCTCTCCGTCGTCGGATCACGATCGTGGGCGAAAACTACACCTCATTTGGAGCTTCCTAGCTCCTTCTACCTATAAATATAGCCTCCCCGAAAATCCGGATCATTCCACCCTAACCCTAGCCTCGTCTTCCTCCTCATGCGGACACGTCCGGACGGCGCGCGGACGCGTCAGCCGCCGCCGCCCGCCCAGCCGGAGGCCGCCACGTGGCACCCGCCACCACAGCGCCCGCCCATGAGCCCAGCCCGCCCCAGCCCGCCCGCGCCGCGCCCGGCCCCAGTCGCCGCAGCCTCGGGCCCCCGCCCTCGCCCTCGACACCGCCGGCCGCCGCCCGCCGCCCATGACCCTCTGCTCGGCCGCCTCCTCCGGCCCCCCTTGCCCTTGCCCAGCGCCGCCTCGCGCGCCGCCCCGGCGCCCAGCGCCTCCGCCGCCCGCCGCCGGCCCGACCCGACTCCTCCGGCCGCGCTTTCTTCTTCCACTCCGGCGAAGCCACATCCACCGCCTCGATCGCAAGGCCCGGATCGGTCTAGATCCACGAGACGGTTGACTTTCCCCTCCCCCGATTTCATCCAAGTCATTTTCGGCAGATATTTTGTTGCATCTTCAACGCATCATAACTTTGCACCCGTAGCTTCGTTTTGGGCGTGTAGCATACCGAAATGTTCGTACCAATGAGTAGATCATTTAATCTCACTGCATCATTTTCATTTGAGCTCATCTTGATGCCCGAAATGCTGTTAGAAGAGGGCTATGTGATGTTAGTTTCAGATTCTTATCAGAACATGCAATTTTATCATTTTTGCCATGATTGATGTGTGCATCATATGATCTTGAGTCCTACATGTGTTTTGTAATATGCCATGCCATATTTACAGGGGTGTATGCCATGTATTTTTGTATTCTCTGTGGTGGCTAGCACAAGCATGCAAACTAGGCTTCATGATGTTGCTGATTTCAGCCCCTGTTTTGCTGATATTTTTATGCCATGTTAACTTGATGCTACAGAGAGATCCATGCATATTTTGAGATACTTCAGTAAGGGTGTTTTGAACATATGGTTATTATCTATCCATGCATGCCCTTGTTTGCAATTATATAGTGCCATAGCTTGAGTCAATCGAGATCTACTTTTGCTATAAAATGTTTCCTGGCAGATTGATTACATGTTATTCAATTTTGCCAAGGTTGTTGTAGTTGATCCGTATATTCTATGATGTTGTTCTTGCCATGTATAGCTTCTATGCCATGTCTTATTGATGGATGTATGCTTAGTTTATCTTTTAATGCTCTGTAGTGAGTGCATCGAGCTCTTAAACATGCCTACTTGTTATCTGTTTTTGTCATGCCATGTTTGCTGAATCTGTAACGAAACTTGCTATGTTTACGTGGGTGCCATCATATCTTCTGCTCATTTTTGGCTCATGGTCATTAAGGGACTTTTGTTCTATGCTTTGAGTAGATTCATGCCATGCCTTGTTTTGCTATTATAAGTTCCTGTAGCATGTAGTTTGCTTGCTCTGAACATTGCTTCCTGATGCTGTTTCTGCCATGTTCAGTATTTTCTCTAAGTCTGTGAAGCTGATATATTTTGCACTTTTGCCATGCCTGTTTGGACCTGTTATGATGTGATTTAGCTGTAGCTCAGTTATCATCTTTTGTCAAGCATCTTGAGTAGATCACTGCCATATGCTTTGTTGATACGTTTGGGTGCAGTAGCTTAATTTCTTGTTGCTTGATATGTGGTATCATGCTGTTAATGTCAGATTTGTGCCATTCTTGTTTTGCTTGTCATTTGCAAACCGTGCATCCGATTCCGGTGATCTTTATATCGATTTCAACCGAAATCATCTCACCTTTCCAGCGGCATACTTGGTTTGCCAAGTTGATGCCTGGTTCATCATTTTCCTTCCGGAGCACGCATACGCATCGCATCTCGCATCTCGCATATCATGCCATGTATTGCATCATGTTGCTTGTGTATTGCACCGTGATTTATTGTGGTTCCATTGTTTGTGTTCTTGCTTTGGGTAGAGCCGGGAGACGAGTACGTGAACGAGGAACCTGTTGAGAACGCTTACGAGGATCAAGCTTTCGACAACTCTGAGAACTTTGCAGGCAAGATGACCATACCCTCGAAATCACTTCTATCTTCGCTTGCTAGATGCTCGCTCTTTTGCTATGACTATGCTACGATGCCTATCACTTTATTATCATGCCTCCCATATTGCCATGTCAAACCTCTAACCATCCTTTCCTAGCAAACCGTTGATTGGCTATGTTACCGCTTTGCTCAGCCCCTCTTATAGCGTTGCTAGTTGCAGGTGAAGATGAAGTTTGTTCCTTGTTGGAACATGGAGATGTTGTTCCTTGTTGGAACATGTTTACTTGTTGGGGATATCACAATATATCTGCTATAATTAATGCATCTATATACTTGGTAAAGGGTGGAAGACTCGGCCTTATGCCCGGTGTTTTGTTCCACTCTTGCCGCCCTAGTTTCCGTCATACGGTGTTATGTTCCTTGATTTCGCGTTCCTTACGGTTGGGTGATTTATGGGACCCCTTGACAGTTCGCTTTGAATAAGACTCCTCCAAAGCAAGGCCCAACTTTGGTTTTACCATTTGCCACCTAAGCCTTTTTCCCCGGGTTTTCGCGAGCCCGAGGGTCATCTTTATTTTAACCCCGGACCAGTGCTCCTTGAGTGCTGGCCCGAACTAGAGCCCTGTCAGCGCCGCTCAAGGAAACTTGAGGTCTGGTTTTAGTTATGCGGACTGCTCATCCGGATGTGCCACGAGAACGAGATATGTGCAGCTCCTATCGGGATTTGTCGGCACAATCGGGCGGCTTTGCTGGTCTTGTTTTATTGCTGTCGAAATGCCTTGTAGTCCGGGATTCGAGATGATCGGGTCTTCCCGTAGAAGGAATATCCTTCGTTGACCGTGAGAGCTTATAATGGGCTAAGTTGGGACACCCTGCAGGTATTATCTTTCAAAGCCGTGCCCGCGGTTATGAGGCAGATTGGAATTTGTTAATGTCCGGTTGTAGAAAACCCGAAGTTGACCTTGATTAAAACACATCAATCGCGTGTGTAACCGTGATGGTCTCTTCTCGGCGGAGTCCGGGAAGTGAACACGGTGTTGGAGTTATGTTTGACGTAAGTAGTTTCAGGATCACTTCTTGATCGCTATTAGCTTCACGACCGTGCCTTGCTTATTTTCCCGCTCTCCTTTGCGAGTGTAGCCACCATATATGCTAGTCGCTTGCTACAGCTCCACCTCACAATTCTGTCCTTCCTATAAGCTTAAATAGTCTTGATCTCGCGGGTGTGAGATTGCTGAGTCCCCGTGACTCACAGATTCTACCAAAACAGTTGCAGGTGCCGACGATGCGGTCAGATGACGCAACCGAGCTCAAGTGGGAGTTCGACGAGGAACGTGGTCGTTACTATGTGTCTTTTCCTGATGATCGTGAGTGGAGCCAGTTGGGACGATCGGGGATCTGTGTAGCATTCGGGGTAGTCTTCTTTTATTTTGGTTCCGTAGTCGGACCTTGAGTGTAATCTGATTGATGGATGTTTATTTATGTATTGTGTGAAGTGGCGACTGTAAGCCAACTATGTATCTCTTTCCCTTATGTATTACATGGGTTGTGTGAAGATTACCTCACTTGCGGCATTGCTTTCAATGCGGTTATGCCTCTAAGTCGTGCTTCGACACGTGGGAGATATAGCCGCATCGAGGGCGTTACAATCACCGCGGGAATCCGCGAGTTGAATGCCAAGACACATATCAAGTGAATCAATATGATACCCCATTGTCACCTCAAGTATTCATATTACAAGACATATATCATGTGTTCTCATCTCTGAATATTCAACCCGATAATACAAGACCTCTAAGGATAAATACTCAATTCATCATAACAAGAGTATAACGGGGAGAAACATCATATGATCCGACTATATTAACAAAGCCCATGATATAGATCACAAGAGAGAGAGATTAAACACATAGCTACTGGTACAAACCCTCAACCTCAGGGGTGGACTACTCCTTCCTCATCATGGTGGCTGCCGGGATGATGAAGATGGCCACCGGAGATGATTCCCCCCTCCGGCAGGGTGCCAGAACGGGGTCTAGATTGGTTTTCGGTGGCTACAGAGCCTTGCGGTGGCAGAAATTCTGATCTAGGTTAACCCCGATGGGTTTCGGAATATTTGGGAATTGATAGTGCAAAGAACGGGTGCGGGAGGCCACCGAGGTGGGCACAACCCACCTGGGCGCGCCCTACTGGGTTGTGCCCCCCTCGGGGCACCCCCAGGTGCAGCTCTAGCCCATTGGGCTCCTTCTGGTCCATAAAAAATCTCCGTGGTGTTTCGCGGTGTTTGGACTCCGTTTAATGTTGAGTTCTTGCGATGTAAAAAACAAGCAAAAAAGCAACTGGCACTGGGCACTGGGTCAATAGGTTAGTCCGAAAAAATGATATAATGTTCCTATAAAATGATTGTAAAACATCCAAAAATGATGAAATAACAACATGAATACTTCATAAATTATAGATATGTTGAAGACGTATCAGCATCCCCAAGGTTAATTCCTACTCGTCCTCGAGTAGGTAAATGATAAAAGAAATAATTTATGAAGTGTGAATGCTAGCAAAGTGCATAAGTTTGATCAATGACAATTTCAATCACTTTTCCTAGCATCATAACAACAATTCTTTCTCATAAAATTTCTCATGTTGTAGTGGCAACCAATTCACATGTTAAGGTTCAAACAATGAACTCTCTTGAAACTCAACAACCTATGTTCTTAGTCACCAAGCAATTGGAATTCAACTTATTCAACAGAGTTTAAGTAAGAGCTCCACATACTCAACCAGCATATAGTCTTCTATGATTCCTAACACTCACCGCATACACATGAGCAAAACGTTTCAACCGGACACATATAAAGATAGGGGCTTATTTGCCTCTCAACGTATTCACCTCAAGGGTGATGTCAACAATAAGAACTCATGCTGCCCATATTCAACTGGACATATGTGCCTAGATCTTTCCTCACCACATGATGCTTTCCAAAGGAGAAAAATAAAAAGGAATAGAGAGAAAAACTTTGACTCGTTGCATAAAAGTAAATACTGAAAAGTAAAAGATAGGCCCTTCGCAGAGGGAAGTAGAGGTTGCCATGCGCTTATTTGTTTGTATGCTCAATCCCTTAGTGCAAAAGAATGTCACATTATATTGCCCCTTGTGATGGAAACCTTTATTATGCAGTCTGTCGCTTTTATTGCTTTACCATCACAAGTTCATGCAACGCTCAATTTTCTCTTACACTAAATGATCTTACATTTTTATAAGCAATTTTTATTGCTTTACCATTACATTTTTAGATGACAACTTACTTGAACAATCTTATTCAATCCTTAGGTAGGTATGGTGGACTCTTGAAAATAAGATTTGGGTTTAAGGATTTTTGGATGCACAAGTAGTATCTCTACTTGGTGCGGAATTTTTGGCTAGCAAAGATGGGGGGCAAGCACCACATGTTGAAGGATTTATGACAATATAACTTCTATGTGAATATGAACAAACATAAATCATTACATTGTCTTCCTTGTCCAACGTCAACAATTTTCGCATATAATATTTTGATGGGGGCTCACAATCACAAAAGATTTCTAGGATAGTGTATTTGCATGTGAAAGTTCTCTTCCTTATACTAATTATTCGTGAATTGCTTGTATGACCAAAATTGTGATTGTAAAGTCTCAAAAGATTTCACTTTCTAAACCCAATGTGAAGCTAACACTAGGCATGATATGATTTCAACTTCATGACATTCAATTTATTCAACAATTTACCCGTAGGGTATAAGTGAAGCACAAGAGTAAATGACAAACTACTCCAAAAAGATATAAGTGAAGATCATGAACATACTATTTTTTTCTCAAATCAACTTAAGTGAAGCAAGAGAGAATTTCTTCAAAAAATACTAAAGCACACCGTGCTCAAGAAGATATAAGTGAAGCACTAGAGAAATTCCATAGAAAAGAGCTTCGTTGATGGGATGTGCGTGCCGCTTAAGTAGCCTCCCTGGCAACTATTTGAGGACTCTATTTTATTTAAAAACTTTCAGATCTAAGTACTTTATTAAAATAGCAAGCAAAATTAAAATAAAATGACATTTCAAGGATAGCACAACTCATGTGAAGAAGCAAAAACTTAGGCTCAACCGATACTAACCGATAATTGTTGAAGAAGAAAGGTGGGATGCCTACCGGGGCATCCCCAAGCTTAGATGCTTGATACTTCTTGAAATATTATCTTGGGGTGCCTTGGGCATCCCCAAGCTTGAGCTTTTGTGTCTCCTTAATTCCTCTCATATCACGGTTTTCCTAAATCTCAAAAGCTTCATCCAAACAAAACTCAACAAGAACTCGTGAGATAAGTTAGTATAAACCAATGCAAAAACCTTATCATTCTCTACTGTAGCAAATCACTAAAATTATTATTCAACATTGCACACTCAATGCTCTGCATATTTAATACTCCTATCCTCAAATAGAATCATTAAACAAGCAAACATATGGTTTTCCTAAATCTCAAAAGCTTCATCCAAACAAAACTCAACAAGAACTCGTGAGATAAGTTAGTATAAACCAATGCAAAAACCTTATCATTCTCTACTGTAGAAAATCACTAAAATTATTATTCAACATTGCACACTAAATGCTCTGCATATTTAATACTCCTATCCTCAAATAGAATCATTAAACAAGCAAACATATGCAAACAATGCAAACATAACAGCAATCTGCCAAAACAGTACAGTCTGTAAAGAATGCAATATTCATCATACTTCCCTAACTCCAAAAATTATTAAAAATTTACCAGACTGTAGAAAATTTATCAGAGCTTACTATGAAAAAAGTTTCAACATTTTATCACATTCTTACTTTTCTAGGGAATTTTTGCAACAGCGGTAAACTTTCTGTTTTCAAACAGCAACATGTAGACTTGTAAAATAAGCATAGTAAAGTCTATCAATGCCACTTTTATTGAATTAGAAGATGCAAAACATTATTCTAAATAACATAAAGCAAATCCTAACAAAATAAATTGACGCTCCAAGCAAAACACGTATCATGTGATGAATGAAAACATAGCTCCAAGTGAGGTTACCGATAAGGTTGGAGACGAAAGAGCAAGCCATTTCTCTTTGAATATTTCCTTGGTGGTGCCTTGGGCATCCCCAAGATTAGGTCCTTGTCACTCCTTATTCTCCTCATATTGATATCTCACCCAAAACTTGAAAACTTTGATCACACAAAACTTAACAAGACTTCGTGAGATAGGTTAGTATGATAAAAAGCAAGCCATTTCTCTTTGGTACTGTCAGAGACAAGATTCATAATTGTTTCCACACAATTCCTACTGTAGCATATCATTTCTACAATTTATATTGAGCAATATAAGCCATAGAAACTAGAAAATAAGAAAACTATGCATTGAAAACAGAATCTGTCAAAAACAGAACAGTCTGTAATGATCTGGACTCAAACCATACTTATGCTACTCCAAAAATTATGAAACAAATTGGACCACATGAGAAATTTGTATATAAACTCCTGCAAAAATAATCAACTCAAAATCACTCTTCTTTTAAAAATGAGACTTGTTTTCGTGAGCGCAAAAGTTTCTGTTTTTCAGCAGGGTCAAATCAACTATCACCCAACATGATCCCAAAGGCTTTACTTGGAACTTTATTGAAATAAAATCTATAAAACATGATCAATACAGTAGCATAATCATGTGAACACACAAAACAGTAGGTAAAATTGTTGGGTAGTCTCCCAACAGGCGCTTTTATTTAATGCCTTTTAAGCTAGGCATGATGAGTCAATGATGCTCGCATAAAAGTAAAGAACTGAAACATAAAAAGGAGCATCATGAATCACATGGCAAGCACACTTAAGCCTAACCCACTTCCTATGCATTGGGATTTTGTGAGCAAACAACTTATGGGAACAATAATCAACTAGCATAGGAAGGCAAAACAAGCACAACTTCAAGATTTTCAACACATAGAAAGGAAACTTGATATTATTGCAATTCCTACAAGCATAAGTTCCTCCTTCATAATAATTTTCAGTAGCATCATGAAGAAATTCAACAATATAACCATCACATAAATCATTCTTTTCATGATACATAAGCATTGAAAATTTCTTACTCTCCACATAATCAAATTTATTCTCATGAATAGTAGTGGGAGCAAACTCAACAAAATACTCCCTCCGTCCCAAAATATAAGAACGTTTCTGACACTATGCTAGTGTCAAAAACGTTCTTATATTTTGGGAGGGAGGGAGTAGCTATAATGTGATACTTGATCGGCATAATCATATTGAAAATTAAAATCATGATGAAAAGTTTCATGGATATCATTACTGTTTATAGCATACATGTCATCACCATAATCATCAGAAATTGGAGGCATGCTTTCATCATAGTAAATATTCTCATCAAAACTTGCGGGACTAAAAATATCATCTTCATCAAGTATAGCATCCCCAAGCTTATGGCTTTGCTATCATTAGCATCATGGATATTCAAATAATTCATACAAACAACACTGCAATCATGCTCATCATTTATACCAAACATTATATTGAATTCTTCTTCTATCAATTGAGCACAATTTTCCTTTCCATCATTTCCAAGAAAGATATTATAAAGATGATCAATAATATGATGCAACCTCAATTCCATTTTTTTGTAGTTTTCTTTTATAAACCAAACTAGTGATAAAACAAGAAACTAAAAGATTCAATTGCAAGATCTAAGATATACCTTCAAGCACTCACCTCCCCGGTAACGGCGCCAGAAAAGAGATTGATGTCTATTACACAACTTTATTCTTGTAGACTCGTGTTGGGCCTCCAAGCGCAGAGTTTTGTAGGATAGTAGCAATTTGCCCTCAAGTGGATGATCTAAGGTTTATCAATCCATGGGAGGTGTAGGATGAAGATGGTCTCTCTCAAACAACCCTGCAACCAAATACAAGAAATCTCTTGTGTCCCCAACACACCCAATACAATGGCAAATTGTATAGGTGCACTAGTTCGGCGAAGAGATGGTGATAAAGGTGTAATATGGATGGTAGAAATATTTTTTATAATCTGAATAAATAAAAACAACAAGGTAGCAAATAGTAAACGGGCACAAAAACGGTATTGCAATGCTTAAAAATGAGGCCTAGGGTCCGTACTTTCGCTAGTGCAATCTCTCAACAATGCTAACATAGTTGGATCATATGATTTATCCCTCAAAGTGCAGCAAAGAATCACTCCCGAGTTCCTATTAGCGGAGAACAAAAGATAGGAATTGTTTGTAGGGTACGAAGCCACCTCAAAGCTATTCTTTCCGATCAATCTATCCTAGAGTTCGTACTAGAGTAACGCAAGCTATTCTTTCCGATCGATCTAATCAAGAGTTCGTACTAAGATAACACCCAAGAATGTTCATATTCATAATACTCAATCCACACAAAGAACTACAAGGAGACCCCAAAGTTTCTACCGGAGAAAAACGTGCATCAACCCCTATGCATAGATTACCCCAATATCACCGCGAGAATCCGCGAGTTGAATGCCAAGACACATATGAAGTGAATCAATATGATACCCCATTGTCACCTCAAGTATTCATATTGCAAGACATATATCATGTGTTCTCATCTCTGAATATTCAATCCGATAATACAAAACTTCAAAGGGTAAAATCATAACAAGAGTATAACGGGAAGAAACATCATATGATCCGACTATATTAACGAAGCCCATGATATAGATCACGAGAGAGAGAGAGAGATTAAACACATAGCTACTGGTACAAACCCTCAACCTCGGCGGTGGACTAGTCCCTCCTCATCATGGTGGCCGCCGGGATGATGAAGATGGCCACCGGAGATGATTCCCCCCTCCAGCAGGGTGCCGGAACGGGGTATAGATTGGTTTTCGGTGGCTACAGAGCCTTCCAATGGCAAAACTTCTGATCTAGGTTAACCCCGATGGGTATCGGAATATTTGGAAATTTATAGTGCAAAGAAGGGGTGCGGGAGGCCACCAAGGTGGGCACAACCCACCTGGGCACGCCAGGGGGGCTTGGCGCGCCCTAGTGAGTTGTGCCCCCTAGGGGCACCCCCCAGGTGCAGCTCTGGCCCATTGGGTTCCTTCTGGTCCATAAAATATCTCCGTGGAGTTTCGCGGCGTTTGGACTCCGTATGATATTGATTTGCTGCGATGTAAAAAACAAGCAAAAAACAGCAACTGGGACTGGGCACTGGGTCAATAGGTTAGTCCCAAAAAATGATATAAAGTTGCTATAAAATGATTGTAAAACATCCAAAAATGATGAAATAACAGCATGAATACTTCATAAATTATAGATACGTTGGAGACGTATCATACCATCACTGTGCACGGTGATAGGAAGATAGCTTTGGAGTGTGAAGAGGGCGATGCTGCCTATGCCGAGTCTGTTTGTGCAACACAGGAGTTGAAGTTCTACAAAGATAATGTTGACCCGACAGATATGACCCCCTTGAAGAAGCCAACCACAGAGCATGACCCTTTGTTGAAATTTAAATTGGCAGATGACACCAAACAGGTCGATTTTGTCCCTGGCAATTCGTCCAAACAGTTCATTATCAGTGCAAATATGGATCCGAAATAGGAAAGCGCGCTCATTGAGTTGATATGTGAGAACCGGGACATCTTCGCATGGAAGCCTTCAGACACGCCAGGTGTACCGAGGGAACTCGCTGAGCACACTCTCAATATTGATCCAAAATTTAAACCGATCAAGCAATTCATTCGTCATTTTAATGAAGAGAGGCGTAAGGCCATTGGTGAAGAGGTGGCCCGGCTCTTGGCGGCCGGGTTTATTGTTGAAGTTTTTCATCCTGAATGGTTTGCTAACCCGGTGCTAGTACTTAAGAAAAATGGCACTTGGCGTATGTGTGTGGATTACACAGACCTTAACAAGGCTTGTCCGGCTGATCCTTTTGCTCTTCCTCGTATTGATCAGATCATTGATTCTATGGCGGATTATGAGCGTTTGAGTTTCTTAGATGCTTATTATGGTTATCATCAGATCAAGATGGCAGTTAAGGACCAGGAGAAGACATCTTTCATCACTCCCTTTGGAGCCTTCTGCTATGTGTCTATGCCTTTTGGGCTTAAAAGTGCACAGGCCACTTATCAACATTGTGTTCAGAATTGCCTCCACAGCCAGATAGGACACAATTTTCATGCTTATGTGGATGATATCATTGTAAAATCCAAGAAGAAGGAGACCTTGCTGGATGATTTGAAGGAGACCTTTGACAATCTCCGGGTTTACAAGATGATGCTTAACACGGCCAAATGTGTCTTCGGTGTGCCAGCGGGAAAACTCTTGGGTTTTTTGGTCTCTGAGAGAGGTATTGAAGCTAACCCGGAGAAAATCAAGGCTATTACTTCTTTGGCTAAACTGACATGTATTAACGACGTCCAGCGTTTGACGGGTCATATTGCGGCTTTAAGCCGGTTTATAAGCCGCCTGGGAGAAAAGGCTGTTCCTCTGTACCAGATGATGAAGAAAACATATCGCTTTGTTTGGAGTGATGTTGCCAATCAGGCGTTCGAGGCACTTAAAAAATAGTTGGCTGAGCCGCCGGTTCTTGCAGCTCCTATAGGTAAGGAGCCCTTGCTTTTATATGTGGCTGCTAACAGCAGAGCCGTCAGCGGTTGTTGCGGAAAGGAAGGAATCAGGCAAGGAATATTCGGTTCAAAGGCCAGTTTACTATGTCAGTGAGGTATTAATTGAGTCTAAGTAGAGGTACCCACATTGGTAGAAGCTAGTCTATGGGGTGTTCATGGCTGGTCGCAAGTTGAAGCATTATTTCTTTGGTCATCCCATCACTGTGGTCAGCTCTGCTCCTCTAGGGGATAGTATTCAAAACAGAGAAGCTACAGGCCGGTGGCCAAGTCGGCCATTGAGCTTGGACCCCATGGTTTGAAGTATATGCCTCGGATAGCCATCAAGTCTCAGGCACCCGGCGGTTGATGGTATTGCTGGTCTTCAAAGGTTATCAAGTGGAACATGTTGATCGCAGGAAAAAAATGAGGCGGCTGATGCTTTAAGTCAGCTAGGATCTCAGCGTAAGCCAGTACTGCACTACTGCAGGTTGCTGCTAACGCGACACTACAATCAGAGACCCTTCGACGAAACTGTGTGTGATGCATTAATCGCAAACGATGGTGTAAAAAACCCGTCAAAAAGGTTCAGTCCAATTAACTGTTTGCAATGAGGAGGAATAAAAGAAACAGGCGGCCAGATGAAGGTGTGTGCGATATACAACATATGGTTCACTCGGAAGAACTGTTTGTGATTAGGCAACACAAAAGAAACGGTCAGCCAGATCAAGGTGTGTGTGCGATATACGACACGCGGTTCACTCGGATGAACTGTTTGTGTTGAGACAAGAGAACAGAAACGGTTCAATATAACAAGATGTGTGTGATACGCGGCAAACAGGTCTGTAATCAGAAATGTGTGGAAAGACTGATAATAACACAGACGGTTGCTGCTAATAAGACGTTTGTGTTGTGTGATGGGATTGCATACAAAACAACAACATTATATACACACTTATAAAGACAAGGTTGCATAACCAAATTAAACATCCACTTACATAGGTGGCTACTACAACCATGGCATTTGCACACACCAAAGTAAACTATTACATGCATAATTACATAGGTGGCTACTACACTAATGACATTTCCACACACCAATAAAGTAAACTATATATTACATGCATGATTAACTAGCATAAACAATCATCTGATCATCATCTACTTCTTATGACGCTTGCTTTTCTTGTTGCTCGATCCGGGATCGTCGATTTGGGTAACGAGGCACTTCCTCATGTCAACGGTCCGCCTGTGCATCTCTTAGCATGTGTACACGCTCTTGGCCATGAACCTAAGGTGAGGTTCATCCAGTTGCCGCATCCAGGCCCTGTGCCAGGATACGAGACTTCTTCTCTGGGCATCCTGCTTCATCTTTTCGTAGTAGGGGTCGATGATGGCCGAGGCGAGTTCGACCAGAGAGTCCTTCGTGCTGCCCCAGACCCTGTAGTGGTCACGGATTTTGACAAGGTTCTTACAGGACAAGCCCGTAACACTGAGCGCGTTTACATCGTCTTTTGTTTCCATCTTGGCGAACTTGTAGTCGGTGCTGTTGACAAACATGTTGAAACGGTCGCAAGGCTCTGTGGCCATGCAATAGTGGTAGATGAGGACATGATGGCGCACACACAACTAGGCGACGACAACCTTCTGATCTATGCCAGGACGACCGGCGGTGTACTGGAGGTCAATGCCGACCACCTTGTACTTGTCTCGAGCAAGCAACTGCTCAACACTGTTGATGTAGTCGTCCACCACGGCCTGGTCGATGGTGTACACCACCGAGAGATTCATCTCCCTCGCGTGGGTCTGCACTCTATGCTCGTTGAACTCCATTGGAGCGCCGCTAGGCATCCCCTCTTTATGTGTCGCCGTGGGTATGCTTTTTGTGTTGTGGGGCGCGATCGGAAGGTTGAAGAGACTAAGGTTATAATGGCCGTGGGAATTATAGGGGAAGCCGGACGGCCAGGAATATCGGCAGGCCCTGATGGCAGTTCTAATTTGCAGCGTGTAACTCCATCGTGCCGCACGTAACTGCATTGCGTGGCAACGCGCGTGGCGGAACCGCATGCATATGGGGCCCCCGACGTGATCATGTGGACGCCTACACGCTGGCGAGCGCTGCGAGAGGACGCGAGCAGAGCGCTCATGATCGCCTCAACGCAATGCAACCATATATATATATATATATATATATATATATATATATATATATATATATATATATATGTATGTATGTATGTATATATGCATATAGCAGTTGAACACTCAAGGAAAAGGTGTCCACAAGCCCAGTGCACCGACGAACGCGAGCAGAGCGCGTCGCGGCGCCTTACGGCGAGCACAGCGCGCTGCGGCACCTAACGGTGAGCAGAGCTTGCCGAGGGATGCGAGCAGAGGCCGGCACAATGATAGGTGTTAAATAAGACAAACTATGCGAGCGATGTCGGAGACATGAAGCACGAATCAGATTAGAGTTGCATGTGCGATACGTGGCATACAGTTGATCCATCCGAGCTGTTTGTGATGGAATAAGCCGTGTGTGTTGTGAGCAAACACTTGCTCATATATAACCTTAAATTTAACCAAAAAAGTGTTAATGCATGTTACAAAAATTGTATAGCTGGAAACTATGTTCAAATACGACTCCAACGATATAATCTTTGGCAACATGCATTCGTATTTTATTAGTTAAATCCTACTTATAAACCAGGATGGGGGTATAGTAGGTAATTAAATCACAAACGTGTTTTTGTATTAACCGTATGTGTACGTGTCCTTTCGTCCTCCTCTCACACGTCTTGTCACCCCGCTGCCATAGACGGCTTACACCACAAGCTTGCGCAGCGCGCGGGGGCGTTCTTTTGGCCAAACGATGGCTCGAAGTGGCGCCAATGAATCGTCGGTGAGCCCGTTCCCGCGTAACCTCGCAGGTTCCCGCGCAAGCTTCCCGCTCGACTCGGTGAAATCCCCGAAAATCCCAATGCTTACCAGCCTGCTATATAAACCCTCAGGACCGGCGAGTCCTGCGTCGCATTTTCCCCTCCCTCCCTGTAGCTTATCTCGTCTGCTTCTCCCACAATCGCCAATGGCACCGATCCGTCGTCGTCGCTCAGCCACTCCGCCGTCATCAGAGGACAGCTCTAGCTGGTAGGTTACACCACGGCGGCGGCGCAGTCCCCGGCGTAGTGTAGTGCGCATGGCGTCCCTGTTGGGTGTGCGTGGAACACCAACCACACGCTTCGCCGCCGCTGCCCGTCGTCAACTGATGCCGGCCGCCATTGACACCACACCATCGTCAAAAGTCAGGTCCATCTCCCGCTCCGCTGCCGTGGCCCGAAGGCGGGAGGTGGCTGTCGTGGCCGCCACCCCACTGCCGGCCACCGTGGCCATCACCCGCTCCACCACCGCGGGCCGAAGGCGAGAGGTGGTGGTCGTGGCCGCCACCCCATCGTCGGCTGCCATGGCCGCCAGCCCACCGTCGACCGCCGGGATCATGACCCGCTCCGCCACGATAGGATCTTGAGAAGAGGTGTCTAGAGGGGGGGATTAGACACTAAGTACCAAAGTTGCAGTTTTTAATCTCTTTAGGTTTAAGTGAACTTTAGGCACAATTTCAACATTCACAATACATAACAAGAAGCAAGCATGCAAGAGTGTATAAGCAGCGGAAAGTAAAGCATGCAACTTGCAAGAATGTAAATGGAAGGGTTTGGAAGATTCAAATGCAATTGGAGACACGGATGTTTTTGTCGTGGTTCCGACAGGTCGTTCTATCGTACATCCACGTTGGTGGAGACTTCAACCCACGTAGGGTAACGGTTGCGCGAGTCCACGGAGGGCTCCACCCACGAAGGGTCCACGAAGAAGCAACCTTGTCTATCCCACCATGGCCGTCGCCCACGAAGGACTTGCCTCACTAGCGGTAGATCTTCACGAAGTAGGCGATCTCCTTGCCCTTACAAACTCCTTGGTTCAACTCCACAATCTTGTCGGAGGCTCCCAAGTGACACCTAGCCAATCTAGGAGACACCACTCTCCAAGAAGTAACAAATGGTGTGTTGATGATGAACTCCTTGCTCTTGTGCTTCAAATGATAGTCTCCCCAACACTCAACTCTCATAGGATTTGGATCTGGTGGAAAGAATATTTGAGTGGAAAGCAACTTGGGGAAGGCTAGAGATCAAGATTCATATGGTTGGAATGGAATATCTTGGCCTCAACACATGAGTAGGTAGTTCTCTCTCAGAAATAGGATGCCGGAAGTGTAGGTTTGTTCTGATGGCTCTCTCCACGAATGAAGAGGAGGTGGAGGGGTATATATAGCCCCCACACAAAATCTAACCGTTACACACAATTTACCAAACTCGGTGGGACCGAATCAACAAACTCGGTCGGACCGATTTAGTAAACCTAGTGACCGTTAGGTTTTTCGGTGGGACTGACATGCATCTCGGTAGGACCGATATGGTTAGGGTTAGGGCATAACGTAATCTCGGTGAGACCGATTACACAAACTCGGTGAGACCGATTTTGGTAATTAGCTAACCAGAGAGTTGGTCAGGCAAACTCGGTGAGACCGATTACTCAAACTCGGTGGAACTGATTTTTGGCAATAAGCTAACCAGAAAGTTTGCATCGTAATCTCGGTAGTACCAATTGCACAAACTCGGTGAGACCAATTTTGGTGATGGACATACACAGAGAGATTACAATCCCATCTCGGTGAGACCGAGATCCCTTTCGGTGAAACCGATTTGCCTAGGGTTTGTGGCAGTGGCTATGACATTTGAACTCGGTGGCGCAGGATAGAAAGAATCGGTAGGGCCGAGTTTGACTTTAGGTTTAGGTCATATGTGTGGAAGTGGGAAAGAAGTTGAGGGTTTTGGAGCATATCACTAAGCACATGAAGCAAGAGGCTCATTAAGCAACACCTCATCCCTCCTTGATAGTATTGGCTTTTCCTATAGACTCAATGTGATCTTGGATCACTAAAATGTAAAATGTAGAGTCTTGGGCTTGAAGCTTGAGCCAATCCTTTGTCCTTAGCATCTTGAAGGAGTTCCCACATCCTTTAGTCCATGCCACTCCATTGTTGAACTTATCTGAAACATACTAGATAAAAGTGTTAGTCCAACAAGAGATATGTTGACGTTAATTACCAAAACCACCTAGGGAGCACTTGTGCTTTCAATCTCCCCATTTTTGGTAATTGATGGCAACATACATCAAAGCTTTAGACAAAGATATAAAGAGTAGCAAGTAAAGCTTCGGAAAGACATGTAACAAACATAGGCTCCCCCTACATGTATGCAATCATGTGAATTATGGAATATAGAAGCATATGAGAGCATAACCATGATAGAGTAGGCAATGTGTTACATGTATCTTGGCCATATGCATCAGAGCAAAAGATTATTAAGGAAAATACCTTCATGCTCATGGGTCCTTCTTGCAAACAGTATGTACATCAGCAAGAATTCCTCATACACATGATTGTGATGCATATACTTACCTTGTAGTCTTGAGTTGGCTTAGGATGGAATGAACCTGCACAAACAAGGTTAGATAACACAGGTACATCTACTAGCCAGAGCAAACAAAAGAAACCACAAGAATACCAAGACTGGGATGACATGTAGAAAGTGAGTACTAAGTACCACATTGGATTAGACATGTCCCCAAGAGTAAAGATATGCAATGAATTAAAATGATTTATTTCCCTTAGATGTCTTGCTCCCCATGAATCTAGCATCGGATATTGGGAGAAGATAGGGAACAGAAAATCAGAGCTGAAAGATATAGATGAACAGAGCTTAGTGCAAATAAGCACATATGAACATGTCTTTCCCCCAAAAAGACATGTGGCATCTCTCCTCTTGAACATCAAGCATCTGGGATCCTTGAGAAATACTTTCAGTATTCTCTCCCTCTGGAGATGTCTTTCTCCCCCTTAGTACTTTCTCCCTTTTGGAAGTGATAAGCTTTGATGTGATCTCTCTCTCCCCCTTTGACATCAATTTCCAAGAAGGGTCTTCTGGAATTTGTTGTGAATGGGTTTGGTCCTTGAGTCACGACACAAAGCACTGGATAAAATTGTGATGCTTGTAGAGGACAAGATTCATTGAGTGGAGCTGGATCAGAAGAAACATAGAACAAGTGGCAAACTGTTCTTCCTGTTGTGAAGTCGGTGGCATCGAGTGGTATGCTTCGGTTTTACCGAGAGAATTCGGCTGGATCGAAACCAGCAATTCGGTGAAACCGAGTTCATCACAGAGAAAACACTTGTCACCTCAGCCCACTAGACAAGTAAGATCTCACAAAGATTTGCAAGGAATTAACTGAAGGATGTGCAATGAATTTGATGCAGGAAATGCAAAGCAACTAAAAAGAAAGAAAGAAATCTAGATGAAGTTTTTTTAAAGGGAAACAAATATGCATGAGCCAAATGCAAAAACACAAATAAGAACACGAGAGAACTTCATCTAGAGATGGTCGGTGACAAAGTCAGCTATGTTAGAGTATATTGACTTAGGAGTCAAGTGAGATCACTTGATCATGGGTCATACTCATCGTTTAAGCTCAAAATGGGGTTACCATTTTTCCTTTAAGCATCTTGATGTATTCACATCTTGTCGAGTTGCTTTAGCTCATGACTCGGAGTAAAGCTTCTCTAAGATGGAATAACGTACCTTGGTTGGTGGTGTTGATCATGTAGTTGAGCTTGTGTGGGTTGCTCGAGGTTGATGTAGCTCATCAAGAGTTTGGAGCACCACATGGAACTTGAGTCCATCTACCTACATGGGTTAGTTCTTGCAAGGAGTAGCACTTGTGTAAAAGAAAATTTAATCATGAAGCTCAATCATAGAGATTGTCAAAGGATATGTTTGAAAGATTCCGTGCTTCCTTGACTTCAACCACCATAGTGTAGAGACTTGGTGATGTAGAGATTGCTCAAGATGTGAGTGGATTACCATCTCATGGAATTTGTTTCAACCAAGTACCTACATGGGTTAGATAACATGTAAGATGCAAATATATCCAAGATATAATATATTCATCATAAGAGAGATATCATGGATTAGTCATAAGCTCATGTCTTGCATGTATCCAATGGAGTTTCTACTCCAAGTTTGAAGCATCAATGATGTTCAATTCTCCTCTCAACCTGCAAAACACTTTCTCATCAAGGGGTTTAGTGAATATATCTGCTAATTGCTTTTCGGTGCGAACATGCTTAATATTAATGTCACCCTTAGCAACATGATCTCGGATGAAATGATGATGAACTTCAATATGCTTGGTTCGAGAATGTTGTACATGATTATGACCAATTTTGATAGCGCTTTCATTGTCACAAAGCAATGGAACATGTTTCACATATATCCCATAATCTTTAAGAGTTTGGGTCATCCAATGTAATTGAGCACAACATGAACCAGCGGCAATGTACTCCGCTTCGGCGGTAGATAAGGATACAGAGTTTTGTTTCTTGGAGGACCAAGACACAAGAGATCTACCAAGAAATTTACAAGTACCCAAAGTAGACTTTCTATCAACCTTGTCTCCGGCATAGTCCGAGTCGGAATAGCCAACAAGATTGAAAGAGGCCCTCTTAGGATACCAAATGCCAAAATTTGGTATATGAATTAAGTATCTCACTATCCTTTTTACGGCCTTAAGATGACATTCTTTAGGAGCAGCTTGATATCTTGCACACATGCACACACTTAGCATAATATCGGGACGTGAAGCACATAGGTATAACAATGAACCAATCATAGAGCGATAAACTATTTGGTCAACGGGTTTACCATCTTTGGTCAAATCAAGATGTCCACTAGTAGGCATGGGTGTAGACATACCTTTGCATTCTTGCATATTGAACTTCTTGAATAAGTCCTTAGTGTACTTCGTTTGAGACACAAAAGTACCTTCCTTAATTTGCTTGATTTGCAACCCAAGAAAGAATTTGAGTTCACTCATCATTGACATCTCAAACTTCTCCGACATTAGCTTTCCAAACTTTTCACTAAAATGAGGGTTAGTTGATCCAAATATGATATCATCAACATGAATTTGGCATACAAATAATTCTCCATTAACCCTTTTAGTAAAAAGTGTGGAATCAATCTTCCCAATTTCAAAGCCTTTTTCAATAAGGAACTTGGTCAAGCATTTATACCAAGCCCTAGGAGCTTGTTTAAGACCATAAAGAGCTTTGTGAAGTTTGTGAACATGATTTGATTTCTTAGGATTGACAAAGCCGGGAGGTTGTTTGACATAAACTTCCTCCTCTATTTCACCATTTAGAAAAGCACTTTTAATATCCATTTGGTACAAGGTGATATTATGGTGATTAGCATAGGCAAGTAAGATGCGAATGGACTCAAGTCTAGCAACGGGAGCATAAGTCTCACCATAGTACATACCTTCAAATTGTGTGTAGCCTTGGGCGACGAGACGTGCTTTGTTGCGAATTACTTGTCCATCTTCATCTTGCTTGTTGCGAAACACCCATTTGGTACCGATGATGTTGTGGTTGTTGTCGGGCTTCTCAACCAATGTCCAAACTTGGTTTATCTCAAATTTGTGTAGCTCTTCATGCATAGCATTTATCCAATCCGGATCCTCCAATGCTTCTTCGACCTTCATAGGTTCAATGCTAGAGATGAAAGAATAGTTTTCACAAAAGTTGGCTAAACGAGTTTTAGAGCGAGTGATTCTCCCGGTTTGAATATCATTGTAGATTTGCTCGACGGGATGGTCTTTAGCAATTCTTGCTCGAACTCGTGAAAGATTTTGCTTGGATCTCGGTTGAACATCTTCTTCATCTTGTTCTTCTTCTTCTTATTGATCATTGTCGGCGTCGTTGTTCTCTTGTCGTGGTGGAGAAGGAGGTTGTTGACATTCGTGATGTTCTTCCTCGTTTTCTTCATCTTGGTGTGTTCCACTTGTGGATGCTTCTGTTTCAACTCTTGGTTCACCTTGTCATGAAGTAGAAGCTTCCACTTGGATAGACGAGGTACTCTCCTTCACCTTCGTTGGACGGACCTTGCCAATAGACAAGTCTTAGATTGCTTCTGAAGGGTCTTTGTCTCCTACATCAATTGGCAATTGCTCTACTTGCGAGCCATTAGATTCATCAAACTTCAGATCTACCGTCTCTTCAACCTTTCGGGTGAAATTGTTGTAGACACGGTAAGTGTGAGAGTTTGAGCCATAACCAAATAGGAAACCTTAATGAGATTTAGGAGCAAATTTTGAACGACGATGCTTATCAAGAATGTAGCACTTTGAGCCGAATACTCGAAAGTATCCAACTTGGGGTTTGTTACCGGTGAGGAGCTCGTATGCCGTCTTGCCGAGTAGCTTGTGAAGATACAAGCGATTTGTTGCATGACAAGCCGTCTCAACCGCTTCCGCCCAAAAGTGCTTCGGTGTCTTGTACTCATCAAGCATCGTTCTCGCCATTTCGATGAGCGTCCGGTTCTTCCTCTCAACAAATCCATTTTGTTGAGGTGTGTACGTAGCCGAGAACTCGTGTGAAATCCCTCCTTCGTCAAGAAAGGTGTCCACATTTGTGTTCCTGAAATCCGTTCCGTTGTCGCTGCGAACCTTCTTGATCTTCACTTCAAATTGGTTTTGGGCCTTCCTAGCGAAGTTTTTGAAGATCTTTTGGACCTGCGATTTATCATCGAGAAAGAACACCCATGTAAATCTTGAAAAATCATCAACTATAACTAGACCAAAAGAATTTCCACCGAGACTTTTGTAAGCGTTGGGACCAAAGAGATCCATATGAAGAAGCTCGAGTGGCCTCCTTGTGGTCATGATGTTCTTCACGGGATGCCTTCCTCCAACCTATTTACCTGCCTGACAAGCACTGCACAGTCTATCCTTATCAAATATGACATCGTTAACTCCAAGGATATGATTTCCTTTAATAAGCTTGTCAAGGTTTCTCATGCCAACGTGACCTAGTCGTCTATGCCATAACCAACCTTTTGAGGATTTAGCAATTAAGAAAGTTTTAGGTTGTGCCTTTTTAGAGAAATCAACATTGTAAAGATCACCTCTACGTATACCGGTAAAGACCATTTTATGGTTGTCTCGACGAAACACTTGGCAATCTACTTCAGTAAATAGGACATTTAAACCGAAATCAGCAAGTCTAGATACTGAAAGTAAGTTGTAGCCAAGAGACTCAACGAGCATGACATTTTGTATGGAACTATCATGTGAGATGGCCACCTTACCAAGGCCAACCACCTTACCCTTTGAGTTGTCACCGAAAGTGACATACTTTCGAGGACTATCATTTTCAGCAAGCTCATGAAACATGTCTTTATCTCCGGTCATGTGATCGGTACATCCACTGTCAAGAACCCATTCCTTTCCTCCTGACACATATCATCGAATATTTGCCATAAGACCAAAATGTCTCATTGCTTCATCAAGATTGAAGTCACTATCATCATCCTCATCATAGTATCCATGTTCAACATCGTCATGTGGTGGATCAAGTCCTAGAGAGGGTAATTTGTTAGAGTGAGTTTGACAATGATCTTGCTTATGAATTCTTATAGCTTCGGAAATAATATCGCCAATAATTCCAACATCTTCTTTGGCACGCATAAGGTCGATGAGTTCAAATAGACGATCACCAAACATAGGATCACTAGTATTCATCTTACTCAAGGCAATAGACTTATAGAGAATCTCATCTAGATTTTTCAAGGAATAATTTGGAAAGCGTTCCTCAAGAAATTTCCATATAGTGTAGGCACACTCAAAAGTAGGCAAGATTCTAATCAAGTTTCTAGGCAAGCCTCTAGTGATAAGATTAACAGTTCTAAGATTTCTAGTCATGTCAATAGATTCATCAAGGGTAGGATGCATAGGATCAACATGAGGTGCACAAGGGCTAGCAATGTACTTGTTCAATTGATATTGATTGAAAATTACAAGCATCTCATTTTTCCACTCATCAAAATACTCTCCATCAAGAATAGGCACTCTATGTCTAAGACTCCCCAAAGTAGACTCATCCATCTTCCTCCAATGGTGATTAAACCAAGGCAATGGAGACCAATGCTCTGATACCACTTGTAGGATCTTGAGAAGAGGTGTCTAGAGGCAGTTTTTAATCTCTTTAGGTTTAAGTGAAGTTTAGGCACAATTTCAACATTCACAATACATAACAAGAAAGCATGCAAGAGTGTATAAGCAGTGGAAAGTAAAGCATGCAACTTGCAAGAATGTAAAGGGAAGGGTTTGGAAGATTCAAACGCAATTGGGGACACGGATGTTTTTGTCGTGGTTCCGATAGGTGGTGCTATCGTACATCCACGTTGGTGGAGACTTCAACCCACGTAGGGTAACGGTTGCGCGAGTCCACGGAGGGCTCCACCCACGAAGGGTCCACGAAGAAGCAACCTTGTCTATCCCACCATGGTCGTCGCCCACGAAGGGCTTGCCTCACTAGCAGTATATCTTCACGAAGTAGGCGATCTCCTTGCCCTTACAAACTCCTTGGTTTAACTCCACAATCTTGTCGGAGGCTCCCAAGTGACACCTAGCCAATCTAGGAGACACCACTCTCCAAGAAGTAACAAATGGTGTGTTGATGATGAACTCCTTGCTCTTGTGCTTCAAATGATAGTCTCCCCAACACTCACCTCTCTCTCATAGGATTTGGATCTGGTGGAAAGAAGACTTGAGTGGAAAGCAACTTGGGGAAGGCTAGATGTCGGTGTCAAAACCGGTGGATCTCGGGTAGGGGGTCCCGAACTGTGCGTCTAGGCAGATGGTAATAGGAGACAAGGGACACGATGTTTTTACCTAGGTTCGGGCCCTCTCGATGGAGGTAATACCCTACTCCTGCTTGATTAATATTGATGATATGGGTAGTACAAGAGTAGATCTACCACGAGATCAAGGAGGCTAAACCCTAGAAGCTAGCCTATGGTATGATTGTTGTCCGTCCTACGGACTAAAACCCTCCGGTTTATATAGACACCAGATAGGTTAGGGTTACACAGAGTCGGTTACAATGGTAGGAGATCTACATATCCGTATCGCCAAGCTTGCCTTCCACGCCAAGGAAAGTCCCATCCGGACACGGGACGAAGTCTTCAATCTTGTATCTTCATAGTCTTGGAGTCCGGCCGTGACGATAGTCCGGCTATCCGGACACCCCCTAGTCCGGGACTCCCTCACTAGAGATCAAGATTCATATGGTTGGAATGGAATATCTTGGCCTCAACACATGAGTAGGTAGTTCTCTCTCAGAAATAGGATGCTGGAAGTGTAGGTTTGTTCTGATGGCTCTCTCCACGAATGAAGAGGAGGTGGAGGGGTATATATAGCCTCCACACAAAATCTAACCGTTACACACAATTTACCAAACTCGGCGGGACCGATTCAACAAACTCAGTCAGACCGATTTAGTAAACCTAGTGACCGTTAGGTTTTTCGGTGGGACTGACATGC
Source organism: Aegilops longissima (assembly GCA_021605205.1). Taxonomy (NCBI): domain Eukaryota; kingdom Viridiplantae; phylum Streptophyta; class Magnoliopsida; order Poales; family Poaceae; genus Aegilops; species Aegilops longissima. The sequence goes on from CM038680.1 coordinate 169,729,899, forward strand.
ATCTCGGTAGGACCGATATGGTTAGGGTTAGGGCATAACGTAATCTCGGTGAGACCGATTACACAAACTCGGTGAGACCGATTTTGGTAATTAGCTAACCAGAGAGTTGGTCAGGCTAACTCGGTGAGACCGATTACTCAAACTTGGTGGAACCGATTTTGGTAATAAGCTAACCAGAAAGTTTGCATTGTAATCTCGGTAGTACCGATTGCACAAACTCGGTGAGACCGATTTTGGTGATGGACATACACAGAGAGATTACAATCCCATCTCGGTGAGACCGAGATCCCTATCGGTGAAACCGATTTGCCTAGGGTTTATGGCAGTGGCTATGACATTTGAACTCGGTGGCGCCGAATAGAAAGAATCGGTAGGGCCGAGTTTGACTTTAGGTTTAGGTCATATGTGTGGAAGTGGGAAAGAAGTTGAGGGTTTTGGAGCATATCACTAAGCACATGAAGCAAGAGGCTCATTAAGCAACACCTCATCCCTCCTTGATAGTATTGGCTTTTCCTATAGACTCAATGTGATCTTGGATCACTAAAATGTAAAATGTAGAGTCTTGGGCTTGAAGCTTGAGACAATCCTTTGTCCTTAGCATCTTGAAGGAGTTCCCACATCCTTTAGTCCATGCCACTCCATTGTTGAACTTATCTGAAACATATTAGATAAAAGTGTTAGTCCAACAAGAGATATGTTGACATTAATTACCAAAACCACCTAGGGAGCACTTGTGCTTTCAGCCACCACCGCCCGAAGGAGGGAGGCAGAGGTGGAGGCCCGCACGTGCGTCAGCGACCTTGCGCCCTACATTGAGTTCCTGTGGGAGGAGGAGGAGCGCCTCGTCGAGCACGCAAAGATCCTTACCGCAGTCGTGGCCGCAGCATACACCGACGGAGAGGCGAGGGATCAGGAGATCTATGAGCAGTCCGGCCGCTTCGAGAGGGATCATCTGGAGTGGCAGTGGGCGTTCGAGCTGGTGTCGTGGTTCTACGTCTGACAGTAGAATATAGGGGGTACGTAGGAGGAGGAAAGATCCTAGCTACGATGAGATTGTACACGCAAGGTTTACGAGTTCAGGTCCTTCTCAGAGGAAGTAATACCCCTACGTCTCGGTGCCCGGAGGCTTTGTCGACTAGATTATGCGTGAATTTACAAGGGGTGCGAACCCTTGTGCTAGTGGAGGGAGGTGGCTTATATAGAGTATGCCAGGACTCCAGTCAGCCCATGTTACAAGGGGTTCAATGTACATAAAGGTGAGACATTACTGGTAACGCCAATAATAAAGACATATAAATAACTACGGAGTGGACGCCTGACTGTTACCATCCTGAGTGACTTTAGATCTTCTGTACTCCGAGTGGTTTATGGTATGGTCGAATGAGTATTTCCTGGTCGAATGGAATTGGGTTATCCGAGTGGAGTTGTTGGTCGAGTGGGTTGCACTCTGATGTGATTTCAGTCGGTAGATGCTGTTGTACTTTGAATGCCTTTGACCTTAGGGCAATGTCCTTGGGGAGGGCGTCTAGGTCAGGCCTATTACCCTACCCTAGGTACATGTCATTGTCATTAGCCCCCGAATGGATGGAGGTTCGAGTGGAGAAGTGGTTGAAGATGGTTCTGACCCAATTTTTATGCTTCAGAGGCATCTTAACTGAGTCGGTGTACCATGCTAAAACTTCAACTTCAATTTCAGTCGCCTTGATCCATTCAGAGTTTGTCGAGTGACCTTTTACTAATATGTTCGAGCGTTGGAGCGATACAAATTCTTTGGCGCGATTGGTTGCGCTGCCGTTCCTGGATCTCACGGGATTCGAAATTTGGAGAAGCGCGCGGGACGGAGAGCAACACAGTAAACGGAACAGATTAGGCAGGGACGCCTCAATTTTTGCTCCACCTTTTTCGCCACGTACCGAGCGCACGACTGTTGCGGGATTTGACAGGATCGCTCGGGCCCACAAGTCAGCCACTCGGAAGCGGGACTATATAACGCGTCGGGGTCGATGTGTTCTGCACAGTGCGCCTCGTTCCCCTTCTTCCTCCTCTACTTCTCCACCGCATTCGCCCCCACCCTCGACGCCGCCACCTCGTCCGTGCGCAGTCTGCTACGATGGGAAAGGACAAGACAGCGGCCCTGGAGCGTGCGAAGAGGGCGACAACGGTGGTGAAGGGCAAGAAGACGAGTCGGGGGTTGTCGTTGAGGTCTGGCCTGCCGCCCGGCTGGATACAGGGCGACTTGATTTGGTCCATGATCCAGAAGGAGGACCTAGAGGATCCGGTCGAAGGGGGCTTGATTGCCCACGGATCTTGGAGGCTGCCGAGGAATGAAACCGATCCGCGGCTGCAGGAGGGTGAGTGCGTCCTCCTCGCAACTCACGTTGACTGTGGCTTCTCTCTGCCCCCTCATCCTTTTTTCTGGGGTTTCTTGAACTTCTTCGGAGCCCAACTTCATCACTTTTCCCCCAACAGCATCACATATCTCGTTGCATTTGTTTCCATGTGTGAGAATTTCCTGGGTTGTCGACCGCATTGGGGTCTCTTCAAACACATCTTTACCTGCCGCTCCCAGTCTGTAAAAAGGCTAATCCGAGTGATGAGAGGACGCACGTGATCCAGATGTGCGGAGGCCTAGGGATTCAGATGAGGGGTAGGAGCACTTTTCCAGCTATGACTCTTCCCGATTCAGTTAGAGGGTGGCAGTCAACCTAGTTTTATTGTAAGGACCAACCGACCCCTGGTCAGTCGACTGGCCTTCCTTCCTTCACCATGGAGCGAGTCCGACAACCCTCTTCCTTGAAAGTGACTCCGGCAGAGAAAACAAAGGTGAACTTGTTAGTCGAACGTGTAGTCCAACTAGTCCGTGATGGCGTGACTGGCATGGATCTGCTTGAGGTGTTTCTCAGTCTACGCATCCAGCGACTCCAGGCCCATGATCATCCTATGTGGATGTACTCGGGTATTGATGACACCACTCAAATCCACCCGGAGGAAGTCACCGAGGAGACAGTGGTGCAGTGGTTGCAGGGCATCACTAGAAACAAGGACAACCCCAGAGGGTCCAGGAGGGTTCCACCATTCAACGCCGCCAATGAACCAGACAAGGTCTGATCCTTTCTACCGAGTGTCTTTTTGTCCTAATTTGTAACTGTTCTTAATCCTGACTGATATTTGTACAATTCTTTTTCTTGTAGATTTATACCAAAATGTATTCAATGCCGAATGGAGAGCAAGTCCATGAGGGCGAGGCGAGCGGAGGTGAGAGCACCGACTGGAAATCTGAAGATGAGAGCGATGATGATGATGACGAATCGAGCAGTGAGGAGGAAGTCGACTCCCCACCGCGCTATGCAGTTGCACCGAGTACGCAGACCTCAAAGCGCACTCGGACATCCTCCCCCGTTCCGACTGAAAAGGCCCCGAAGCAGCCCAAGGTTGCACCTTCAAAGCCTCGGAAGGCCTTGCCTAAGATCAAGGTTGTCGGATTTCGGGCTCCGGCAGACCCTCTCGATTTGAACTCTGGGGTGCGCGCAGAGATCACGCCTCCTACCTACCTACACCTCGTCGCCTCGCAGGATCTAGAACTACACAAAGAGCAACACAAGGGACACAAGGTTTATACTAGTTCGGGCCACCATTGTGGTGTAATACCCTACTCTAGTTTGTGGTGTGGTGGATTGCCTCTGGGGCTGATGATGAACAGTACAAGGAAGAACAGCCTCGAGGGTCTGTTCTTGGCTGGTGCGATGAACTGCTAGGGGGAGTTCAGTCGCTTCTCTCTCTCTCTCTCTCTCTGCGATTGATCTCTCGATCCAAGATGCCTCTACCCCGTGGGTGGCTAGTCCTATTTATAGGAAGAGGCCCTGGGCCTCTTCCCAAATATTGAGCGGGAAGGGCGCCAACAATTGGCCATTTTGAAGGGAACATCTAGTACACTTATCGACTAAAGTTGGTCCTCGTCACGCCAAAGGCTCTGGTGGTGGCCTTGGCTTGGGCTCCACGATGACTTCCTTCCTGCCGTTCAGGCAGTCATGGTCTTGTTGCACGAAAGCAGGTGCCTTTGCTTGATGCTCTCGCTGCGCTTGCCCCTTTGCACCAAAGAGGAAGCGAGGACAACTGCTGGCTGGCGCCCGCCTGGCGCCCTTGGTCGTCATGGCTTGCGTCATGGGCACCTCGTGAGGTACCCGCCTTGATCTCTCCGCCTCCTCGCGAGCCAGCTGATGAGGCCGTGCACGAGAAGCTTCACGTCGTCCGCCCGGCAATCTGGCCCCTCGCGAGGTCTTGAGTTTGTCTTGATGAAGATGGGCCGTCTTGGGCCACCTTGAGCCACGCCGCGCAGCGAGCGAGCAAGTCAGGTACCCCGTTCCCGAGCGCCGACAGTAGCCCCGGCCCAAGGCGCGCCTGGACTTGGTTGAGCAGAGAAGCGAGGGGGCAAGTGCGAAGCGCCGCGGGCCGTAACAGCCTGCGGCCTTGAGCGCCACGTGGCGGCTGATTGGACGTGGGCGCTCCACTTCCCCACGAGGCCTCGACAGCTGCATGAATTGACAAGCAAAGCTGGTCATGATTACCTGCGATCGTGGAGGCCGGCGGTTGGCCTTCCCCGGCTATAAGTACGGAACGACGCGTGCCCTTCCAGTCCATCTCTTCTTGCTTCTCCTTCTTCTCCATGGCTTCGCTGAAGAGGTTCTCGGTTGCGGAGAAAGGAAAGGCCCGCCAGGTAGAGCCTGACTCTCCCCCGGCCAAGCGCGGTCGAGACCGCCATCGCAAGCACCCTGTGGCTCCCCGCGGCCATGGAGGCGATCTCCCGCGAGGCGACGGTCATCAGGCCGTTGATGCGGGGCGTGCTACGGCCGCGCGACCCCCTAGGCCATGCTTCCGCTCTGCGGAGGTGCTGCCGGAGTTTGCCGTGTGGTCGGTGGAGCCGACCAGCACCCGGCTCCGTTTTCCACGCTTCTTCTTAGGTGAACTTCCGGCCGGCGCCCCGGGCGGCCTCTGGCTCTAGGCGGACGGTTGCTGCAGCCAGGCCTCCTGGGCTTCGCTGGAGGTCTCCGCAGCCGGGAGTGTGGCCCTGACCCGCAGCTGGCAAACGTTTGCCCGCGCGCGTGGTCTGAGCCGACGGTGCACCCTGCACTTCAAGTTTGACGGTGATGCCACCCTCTACATGAGGGTGTTCGGGGAAGATGGTCGCCGCGCTGGGTGCTGCCCGGGGCGGCGACCGTGGCGTGAGCCTAGCCCGACGGCGATGAAGATGGCAGCGCCGCAGCGTGATCGGCGGCTTCGGGGTTCGTCGAGCTTTGGCGTCTCTTCTTCGGACAGCGGCTCCTCCAATGGTGGGCGCGACCAGCCCCGCGCCCGCGCCTACTGGAGGGAGGTAGCGGGTCTGCCCGCCGTCGCGCCTCGGTGAAGCGCGAGAGGGAGTCCGCCTGAGCTCCGGAGGCAGTCCGAGCTCTTGCCGCGAGTTGGTGTCGGGCGAGGCGCGCCTGTTTTGTTCTTTTCCTTTTCCTGCGCAAGGAGACAGTAGTGTAGGGCCCCGTGGGGGCGTGCTTGGACTATTGCTGTTAATTATCGTACTGTTTCCGCTATTTCGGCATTATGCTTTTGTGCCACACGCTGTAGCGTAGAAATTACTTAGCTCGGGGGTGGGGCTATTGTGGCCTTTGCTTCCCGAGGCGAGGCCTCGTCGAGCGCTTCATGTCCTGCAAAGGTTAGTCTGAAAGGTAGCTCCGGCCTCGGTGTGGAGGCGACCGACCAGGTCTGTGTTAGTGTCGTGTTGCTCGTGGGGCGCAATTTGGAGGTGCTCTGTAGTGGACCCGGTAGGGAAGCCTCAAGCGATAAGAGCGAGAAAACACTCGCGAGGGTGCCAGCTGCTCCCTCGCGAGACTTGCGCGAGAGAAATCGAGGCATGAGAGCGAAAAAGGCAGAGAGTCACAAGCCAAAGACAGCAACAACTTCAATAAAAATTCAAATGGGATAGAACAAGCCAACTGCAGAAAGAAAATGAGAAAAGCCGCGTCCGGCACCTAATCTAGTCTTCGACGTCTTCTCACCAGCGCGGAGCTAAGTGTTGCCACTGGGCATGGGAGGGAGCCCCAGGGCATGAGGCCGGCGCTCCTGAGACTCCGGGGCGTGTACAACCCCAACTCATTATTACGTGAGAGTGTCACGGGCGGCGAGCTTCACAGGCACTGTCTTCTTCACAGGCTCCGGGCCTTTCTTAGAAAAATAAACTTCACAGGCATTTGCCTTCTTCACGGGCACCGGGCCTTTCATAGATAGATAAGCTTCACAGGCATTGGCCCTCTTCACAGGCTCCGGGCCTTTTTCCAAAACGCAGTGCTTCACAGGCATTCGCCTTCTTCACGAGCACGGGCCTTTTTCCAAAACGCGATGCTTCACGACATTCGCCTTCTTCACGAGCACGGGCCTTTTCCAAAGCATGGCGCTTCACGGCATTCGCCTTCTTCACGAGCACGGGCCTTTTCCAAAGCATGGCGCTTCACGAGCATTCACCTTCTTCACGAGCACGGGCCTTTTTCCAAAACATGGCGCTTCACGGGCATTCGCCTTCTTCACGAGCACCGGCCTTTTTCCAAAGCGCAGGCGCTTCATAGGCATCGCCTTCTTCACGAGCACCGGGCCTTTTTAGGGGTAAAACCTCCGGAGGTGCTGGATGTTCCACAGCGTTACGGGCGGGCACCCCCTCCACGAGTCTCAAGCGGCGGGCCGGGCTGGAAACATGAACAACCTTGAGCGGGCCCTCCCACATGGGAGATAGCTTATGCAGTCCTTCCACGGAGAGAACCGCTTTGAGCACGAGGTCTCCTACCTCGAGAGTTACAGGCGGATGTTGCGGCGATGGTATCGCCGCATGCGCTTGTTGGTATCTTGCGGCTCGTAGAAGCGCTTCCGACGATGCTCCTGCTGACATGAGGTCCATCCCGCATGGCGTCTGCTGCGCCTTAGCCGAGCGCCAGACCGTGCGGGCGACGTCGACCTCGTGAGGAGGGCTGCTTCAGCCCCATAGACCATGAAGAGCGGGGTCTCGCCCGATCGGCTTGGTGGCGGTTGTGCGGATGGACCTGTCTGGATGAAGCTCATCGTACCAGCCTCTGCGCGCAGCCTCGACTTCTTCTTGAATGTCACGGTTTTGAGGCCCCACAGGACCTCCGCATTGGCCTGCTCGGCTGACTTGTTTTCGCGGTGTGCTACGGGCGTAGCATATCTGCGTCCCAAGTTAGCACAATATGTTTTGAAGAGATTCTTGGCGAATCGCGAACCGTTATCGGTGATGATGCGGTTCGGCACCCAACCGCTCACGATGCCCTTGATGAACTTGACCGCGAGAACCTGCGGGGATGGTGCAGACGGCTTCCACTTCAGCCTACTTGGTGAACTTGTCCGCGGCGGCGTAGAGTAGCGATAGCCCCTGGCGCCCAGAAGCGGGCCGGATATCCAGCCCCGGTGCGAATGGCCACGAGAGGGTATAGTTTGCAGACCTCCGCCGGTTGATGGATCTGCTTGGCATGGAATTGGCAGGCCTCGCAAGCCTTCACCGGTTCGGCGGCGTCATTGGCGCGATGGGCCAATAGAACCAGCTGCGGGCATGCCTTAGCAGGGTCTGCGATGATGAATGATGCCCACAGTCTCCACCGTGTATATCTGCGGCGGTTCTTTCCCTTGCTCCACAGGAGATGCAGTGCGAGGACACATCATTTAGTACGCTTCGGTAGAGCTCTCCATCCACGATGCGATATCTTTGTGGCTTGCCGCGCCACACGCTCCGCTTCCTCCTCCTTCTCGGCAAGGTCCCTTGCGTCGAGGTAGCTCCGGAGCTCTGTGATCCAGCACCCCTCCACGAGGCTCCAGCGTCAGAGCACAGCAGCCTCTTGAGGCAGGCATGCAGCGGGGCTCCCGAGGCTGGTGGCTGGGGGAGCTCCTCCCGAGGCTGCACCGTGCTTGACAGCGATGGCACGGCCGAGGGCTTGAAGAGCCGCTCCTCGAAGACGCCAGGCTCCTGAGGTAGCCGCCTGGATGCCCGTTTGGCGATGTCGTCGGCCTCTTGATTGGTGCCACGGGGCACATGCTGTAACTCCAGCCCCCAGAACTGCTTCTCCATCCTGTGGACGTCCGCGAGGTAGGCTTCCATGTGCTCATCCCTCGGCTTGTATATCTTGTTGGAGAATTTAACGAGGAGTTGCGAATCACCCTTGATGGTAAGGCGCTTCACTCCTAGGGCAGCTGCGGCCTTCAGGCCTGCTATCAGGCCTTCATATTCCGCTATGTTGTTGGAGACCTTTCTCCGTCTTTGGAAGCAGAGCTGCTGCGGCATAGTAGAGCTTGTCTTGAGTAGGAGATATAAGCCTTGCACCAGCCCAGCGCCGTGCACGGAGAACGCCCGTCGAAGTACATGACCCAACCGTCCGGCGCCTCGCTTCCGGGGAGGGATCGATCCTCATCAGCCTTGAGGCCCGGCGCCTCGTCCATTCTGCCACAAAATCCGCCAACGGCCCCCTTGATGACTCTGGTTGTGCTGAATTGAGCTGAAAGCGCTTGCGATTCGATGTTCCACTCAGCGACTCTTCCAGCTGAGTTGGGGCTCTGAGCACCCTTTCCAAGTGCGCTGAGACAACCTTGATGGGGTGGCCACGAAAATAATGCCGCAGCTTGCGAGGCCACCAATAGTCCGAGGAGGAGTTTACGAGGCATGGGGTACAGCGCCCTCGCGTCCCCGCAACCTTTGTCTTGACGAAGTACAGGGGTGTTCAGGGCGTTAGGAGTGCTAGTGTTGATGGCACCCTCACGGAGCAGTGGCGCCTCCACGAGGCAGTGGAGCCTCCGGTGGCTGGTTGCCGGGGAGGGTCTCTTACATCCCGAGTCGTTTCCCTGCGGTGGCTGATCCTTCTCGGCTATGGTAGTGGTCTCTGTGAGTCTTCCTTGATCTGCCGCCTTGACTCGGGCAGCTTCGCGGCTTTGGTCGGCGCTCCTCCTAATCGCCACGAGGCTGCTGGCGGCGAGTAGGGAGTGGCTGCAAGTAAACACCGGGGGTTCTTGAGGCGGGGGCCACCATTACGGAAGGCTGGTTAGGTACCTCTTGAGATCTTGGAGCATGTATCGGCCTCTTGGTCCATTCAAAGGGCCCTTTTTCTTCATCGGCTGGAAGAAAGGCAGCGCTCGCTCCCCAACACAGGAGATGAAGCGCCCTAGTGCGGTCTCGCGCCCAGTGAGCTTCGCATTTCTCTGAGGGTCTTTGGCGGGCTCATGTCCTCGACCGCCTTGACCTTTTCAGGTTAGCCTCGATGCGGTGGAACACGAGGAAGCCCGGGAGCTTGCCGAGGGACCCCAAACACACACTTCTCGGGTTGAGCCGCGGGTTCACTGCGTTGAGGCTCGCAAGGTTTTCTCAGGTCTTGTATCAGGGTTTTGGCCTCACGAGACTTCACCACAATGTCATCGGCGTAAGCCTCAACATTCTTCCCGAGCTGCGGGCCCAAGGTGATGTGCATCAGCCGCTGAAAGGTCGCCCCTGCGTTGCGCAGCCCGAACGGCATGCATGTGTAACAGTACACCCCACACGCGGGTCAGGAAAGCCGTTTTTTCCACGTCTTCTACAGCCATCTTGATCTGGTGATACCCAGAGAAGGCATCCAAGAAACACAACAGGTCGCACTCGATGGTGGAATCGATGATCGATCGATACGAGGGAGCGGGAATGGATCCTGCGGGCAGGCTTTGTTGAGGTTGGTGAAGTCGACACACATACGTTCCTTCCCCCCTTTCTTTGGCACGACAACCAGGTTAGCCAACCAATCTGGGTATCGGACCTCGCAAATGACCCCTGCAGCCTCCAGTTTGCGGGTCTCTTGGACGATAAAAGCCTGCTTTTCAGTGGGCTGCCGTCTTGCTTTCTTCTTCACGGGGCGTACGTTGGGGCACACGTTGAGGTGATGCTCGATCACGCCTCTAGGGATCCCCGCCAGCTGATCAGGCTCCCATGCGAATACCTTCTTATTCGCGCGCAGGAACTTGACCAGGGCCTCCTCCTGCTCGGGCTCGAGGTTGGCGCCTATGGTGAAGGTGGCGTTAGTGGATCTTCCCTCGTCGACCGATGTCTGCTTGGTTTCTGCCTTGTCTGGGTGAGCAGCTGCTTCTTCTTGGCGGCGCAGCCCCTTGGGCTCGAGGCGTCGAGCCGGCGGCCGGGCTGGCCGCCGCCACATCTTGAAGGCGAGCTTGAGTACTTGCAACGCATCCCGGTGTCTCCGGACATGGTGAGGACGCCATTGCTCCCGGGCATCTTCATGAGGTTGTACGCTGGGTGAGTCGCAGCCATGAACCTGGCTAGCGCTGGGTAGCCGAGGATGGCGTTGTATGGGAGGCCGATGGGGGCGATGTCGAAGTCGATCAGCTCCGTGCAGAAGTTGTCGTAGGTGCCGAAGGTTACCGGGAGACGAATCTGCCCCAGGGAGCTGGATGAACCGCCCCCGACGCCCAAGAAGGGCCTGCTGGGCTGAAGCTGCTTCGGCGGTATGTGGAGGAGGCTGAAGGTTTCAGCCGAGAGCATGCTGAGGCCCGCACCGCCGTCGATGAGAGTCCTGGTGACGGCCACCTGGCAGATGGTGGGGGTGCAGAGCATTGGGAGCGCTGGCGAGCTGAGTTGGTCCTCTGGTGAAGGCGGATCGGCCTTAGGCGCCGACCGACTGGGGAGCCCCTGCCGTCGTGCAGGCGATGCCGATCTGGCGGACGAATGACTTGACGTGGCGGCCTGAAGGTGGCGCCTGCGAGCCGCCAGAGAGCTGCGGCGGCGGGCGCCGGCGGCGCAGCGTACTGGGCTAGGAAGAGGTTGCGCAACTCCTCCCAAGAGGCCATGGAAGCCGCTGGCAGGTGGAGTAGCCACATGCGCGGGGCATCGGTGAGGGCCATGGAAAGCCAGTTAGCCATGACCTTGTCGTCACCCCCGCTTCGAGGACGGATTCCTCATACGCCAGCAGGAAGGCCAGCGGATCATTCGTGTCGTTGTAACGCGGTGGCACCTCCGGCTTGAACTTGTTCGGCCACCGAACCTGTCGCAAGGCTGGGGCCAAGGCTCGAAGCCCCCTGGCCCCCGCGCTGGCGCCGGCGGCCGGAGTGGGCGGCACGCTGTTCATCGTAGGGCGAGTTGCGATGTCGGCGGAGAGCGGGTCGGCGGAAGGGAAAGCTCCGACGCACCCCTACCTGGCGCGCCAAATGTCGGATTTCGGGCTCCGGCAGACCCTCTAGGTTCGAACTCTGGGGTGCGCACGGAGATCACACCTCCTACCTACCTACACCTCGTTGCCTCGCAGGATGTAGAACTACACGAAGAGCAACACAAGGGACACAAGGTTTATACTAGTTCGGGCCACCATTGTGGTGTAATACCCTACTCTAGTTTGTGGTGTGGTGGATTGCCTCTGGGGCTGATGATGAATAGTACAAGGAAGAACAGCCTCGCAAGGGTCTGTTCTTGGCTGGTGCGATGAACTGCTAGGGGGAGTTCAGTCGCTTCTCTCTCTCTCTACGATTGATCTCTCGATCCAAGATGCCTCTACCCCGTGGGTGGCTAGTCCTATTCATAGGAAGATGCCCCGGGCCTCTTCCCAAATATTGAGCGGGAAGGGCGCCAACAATTGGCCATTTTGAAGGGGAACATCTAGTACACTTATCCTGACTAAAGTTGGTCCTCGCTTTGTCAAAGGCTCTGGTGGTGGCGCTTGGCTTGGGCTCCCCGATGACTTCCTTCCTGCCGTTCTGACGGTCTTGGTCTTGTTGCACGAAGCAGGTGCCTTTGCTTGATGCTCTCGCTGCGCTTGCCCCTTTGTACCAAAAGAGTAAACGAGAGGACACTCGTGGGCTGGCGCCGCTGGCGCCCTTGGTGCGTCATGGCTTGCGTCATGGGCACCTCGTGAGGTACCCGCCTTGATCTCTCCGCCTCCTCGCGAGCCAGCTGACGAGGCCGTGCACGAGAAGCTTCACGTAAATCCGCCCAGAGGCTCTGGCCCCTCGCGAGGTCTTGAGCTTGTCTTGATGAAGATGGGTCGTACTGGGCCACCCCTTGAGCCACGCTGCAGGCAGGCAAGTCTGGGTACCCCCATTCCCAGAACACCGACAAAGGTGGACGTTCCCGTTGCCTCCACGTAAGTGTTTTCCTTTCACCCTTTGCTCAGGGACTCTTATATTTGTCGTCGACTCATTCTCTTGCTTGACCGAGTGAGTTCTGAAATTTGCAGTGCTGCTACTTCTGGAACTTCCATTGAAGACGCAGCCACTTCCAAAGCAGGTAAGCCTTCCGCCATCTTGCCTTCATTTTTTCAATTGGTTTATTAGTCGACTGAATTCTTGCGGTCGGATCTTTTGCAGCGCCGCAAAATGTTATTGAACTTCTAGACGACGATGAAGATATGCCCCAGAGGCCTACGGGAAGGAGGGGCAGGACCTCAGGCAGGAGGGCGCCGGCCAGCAAGACTGTCGGATGTGGGGTTCCGGCAAACCCTTAAGGTTCGAACACTGGGGTGCGCGCGAAGTCTTTCCCCCTACCGATCTTCACTCTAGCCCACTAAGATCTCACGGATGAACTCGACGAACTCACAACATAGAAAGAGACACGGGGTGTAACGCCCCGGATTCGATGCGCCAGGTGTCTGCCAGTTATTCGCCGTCTTTGCCATGTCATGTGCTTGCGTGTCTCTCTTTGCCATGTCATCATCTGCATTTCATATCATGTCAACATGTGCATTTCATTTTGCATCGTGTTAGTCTCATGCATCCGAGCTTTTTCCCGTTGTCCGTTTTGCAATCCGGCACTCCTATGTCTCCGGCGCCCCTTTTACCTCTTTTAGGTATGCGGGTGTTAAGCGGTCTCGAAATGGATCGAGGTTTGTCAAGCGGCCTTGGTATAGCACGGTGAACCGCTGTCAAGTTCGTGTCATTGGAGGTCGTTTGGTACTCAACGGTTAACAGGGTAACCACAAAGCCTCTTTTGTTGCAGCCCAACTCCCCTCCAAAGTTGCCCAAAACCCAGCAAACTCCCTCCATGCTCTCGGTCGTTCGATCACGATCGCGTGGCGAAACCGTACCTCATTTGGACTCCCTAGCTCCCTCTACCTATAAAACTAGCCCCTTCCCGAAATCCGGATCATTTTCGCAGTCTAACCCTAGCCTAGCCTCCCTCTCGCCGCGGACATGTCCGTGCGCCCGGACCTGTCCGCCGCCCTCAACCACGTCACCGGCCAATCCGGGCGACACGTCGCCAGCGCCGCCGCTCACAGCCAACCCAGCGCCACATCATCAGCCCCTCTCTCTCTCTCTCAGGCCCGCGTCGCCCGCTTTCGGGCGGCCCGGCCCATGAGCCCAGCGCCGCCGCCCGCCCGCCGCTTCGCCTCCGCCCGCCTCCCGCGAGCACCGGGCCTCGCCGGACCCGCCGCCGCCCGGGAGCTCCGCCGCCGCCCGCCGGGTCCCGTCCCCGCCGCCCGCCCGCGCCAGCGCGTGCCGCTGCGCCCTCGATCGCCGCCGCCTCGCCCCTCGCCGCCCGCTCCTCCCAAGCCCGCCCCGCGCCGCCGGTGTGCCCGCCGCCCCTCGCCCGCAACCGCCCGCCCGGCCTGCTGGCCGAACCGCCGCCGCCCGCCCGCGTCGCCCGTGCCCGTCCGTTCGCCCTCCATCGCCCGGCCGCGGATCCGGCCTCCTCGGCCCCGGATCCGCCTCCACCGCCCCCCCCTCGCCATCTCCGGCGAAGTTCCGGCAAGATCCCGGCGATCCTCGGAAACCGTCCCATGAGGTTGACTTCCCCCGTCTCTGAAATTCATCCAAGTCCCGAGCATATGTGATATTTTGTGCCATTTTCATCGCATCGTAACTCTGTGCATGTAGCTCCGTTTTGCGCGTGTAATACGTCAAAATGTTCGTCTCGAAGAGTAGATCATTTCATCTCATTGCATCATTTTCATTTGAGCTCATATTGATGCCCGAAATGCTGTTGGAAGAGTGCTATGTGATGTTAGTTTCTGATTTTTATCAGAACTTGCACTTTTGTCATTTTTTCCATGATTGATGTGTGCATCCTATGGACTTGAGTCCTACATGTGTTTTGTAATATTCCATGACATATTTCCAGGGGTGTATGCCATGCATTTTTGTGATCTATGTGGTGACTAGCCCAAGCATGCAAACTAGGTGTCTTGATGTTGCTGTTTTCAGCTCTGTTTAGCTGATATTTTGATGCCATGTTTACTTGATGCTACAGAGAGATCCATGCATATTTTGAGATACTTCAGTAAGGATGTTTTTTTCTACATGTCTTGCTCTATCCATCCATGCCCTTGTTTGCAATTATGGAGTGCCATAGCTTGAGTCAATCGAGCTCTACTTTTGCTATAAAATGTTTCCTGGCAGATTGTATACATGTTATTCAATTTTGCCAAGGTTGTTGTGGTTGATCCATGTATGCTATGTTATTGTTCTTGCCATGTATGTCTTCTATGCCATGTCTTCTTGATGTATGTATTCTTAGTTTTTCATATAAGGCTCTGTGGTGAGTGCATTGAGCTTGTAAACATGCCTACTTGTTATCAGTTTTTGACATGTCATGTTGCTGAATCTGTTAACGAAACTTTCGATATTGACATGGGTGTTACTATATTTTTCTGATCCTTTTTGGCCTATGGTCACTAAATGACTTTTGTTCTATGCTTTGAGTAGAGTCATGCTATGCCTTTGTTTGCCATGATAAGTTCCTGTAACATGTTGTTTCATAGCTCTAAACATTACAACCTGATGTTATTTCTGCCAATGCCTGAAACTGTTATTAGTTGCAATCTTGCCATGTCATTTTGAGCATGTTCTAGTGATTTCTGGAGATAGCTCAGTTCTCATGTTTTGTAATGTGTTACCTGTACATCGTGCCCATGCCTTTTGTTTTCATGTTGAGGTCCTGTAGCTTATTGTTTTGATGCTCGCAATATGCCTACTTGCTGTTTTGGACAGATTGTTGTCATGTCTTGTATAGTGTGTATGTGTTGCACCGTTGCTCCGTTTTGAGTGTGCTCTATATGAAACTTGCTTGATTTTGCATGTAGTTTCATATTATCATGTTGGATCCTTGTTTTGAGGTGTTTTGCTTGATGTTTGTATGCATTTTGCATCAATGCCATGCTTATCTTGTTTTGCTCATATCTTCTAGACCGTAGCTCCAAATTAAATGAATTTTATATGTAACTTGACTAGAATTTCGTGTAGATCATCGTGGTGCATTTTAAATTGCTGTTTAGCAACTTGAACATAAGGTTTATTCAGATCTGGACCAATTTCGAAATTTGCATATGAGGACTTACCGGAATTGTTCTATGTTGTTTCCGGCCTCATTTAAACTTGCTTTGATGTGTTGCTCTTGTTTGCTTCATCTCTTGCCATGAGTAGCTTCATGTAGCTTTGTCATGCATCATTCTTGTTGTGCATCATGTCTTGTTCATGTGTGGTGTGTTTACTATGTTGTGTGCTTCTTCTTGTTAGTTCCTGTTGCGTTGCGATCGTGAGGATTCGTTCATCTACGCTTGGTTCGGCTTCTTCTGTTCGTCTTCTTCATGGACTCGTTCTTCTTCCTTGCGGGATTTCAGGCAAGATGACCGCTACCCTGGATCTCACTACTATCATTGCTATGCTAGTTGCTTCGTTCTTTCGCTATGCTGCGCTACCTATCACTTGCTGCTCAAGCCATCCCAAATTGCCATGAACCTCTAACTCGTTGTCACCCTTCCTAGAAAAACCGTTGTTTGGCTATGTTACCGCTTTGCTCAGCCCCTCTTATAGCGTTGTTAGTTGCAGGTGAAGATGAAGTTTGTTCCTTGTTGGAACATGGAGATGTTGTTCCTTGTTGGAACATGTTTACTTGTTGGGATATCACAATATATCTTATTTAATTAATGCATCTATATACTTGGTAAAGGGTGGAAGGCTCGGCCTTATGGCTGGTGTTTTGTTCCACTCTTGCCGCCCTAGTTTCCGTCATATCGGTGTTATGTTCCCGGATTTTTGCGTCGCTAACGCGGTCGGGTGATTTATGGGACCCCCGTGACAGTTCGCTTTGAATAAGACTTTTCCAGCAAGGCCCAACATTGGTTTTACCATTTGCCTCACCTACCCCCTTTTTCCCTTGGGTTTCCGGAGCCCAAGGGTCATCTTTATTTTAGCCCCGGGCGGTGCTTCTCTAAGTGCTGGCTGAACCGAGTAGACTGCGGGGCCCCCTCGTGGCAACTCGAGGTTTGGTTTTACTCGTAGGATGTATCATCCGGTGTTGCCCTGAGAACGAGATATGTGCAGCTCCTATCGGGATTGTCGGCGACCGGGCGGCTTTGCTGGTCTTGTTTTATTCTTTGTCGAAATGTGTTGTGGCCGGATTCGAGACTGATTGGGTCTTCCGGGAGAAGGAATATCCTTCGTTGATCGCGAGAGCTTATCATGGGCTAAGTTGGGACACCCTGCAGGGTTTGAACTTTCGAAGCCGTGCCAGCGGTTATGTGGCAGATGGGAATTTGTTAATGTCCGGTTGTAGAAAACCCGAAGTTGATCTCAATTAAAATACACCAACCGTGTGCGTAACCGTGAGTGTCTCTTTTCGGGGTTGATCGAGAGGAGAACACGGTTCCTGGGTTATGGTTGACGTAGGTAGGAGTTCAGGATCACTTCTTGATCATTACTAGTTGACGACCGTTCCTTTGTTTCTCTCCTCGCTCTCATTTGCGTATGTTAGCCACCATATCATGCTTAGTCGCTGCTGCAACCTCACCACTTTACCCCTTTCCTTACCCTTTAAGCTTTGCTAGTCTTGATACCCATGGTAATGGGATTGCTGAGTCCTCGTGGCTCACAGATTTCTACACCACCAGTTGCAGGTACAGGTTTGCGATGATCATGGCGTGAGGCGATGTTTGCTTGTGTTGGAGTTCTTCTTACATTTCTTGATCGGGGATAGGTTCGGTCGGCAGCCTGGGCTAGCAGGGTGGATGTCGTTTGAGCTTCTGTTTATGTTTCATCCGTAGTCGGATGTTGATCTCTGTATATGATGTTGATGTATTCTTGTGGCATTTGTGCCTTATGTATGTATCCTATCTATTATGTAATGTTGATGTAATGATATCCACCTTGCAAAAGCGTTTCCAATATCGGGTCTATCCTTGGTGGGACCTTGAGTCCCTTTTGGATAGGGTCGCATATTAAGCGTGACAAGTTGGTATCGAGCCTCGACCGACCCTAGGAGCCCCTTGATTGATCGTGTAGTTTGGCCGTTGTTGAGTCTAGAAGAAAACTGTTTTTGAGTCTAGTTATATCGAAGAGTAGGAATTCTTTTTACTCCTCAGCCCCTTCGTCGCTCTGGTCAGGAATCTTGACGTAGGTGTTTTGTATTACTCCTCTTCCCCGTCAAATTTTTCTTTAGGATCACGCAGTTGGTTTTCCGGTAGTTGTTCCTCAGCTCTTTTCATCCGGTGCATTTCTCGTCAAGTCGACTCGAGCCTCTTCATCTTTGAGTTCAATACTCAGTTCTTCCTCCGACGTCGTTGTTTTTCCTTGTCCGAAGTTGTCCTTGTTTTTCCCACCCGCCCTCCCTTCTTACTCTCGGAACCGGAGTCCGTAATCGAGTATCCATCCTACTCGTGTGAAGTCTTTGCTTTCTTTCAAACGGTGTTTTCTCTTCAAGATATTCGTCGATTCCCCTTCCAAGTTGTCTTTGTTTTCCCGCCCTCCCACCCTCTTCTTCCCGGAGCTTGAGTCTCTTTCGAGCATCAATTTCATTCGTACGGAGTCTCTTCAGTCTTCCCTCAATTGTTTCAACCGGTGAATTTCTCTTTTGTTCGACATTCTTCATTTCTTTTCCGGTGAACTCAATTCAAGTTTTTCGGTGTTGATCATATTCTTTTCCTCGGCTCAAATGTCCTCTTTGCTCGTTCGCCTCTTGCCAGTTTATCCTTCCGGAGTGCTGAAGACATCTCAGGAGATTCGTCTGTGTTCTAATTAATTCGAGGTTGTCACCTCATTCAAATATTTAATTGTTCCGGTGCATCATCTATCTGTTCATCACCCCTTTCCAACGGTGTTTTTCTCTTCAGTGGGCCCTAACCCACAGGTCTTTTCCCAGGATCTTACCTGACTCTTCTATTTCCCCGGAGGTATTCTCAATTCTTTTCGGAGTTTGACGTAAGTATGAATTTCATCAGACAGATGCCATCTCCAAGATCGATTTCAAATCATTTTCATTGTTGGCTCAACCTCTTCGCTTTCCATTCTCCCGGAGTATCTCAGTAATTTTGGTGGTGTTTTCTCGTCGTCATTGGAAGATCGCACAGGAATTTTTTTCTCTAAATCTTGTCCGTTCCCCCGGAGATTCATGGTGATAGCTCGATGTTATCCTATCCAGTTGTTTCCAAGTGTGCAATTCTTTTCATCCATCCGGAGTATTTCAGGAGTTGCTTTCTCTCTCGATCATCCGGAGGCCATCTTTTCGGAATATCTCTCCATTCTAAGTTTTTTTTCAAAGTCGTTCTCCAATTATTCTATATCCGTGCCCCTTCGTTCATCCCAATATTCTCCCGGTGCATCTGTCAAGTGTTCTTTAATCAGCTCATGATCTCTTTGTTCTTTTGCATCTAAATCCCCTCTAGCTTATTTGTTCTTCTAATTCTTCCCGGTGATTCAGTCTCTTTCATCAATCATTTTTGAATTCTTATGGTGGTTCGTTCAAGATTCTTTTCCTTGATTATCATTTTAATCCGTTCGTTCTCTTAAATCCTACCGGTGGTTCATGAAGACCTTCTCAAGTTTGCGATATGTCACTTCTCAATTCTTTTTCAAGAAGAATAAGTAGTATGCAAATTCATTGTTGGTCATCAATTTAATTTGATGAAGGATAAGCATACAATAAATCTTATTCTTATTTCCTCATAGTGATTAATCTTTTTTCTTCGGAGTTTGTTCTTGATGAATAAATTCTACTTCCAAGTGTTTTCATCTTTTCTTATCCGGAGTTCAATTTCCTCAACCAGTTCGTCGGAATCCTCCATCTAATTCATCGCAGCTCATCTTATTCCTTCATTCTATCTCATCATCCTTTTTGTTACCGGAGTTCTTCACGGTGGTTCTTCATGATTTAATTCATTCTTCAAGTGTTCATCAAGATTCTTTTGGAGGAATTCAAGTATCTTTTCTTCTCACGTCTCGGAGTGCAATTAATTCTCCGTATTCCTTTGAAGTGGAGTTTTGCATTTCTTCGTTCTTCTAAACTATCCTATCATTTCAATTTGTGGTCGGTGATCACCTCATAATTTTGAGATGTTTTTCCATAAGTCCACATCAAGCTTATTCTTTCGTGGTTGATTTTCTCAACAACTCCGCTCAATCCTTCCTCCTAAGTTCTTTTCATTCTATTTCAATTATTTCCGGAGGTTTTGTGTCATGTCTTCATCAAGTATCATTCCACCCTCTCAAGTTCATGTTCTTTTCTTTCCTTGTTCAACCGATGTGCTGCCTAAATCCTTTCAGTCTTATTCGTTTCTTTTCTCATTCTAACCACTCCGGTTAGAACGAGTGGCTTCATAGTCTATCTGATTCCGTGAGCTTTCGATTCTCGGCATTCTCGTCGTTCCTCACTTCTTCTCGAGTGCTCCCGATTCTTTGCTTCTTCTTTGAGTTCTTGTTTCACCTCTTCCCTTTTCCCTTCCGTCTCGGTCCTAAGATCTCGGGACGAGATCTCTTGTTAGTGGAGGAGTGTTGTAACGCCCCGGATTCGATGCGCCAGGTGTCTGCCAGTTATTCGCCGTCTTTGCCATGTCATGTGCTTGCGTGTCTCTCTTTGCCATGTCATCATCTGCATTTCATATCATGTCATCATGTGCATTTCATTTTGCATACGTGTTCGTCTCATGCATCCGAGCTTTTTCCCCGTTGTCCGTTTTGCAATCCGGCACTCCTATGTCTCCCGGCGCCCCCTTTTACCTCTTTTCGTGTGCGGGTGTTAAACGGTCTCGGAATGGATTGAGGTTTGTCAAGCGGCCTTGGTATAGCACCGGTAGACCGCCTGTCAAGTTTCGTGTCATTCGGAGGTCGTTTGGTACTCCAATGGTTAACCAGGTAACCGCAAAAGCCTCTTTTGTTGCAGCCCAACTCCCCTTCCAAAGTTGCCCAAAACCCAGCAAACTCCCCTCCATGCTCTCGGTCGTTCGATCACGATCGCGTGGCCGAAAACCGTACCTCATTTAGACTCTCCTAGCTCCCTCTACCTATAAAACTAGCCCCTTCCCCGAAATCCCGGATCATTTTCGCAGTCTAACCCTAGCCTAGCCTCCCTCTCGCCCGCCGGACATGTCCGTGCGCCGCCGGACCTGTCCGCCGCCCTCAGCCACGTCGCCCGGCCAATCCCGGGGCGACACGTCGCCAGCGCCGCCGCTCCTGGCCAACCCCGCGCCGCCACATCAGCCCTGCCCCTCTCTCTCTCTCCTCAGCCCCGCGTCGCCCTTTCGGTCCGAGGCGGCCCCATGAGCCAGCGCCGCCGCCGCCCGCCCGCTTCGCCTCGCCCGCCTCCGCGAGCACCGGGCCTCGCCGGACCCGCCGCCGCCCGGAGCTCCGCGCCGCGCGCCCGCCGCGCCAGCGCGTCTGCCAGCGCCCTCGATCGCCGCCGCCTCGCCCCTCGCCGCCCGCTCCTCCCAAGCCCGGCCCGCGCCCGCTGGTGTGCCCGCCGCCCCTCGCCCGGCAACCGCTGGCCGCCAGCTGCTGGCCGAGCCCACCGGCCACCGCCGCGTCGCCCGTGCCCGTCCGTTCGCCCTCCGTCGCCGGCCGCCGGATCCGGCCTCCTCGGCCCCGGATCCGCCTCCTCCGCCCCCCCTCGCCATCTCCGGCGAAGTTCCGGCAAGATCCCGGCGATCCTCGGAAACCATGCCATGAGGTTGACTTCCCCCCTCTCTGAAATTCATCTAAGTCCCGAGCATATGTGATATTTTGTGCCATTTTCATCGCATCGTAACTCTGTGCATGTAGCTCCGTTTTGCGCGTGTAATATGTCAAAATGTTCGTCTCGAAGAGTAGATCATTTCATCTCATTGCATCATTTTCATTTGAGCTCATATTGATGCCCGAAATGCTGTTGGAAGAGTGCTATGTGATGTTAGTTTCTGATTTTTATCAGAACTTGCACTTTTGTCATTTTTGCCATGATTGATGTGTGCATCCTATGGACTTGAGTCCTACATGTGTTTTGTAATATGCCATGCCATCTTTCCAGGGGTGTATGCCATGTATTTTTGTGATCTATGTGGTGACTAGCCCACGCATGCAAACTAGGTGTCTTGATGTTGCTGTTTTCAGCTCTGTTTAGCTGATATTTTGATGCCATGTTTACTTGATGCTACAGAGAGATCCATGCATATTTTGAGATACTTAAGTAAGGATGTTTTGTTCTACATGTCTTGCTCTATCCATCCATGCCCTTGTTTGCAATTATGGAGTGCCATAGCTTGAGTCAATCGAGCTCTACTTTTGCTATAAAATGTTTCCTGGCAGATTGTATACATGTTGTTCAATTTTGCCAAGGTTGTTGTGGTTGATCCATGTATGCTATGTTATTGTTCTTGCCATGTATGTCTTCTATGCCATGTCTTCTTGATTTATGTATGCTTAGTTTTTCATATAAGGCTCTGTGGTGAGTGCATTGAGCTTGTAAACATGCCTACTTGTTATCAGTTTTTGACATGTCATGTTGCTGAATCTGTTGACGAAACTTTCGATATTGACATGGGTGTTACTATATTTTCTGATCCTTTTTGGCCTATGGTCACTAAAGGACTTTTGTTCTATGCTTTGAGTAGAGTCATGCCATGCCTTTGTTTGCCATGATAAGTTCATGTAACATGTTGTTTCATAGCTCTAAACATTGCAACCTGATGTTATTTCTGCCAATGCCTGAAACTGTTATTAGTTGCAATCTTGCCATGTCATTTTGAGCATGTTCTAGTGATTTCTGGAGATAGCTCAGTTCTCATGTTTTGTAATGTGTTACCTGTACATCGTGCCCATGCCTTTTGTTTTCATGTTGAGGTCCTGTAGCTTATTGTTTTGATGCTCGCAATATGCCTACTTGCTGTTTTGGACAGATTGTTGTCATGTCTTGTGTAGTGTGTATGTGTTGAACCGTTGCTCCGTTTTGAGTGTGCTCTATATGAAACTTGCTTGATTTTGCATGTAGTTTCATATTATCATGTTGGATCCTTGTTTTGAGGTGTTTTTCTTGATGTTTGTATGCATTTTGCATCAATGCCATGCTTATCTTGTTTTGCTCATATCTTCTAGACCGTAGCTCCAAATTAAATGAACTTTATATGTAACTTGACTAGAATTTCGTGTAGATCATCGTGGTGCATTTTAAGTTGCTGTTTAACAACTTGAACATAAGGTTTATTCAGATCTGGACCAATTTCGAAATTTGCATATGAGGACTTACCGGAATTGTTCTATGTTGTTTCCGGCCTCATTTAAACTTGCTTTGATGTGTTGCTCTTGTTTGCTTCATCTCTTGCCATGAGTAGCTTCATGTAGCTTTGTCATGCATCATGCTTGTTGTGCATCATGTCTTGTTCATGTGTGGTGTGTTTACTATGTTGTGTGCTTCTTCTTGTTAGTTCCTGTTGCGTTGCGATCGTGAGGATTCGTTCGTCTCGCTTGGTTAAACTTCTTCCGTTCGTCTTCTTCATGGACTCGTTCTTCTTCCTTGCGGGATTTCAGGCAAGATGACCGCTACCCTGGATCTCACTACTATCATTGCTATGCTAGTTGCTTCGTTCTTTCGCTATGCTGCGCTACCTATCACTTGCTGCTCAAGCCATCCCAAATTGCCATGAACCTCTAACTCGTTGTCACCCTTCCTAGCAAAACCGTTGTTTGGCTATGTTACCGCTTTGCTCAGCCCCTCTTATAGCGTTGTTAGTTGCAGGTGAAGATGAAGTTTGTTCCTTGTTGGAACATGGAGATGTTGTTCCTTGTTGGAACATGTTTACTTGTTGGGATATCACAATATATCTTATTTAATTAATGCATCTATATACTTGGTAAAGGGTGGAAGGCTCGGCCTTATGCCTGGTGTTTTGTTCCACTCTTGCCGCCCTAGTTTCTGTCATATCGGTGTTATGTTCCCGGATTTTGCGTCCCTAACGCGGTCGGGTGATTTATGGGACCCCCTTGACAGTTCGCTTTGAATAAGACTTTTCGATGGGCCCAACATTGGTTTTACCATTTGCCTCACCTACCCCTTTTTCCCTGGGTTTCGGAGCCCAAGGGTCATCTTTATTTTAGCCCCGGGCGATGCTTCTCTAAGTGCTGGCCTGAACCGAGTAGATGCGGGGGCCCCTCGTGGCAACTCGAGGTTTGGTTTTACTCGTAGGATGTCTCATCCGTGTTGCCCTGAGAACGAGATATGTGCAGCTCCTATCGGGATTGTCGGCGCATCGGGCGGCTTTGCTGGTCTTGTTTTATTGTTGTCGAAATGTCTTGTGGCCGGATTCGAGACTAATCGGGTCTTCCGGGAGAAGAATATCCTTCGTTGATCGCGAGAGCTTATCATGGGCTAAGTTGGGACACCCTGCAGGGTTTGAACTTTCAAAGCCGTGCCAGCGGTTATGTGGCAGATGGGAATTTGTTAATGTCGGTTGTAGAAAACCGAAGTTGATCTCAATTAAAATACACCAACCGTGTGCGTAACCGTGAGTGTCTCTTTTCGGGGTTGATCGAGAGGAGAACACGGTTCCTGGGTTATGGTTGACGTAGGTAGGAGTTCAGAATCACTTCTTGATCATTACTAGTTGACGACCGTTCCTTTGTTTCTCTCCTCGCTCTCATTTGCGTATGTTAGCCACCATATCATGCTTAGTCGCTGCTGCAACCTCACCACTTTACCCCTTTCCTTACCCTTTAAGCTTTGCTAGTCTTGATACCCATGGTAATGGGATTGCTGAGTCCTCGTGGCTCACAGATTTCTACACCACCAGTTGCAGGTACAGGTTTGCGATGATCATGACGTGAGAGCGATGTTTGCTTGTGTTGGAGTTCTTCTTACTTTTCTTCGATCGGGGATAGGTTCGGTCGGCAGCCTGGGCTAGCGAGGTGGATGTCGTTTGAGCTTCTGTTTATGTTTCATCCGTAGTCGGATGTTGATCTCTGTATATGATGTTGATGTATTCTTGTGGCATTTGTGCCTTATGTATGTATCCTATCTATTATGTAATGTTGATGTAATGATATCCACCTTGCAAAAGCGTTTCCAATATCTTGGGTCTATCCTTGGTGGGACCTTGAGTCCCTTTTGGATAGGGTCGCATATTAAGGCGTGTTCTGAGGTTTATCTTGGTTCAGGCCACCATTGTGGTGTAACACCCTACTCCAGTGTGGTGGTGGTGGATTGCTTCTTGGGGTGATGATGAACAGTACAAGGGAAGAACAGCCTCCTGAGGTTGAGGTGTTCTTGTGTGTATGAACTTGTGGTGTGAGGGTTCGATCTCTCTGTCCTCTATCCGATCCCCTTCCTACGGTAATGGATAGTCCTATTTATAGAGGTACTGGTCCTCTTCCCAAATATCGAGCGGGAAGGGAGCCAACAACGGCGGGCAAATTTGAAGGGGGACAACTAGTACAAGCTATCCTGACAAAAGCGGTCTTCGCCTGCGAAAGGCCCTGGGGTGACACCGTCTTGGGCTCCATGATGACCTCCGCCTTGCCGTCCTCCTGGTCTTGGTCTTGTGGCACCAATATGGCAACCTTTGCCTGATGCCTCGGACTCTTCGTCTGCGCTTGCCTCCTTACCACCAAAGAGGAAACAAGGACGCTGTGCGCGCTGGCGCCCGCCTGGCGCCCGCCTGACACTGTTCGTCATGGCTCACGTCACGAGAGCCTCGTGAGATTCGCCCCGCCTTGATATCTCTTCTCCTCGTGAGCCTGCCTGGCTAGGTCACTCTAGAGGAGGCCTTGCGTCGTCCGCCTCGTGAGGCTTGGACCCTTGCGAGGGTCTTGGATGCCTCGTTGATGAAGATGGGACGTATGGCCTGCTGCTTAGCCACGCCGTGGGCATGAGCGAGCAAGTCTGGGACCCCGTTCCCGAGCGTCGACAAAGACGCCCAGAGCGCCGTCGATCTTGGAACCAGTGACTCAACAGTCCGGAGACCTCAACCGAGCTTCTGTTACTTTTGCTGATCCTGTGTCGACTGAACGTCCTTCGGGGTCGACTGTCCAAGTCCCTGCCTCATCGGTGCAACTCCATGCCTCAGATCCCCATGTTGCTGCAACTATTCCACCAACTCCGCTTTTCGTCGCCCATCATGTCCCGGAAGACCAAGTGAGCACTACCAAGGAAACCATACGCCAGGCGGGCCTTATGATGGAGCAGATGAGGGTTGTGCGCTGATACGTCTCTGTTGTATCTACTTCTCCAAACACTTGTGCGCTTGTTTTGGACTCTAACTTGTATGATTTGAATGGAACTAACCCGGACTGGCGCTGTTTTCAGCAGAATTGCCATGATGTTGTTTTATGTGCAGAAAACAAAAGTTCTCGGAATGACCTGAAACTCCACGGAACATCTTAGAAAAATTAATAATAAATCCTCGCCAAAGATGAAGACCAGGGGCCCACACCCTGTCCACGAGTCTGGGCGCCCCCCCTCTGGGCGCCCCCTACCTCATGGGCCCCGAGACCTTCCGGCGCCAACTCCAACTCTATATATTGGCTTTCGGAGAGAAAAATCAGAGAGAAGAAATCATCGCGTTTTACAATGGAGCCGCCGCCAAGCCCTAAAACCTCTCGGGAGGGCTGATCTGGAGTCCGTTCGGGGCTCCGGAGAGGGGATTCGTCGCCGTCGTCATCATCAACCATCCTCCATCACCAATTTCATGATGCTCACCGCCGTGCGTGAGTAATTCCATCGTGAGGCTTGCTGGGCGGTGATGGGTTGGATGAGATTTATCATGTAATCGAGTTAGTTTTGTTAGGGTTTGATCCTAGTATCCATTATGTTCGAGATTGATGTTGCTATGACTTTGCTATGCTTAATGCTTGTCACTAGGGCCCGAGTGCCATGATTTCAGATCTGAACCTATTATGTTTTCATGAATATATGTGAGTTCTTGATCCTATCTTGCAAGTCTATAGTCACCTATTATGTGATATGATCCGACAACCCCGAAGTGACAATAAACGGGATACTTCTCGGTGATGACCATAGTTTGAGGAGTTCATGTATTCACTAAGTGCTAATGCTTTGTTCCGGTTTTCTATTAAAAGGAGGCCTTAATATCCCTTAGTTTCTATTAGGACCCCGCTGCCACGGGAGGGTAGGACAAAAGATGTCATGCAAGTTCTTTTCCCTAAGCATGTATAACTATATTCAGAATACATGCCTACATTACATTGATGAATTGGAGCTAGTTCTGTGTCACCCTATGTTATGACTGTTAAATGATGAACCGCATCCAGCATAATCATCCATCACCGATCCAATGCCTACGAGCTTTCCATATACTGGTTTACGCTTATTTACTTTCCCGTTGCTATTGTTACAATCGCTATAAAATACCAAAAATATTACTTTTGCTTCCGTTACTTTTGTTACCGTTACCACCACTATCATATTACTTTGCTACTAAATACCTTGCTGCAGATATTAAGTTTCTAGGTGTGGCTGAATTGACAACTCAATTGCTAATACTTGAGAATATTCTTTGGCTCCCCTTGTGTCGAATCAATAAATTTGGGTTGAATACTTTACCCTCGAAAGCTGTTGCGATCCCCTACACTTGTGGGTTATCAAGACTAATTTCTGGCGCCGTTGCCGGGGAACATAGCTCTATTCTTTGAGTTACTTGGGATTTATATCTGCTGGACACTATGAAGAATTTGAAAGACGCTAAGACAAAAATTTATCCCTCAACTACGAGGGGAGGTAAGGAACTGCCATCTAGCTTTGCACTTGATTCACCTTCTGTTATAAGTAAGCTTGCGACACCTAAACCTGCTTCTGCTATTCGTTCTGATATGTCGCATGTTATTGATGATGCCACTTCTGCTATGCATGATACTTATGATGAAACTACTTTTATGCTTGATACTACTATGCCCCTTGGTGAATTTCTTGATGAACAAATTTCTAGGGCTAGAGAGGAAGAAATTATTGAAACTGATTATATTAATGAAAGTGATGATGAAGATATGCTTGCTATTCCTGAGGGTTATGTTTTTGATATGGAATCTTCTGCAGCCATTTTTGCCTGCAAAGATAGATACGAACTTAAGAGGCTGTTAGTTAAATGGAGTAAAGAATCTCTTAGAGATAGAATGAAACCTGACCCTGCTTTTGCTACTTCACCTATTTGCGTTTCCGATAAGGATTATGAATTCTCTGTTGATCCTGATATAATTACTTTGGTTGAATCTGATCCTTTTCATGGTTATGAATCTAAAACTGTTATGGCACATCTTACTAAATTAAATGATATAGCCACCCTGTTCACTAATGATGAGAGATCTCGCTACTTTTATATCCTTAAAATATTTCCGTTCTCATTAAAGGGTGATGCTAAGATATGGTTTAGTTCTGTTGATCCTAGTTGTGTGCGTAGTCCCCAGGATATGATTTGTTACTTCTCTGCTAAATATTTCCCTGCTCATAAGAAACAAGCTGCTTTAAAGGAAATATACAACTTTGCGCAAATTGAAGAAGAGAGTCTCCCACAAGATTAGGGGAGGCTTCTCTAGTTACTTAATGCTTTGCCTGATCATCCTCTTAAGAAAAATGAAATACTTGATATCTTTTATAATGGACCAACCGATGCTTCCAGAGATTACCTGGATAGTTGTGTTGGTTCTCTTTTCAGGGAAAGAACACCGGATGAAGCTGAAATTCTATTGAATAATATGTTGACAAATGAAAATAATTGGGCACTTCCCGAGCCAGCTCCCGAGCCAATTACTGAGCCTATTCCTAAACCAACTCCGAAGAAGAGAGGTGTTCTATTTCTCAGTCCTGAAGATATGCAAGAGGCAAAGAAATCTATGAAAGAAAAAGGTATTAAAGCTAAAGATGTTAAGAATTTACCTCTTATTGAAGAAATACATGGTCTTAATTTACACTTTGTTGAAGAAACATATGATCTTGATCCATTACCTATTGAAGAACCTCCGATCCCGATAACCCGACCACGGTAGTAAAGGTAAATTCTCTCTATAGATTTGATGAAGGTGATATTCCTCACTATAAGTCTGGTAGACAATGCTTGGATGAGTTTGATAATTTTATTGTCAAACAAGAAAATTTTAATGCTTATTTTGGTAGACAATTGAAATATGATTCCGATATGATTAAACACTTGGGTGATTATATGGCTAATGTTAGATGTGAACTTAAACTCATTAGAAAACATGCTTCTATGGTTACCACTCAAGTAGAACAAGTACTTAAGGCTCAAAATGATTTGCTCAATGAAATGAATAGTAAGAAAAATGATTATGTTGTTAGAGTGGCTACTAGAACTGGTAGAATGACTAAGGAACATTTGTATCCTGAAGGCCACCCTAAGAGAATTGAGCAAGATTCTCAGAGAAATAATACTGATGTGCCTAGTTCTTCTAAAAGGAAGAAAAACAAAAAATGATAGGACTTTGCAAACTTCTAGCGAACCTATTGCTGAACCACCTGAGAATCCAAATGATATATCTATATCCGATCTTTGAAACACGATCGGTAATGAACATGAACCTAGCGAAAATAATAATGATGATGTTCATGACGATGCTCAACCTAGTAATGATAGTGATGTAGAAATTGAACCTGCTGTTGATCTTGATAACCCACAATCAAAGAATCAACGTTATGATAAGAGATACTTTGTTGCTAGGAAACATGGTAAAGAAAGAGAACCATGGGTTCAGAAACCCATGCCTTTTCCTCCCAAACCATCCAAGAAAAAGTATGATGAGGATTTTGAGCGCTTTGCTGAAATGATTAGACCTATATTTTTGCGTATGCGATTAACTGATGTGCTCAAAACAAATACTTATGCTAAGTATATGAAGGATATCATTACCAATAAGAGAAAGATACCGGAAGATGAAATTTCCACCATGCTTGCTAATTATACTTTTAAGGGTGGAATACCAAAGAAACTTGGAGACCCAGGAGTACCCACTATACCATGCTCCATTAAAAGAAATTATGTTAAAACTGCTTTATGTGATCTTGGAGCCGGTGTTAGTGTTATGCTTCTCTCTTTATATCGTAGACATGATTTGAATAAGTCGACACCTAATGAAATATCTTTGCAAATGGCT
Organism: Aegilops longissima; assembly: GCA_021605205.1. Classification (NCBI taxonomy): domain Eukaryota; kingdom Viridiplantae; phylum Streptophyta; class Magnoliopsida; order Poales; family Poaceae; genus Aegilops; species Aegilops longissima. The sequence goes on from CM038680.1 coordinate 169,759,248, forward strand.
GATAAATCAATTGCTATACCTGTCGGTATTTGTGAGGATGTGCCTGTTGTGGTTGCAAACGTTACTATTTTAACGGACTTTGTTATTCTTGATATTCCCGAGGACGATAGTATGTCTATTATTCTTGGAAGACCTTTTCTGTATATTGCAGGGGCTGTTATTGATTGCAACAAAGGCAATGTCACTTTTCATGTAAATGGTAATGAGCATACGATACACTTTCCGAGGAAACAACCTCAAGTTTATAGCATCAACTCTATTGAAAAAATTCCATCGATTATATTTGGAGGTTTTGAATTTCCTCTTCCTACTGTCAAGAAGAAATATGATATTCTTATTATAGGGGATGTGCATATCCCCATTGAGGTAACATAATGTAATTCGAAATTACTCCGGTTCCATGTTATTCGGAATGAGTTTGTTAACAAGACTTGATCAACCTTGTTAGTGGATTCCTTTTGGTGAGCATGAGACGGATGAAACTAGAAGGCACAACCTTCTGTACCCTCTTTATACTTTCTGTTATTTAGCTGAAATAAAGTAAAAATAGTATTTTTCTGTCTGTTTCCTGATTTATCCGTGCAATATAAAAATATCCCGAAAATAAAAGTTCTCTGACTGCCATGCCAATTTAATATGTTTTTTCGGGAATATTTTAGGATTTTTAGTGCAAAAATTACCGCGGGGGGAGCTGCCACCTGGCCACGAGGGTGGAGGGCGCGCCCTACCCCCATGGGCGCGCCCCCTACCTCATGGGCCCACGGTGGCCCTCCTCCACTTATTCCTGCACCCATCCTCTTCTTCTTCCTCCCACAAACACGAATATCTGGCTCAAACACGAGTTCCAGCCCCCGTTGGTCTGATTTTCGATCTCCTTGCTCAAAGCACCTCTCACAAAACTGCTTGGGGATATTGTTCCTTGGTATGTGACTCCTCCATTGGTCCAATTAGTTTTTGTTCTAGTGCTTTATTCATTGCAAATTTGTGCTGCATAGGTGACCATGTTCTTGAGCTTGCATGTCAATTTTATATGGTTCCAAGTAGTTCTAATGCTTGATATAGGCTCTAGGCACTTGTAGGAGTAGTTGCTATCAATTTTATTGAAGTTGGTTCACTTTTGTTTGAAGTTACTAAAAATTTCAGAATTTTTTTCAGAAAATACAATATGTTTAGGAAGATGTTCCAAGGTGGTTCTTCAAGGAAGCAAGGCCCTAGGCTTGCAATGCGCGATGCCGATGAGGAGCCCCCAAGGGACGCTCCCGTGAGGCCCTATGAATGGCCTTCAGAAAATTTTATGGATTGAGCGGGAATCAAAGAAGAATTTAATGCATATTTGCGTAACGCCGGTCTTGTGGACTTCGAGGCAGACAAATACCCACAGTATCATGATCTCACTAGTTCATTTGTGAGGAGGTTTGAGTTTTCATCTTCGCGTAATTATCCTTCTGTCATGTCTGATCTTTATGATAAATCTTATACCATGGACTTAGAGGATTTTACTTTTGCTTGCAAACTCCCACAATGGGGTAGTACTGTTGATCCCCGTAAATCAGAATTTAGAGACTTTCTTGCTAGTATAACTGGGGAATATAGAGATATAACGCAAGCCACTATAGGGAGCATTCACTTTCCTGCTATACATTATTTTGCTCTCTTCATCGGTAGGTGCATAAATGCTAAGGATGAAGCATGTCACATGTGTGTCCCTGATCTCAGCATTCTCAGGAGTGCTGTGTTAGGAGACCAATCTTATCATATGGGAGCCAATGTAGCTCGTAGGTTGAATCATAATAGATATAACAGAGATTTCTTTGGAGGAATTTATGCAACCCGCTTAGCTAATTTTCTTGAGATAGACATTCGTGAGGGTGATATGGAGTTACCCCCTACTTATTTAGATTTTGATTCTATGGTTTCCCACCAGTTTGTCGAGAGGACTGAGTCATCTCTCCAGTATCGACTAATCTTTCACAAACGGCATGTTGTCCGTATTACTCTTCCTGCTCCTGCCTTCTTTGATTCCCAGACAAAAGGAAGATATGTTATTACCAGAGAGGAGGAAGATGAGTACGAGAGGAGAGCGGAGGCAGCTCGACACCATGCTGCAGCTCAGGAGGCGATAGCCGCTGCGTCGCAGTATGACCCCAGCTACACCTACGGGTATCAGCCAGGCTATCCCTGGCAATGAACCAACTTGGGCAAAAAGCCTAAGCTTGCGGGAGTACGTATTTCCCACCGACATTACATTTATGTTCACACACACTCATTGCTAGATGTCGGTGCTCATACTCTTTCACTGTAATATCCATGCTAGTTCATTTCCTTTAACCTGCTTTCTTCTTGTGTGTTTAATAAACTTTAAGAAAACAAAAAAAAAATAGTAGTAACTTCTAGTTAGTTTACTTTTCTTGCTGTAGTAGTAGTAATTAAAAAGAAAACTAAAAAATATTTCCTGTTCTTCTTTTGCTTGTTGGGAGTTTTCCCGTGTAAATAGTTTTATTCATTTTCTTTTCTTTGGGGGTCGATAGGATAAGACCATGATTAAATTGTTGAAGTGGCCCTTATATGCTTTATTGTTGATTTAACCAAGAGCCCATATTGCCTTGTCTTCTCCTGTTTATTGAATGCTTGCAGATTCCAGGTTAGTCCAATGCACATGCACTCTTATTATTATTCACATCGTTCGGTCGTGCAAGTGAAAGGCAATTATGATGATATATGATGGACTGACTGAGATGGAAAAGCTGGTATGAACTCGACCTCTCTTGTTTTTGTAAATATGTCGGGACCCCGATCCTGAGTCACACCGATCTAGCATGTAACACATCATATCCCTTTGCGGCCTCACGCACGGTATCCCCACGGGTGCCGCCTTACCATGGCCCGGGACCGTTTGCGTCTTTTGGCTCACGTATATGATAGTGTCGCTAGCATCCATATGACAAAGGACCCGGGCCGACATGGCTAGTCGTGAACCCAAAGCGGCGCTAACCTATGGGGACAGGCATACATGAATCACCTCGAGCATGTCGGTCATCAACGTATGTATTCGGGCTGTAGCACTGGGCTATGAGGACTCCGGTATCCCGGCTGTAGCAGGCTAGGCAGGACTCGAATAACACGCGTGACATTTCCCGAAGGACGGACATAGGAACGAAGTGAAACACATGCCGGCCAGTCAAGTGTCCAAGCAGATGGCGCTGGGCTAGCAGGACTCAGGGGAACCGGGCTGTAGCGGACTACTATCGCTCAGAAGCACGAGACTACATTTCCCCATAAGAGAGGCTACCAAGGATAAACAACTAGGTTGTCGGATCCCACACATAGCAATACAAGTTACACGTACGCATAACATGCAAGTATGTGCTGTACAACATGGCATCACAACATAACGCAAACTCATATAGATAAAGGCTCAGAAAAGCCACATAGCAATAAGTACAAACAGGGGTCACATGACCCATCATTCAGAGCATACAAGCATCAAGCGGAAGCATTACATGTCTGAGTACAGACAACTACAAAAGGAAAAAGGCTGAGAAGCCTGACTATCTACAAGACCCTCCCAAGGTACAAGACCGTAGCTGAGGTAACAAGCTACTCGTCGAAGTCCAAGCGGAACTACTAGTAAGACCGAAGTCTCCGCTGCAAAAACATAAATAAAGCAACGTGAGTACAAAGGTACTCAGCAAGACTTACATCAGATCCTATCATACATGCATTAGTGTCAAAAGGTAATGTGGGGTTTAGTTGCAGCAAGCCAGCTTTGACTCTGTGGCTATCCTGTTCTACGACTACAAGAAACTCTTGAGGTGAGACAATGTACACGAGTCCACTAATCACCACATCAATACACTACTACGGATTCATTCCCGTCTCCATACGAGAAGGCCATCCACAGCACTCACACTTATCTTGAGCATTTTAGAGTATCCACTTCAAGTTGTCTATGTACCACGTAAGCATCCAAGAAGTCCATAACCGAGGACACGGCTATTGAATAGATCATGATAACCTGCAGGGTGTACTTCTTCACACGCTCTCGCCTCTTACCGCCATATACCGTCATGTATCTCGGCAACCTTCAGCGGAAGCTTTGGCGAGGTGTCGGCCACGACCGACTAACCACACAAGACTCTAGTCGGGCTTATCGCCTATTCGGGTTCCATCCGCAAGGAGATCCGGCGGGTGTCGCTCACGGCCCCAAACGATGTGAGCAGGGTTCCCAAGCCCACCATCCGGTGCCACTTGGTACACCGTGCCACACATGCCTAGTCTGTCCCAAGCCCACCTGCGGGTGCCACTTGGTAGAAAAATAGCACTACCTACAAACACGAAAACTAGTTGCGACTCACGGGCGAGAGGTCAAGTTGATTAATAAGTCGAGAGGGGTCGAGTTACCGGAACCCAATGTGTGGTAGTATCGAGTCATTGGACAACATACATAGAACTCAGTGCTTAAGGATGGTTCGAGTGAGACAACCCACCATGTACTCCTACATGGCCTCTCACCGCTACCTTTACCAAATCGTGTTCACACACTTCACTCTCGGCATCGGAACATAGAACTGTACTCCAATTCATTCCCAATGAATCAGACCTGACACAACTCTAAGCAATAGCAGGCATAGCATGGTAGGAACACAACATGGCTCAATCAACTCCTACACATGCTAGTGGGTTTTAACTAATTCTTGTGGCAATGACAGTCATGCGGAGGAATGGGTTCAACTACCGCAGCACAAAGTAGCAGATGAATCGTTGTTGTCCTAATGCAATAACCGAGAGCAGGAGCGAGAGAGTAGGATTGTATCGAATGAACAAGGGATTTGCTTGCACGGTAAATCAACAAGGGAGGCACCGCTTCATAGATGTACTACTGGAGCGTCTCGGGCAGGACCTATCGAGAAGGAACAGTGCCGGCAATCAATACACAATCATATGCAACAATATGATGCATGAACATGGCATGTAGATGTGATGCTGTTTGAGTTAATGCAAGCGGTATTCGATTTGAATGAAGTCCATTTGAACCAAAGGTTCAAATGCAATTCAAAAGTAAGCTCTTATAAATGCCATCTTAGAGTTTCACTTATACAGCATGTATAAGTTGGTTTATCATGCATGAAACTAGTACAGATGGATAGATTGAATTTTTCTGATAATTTTCATATATAAATTATTTGAATCTGAGCTGCGGTTGAATTTCTATGAATTTTTGAAGTTTTGAATATATTCTGGAATTTCCTGATTTAAATTAATTCCAGAAAATAAAATGTTGCGCCAGCATGACGTCATGCCTGCGTCAGCGGTCAACCGGGGCTGACCAGGGTCAAACCTGACGTGTGGGGGCCACACGTCAGTGACACGGGTTAACAGGGGGGGTTAGCTAATTTAATTAGAGATTAGGGGGGCACTAGGGCCCACCGTCGATGTCGAGGTAGGTTAGTGGTGATTAGCCTTAAGCTAATCACGGCCGGACCCACGTGGCAGGCTCAGGCGACGGGGCTCGTCGCCGGCGGCCTCTGGGCACGGCGGAGTCCGTGCCACGGCCACGGGGGCGGCGTCGGAGAGCACCGGGGCGTAGCCCGTGCTCTCGCGCACTGATGGAGCAAAGGGAAGAGTTGGGGGCGGGGCTCGCGGGCCGGAGCTCGGGCGGCGCCGGAGTTCGGTGGAGAGGGAAGAGGGCTACGGCGTGCGGGGGCGAGAGCGGAGAGAGCAGTGGCGGAGCTCACATGATTCTGACGAACAGGCGGCGAGGTCGGGAGGAACCGGAGCGATCGTGGCGGCGGAGGATCTCCGGCAACCGGAGACGGCGACGTCGGTGGCGGCGCTCAGGCTTCCAGCGCCACGTGACTCGGCGGGAGGTAGCAAGCGGCGGCGAGCTAGCGGACACGGAGAGAGGCGAGGGGAGACGGTGGCCACGACGGCGGCGGTGGCGCTCTCGGTGGCGTTGATGCGGTGGGGAGAGAGAGCTCGAGGAGGGGGAGGAGAGAGAGCGGCGAGGTCGGGAGGCTGCGTGGCGTCGTTCGAGGCGTCCCAGCGACGAGGGGAGGCCAGGCAGGTAGGGAGGAGGTGGCGTGGCGCGGGCGGCTGCGTCGAACGCTGCCCCATCCTCTGTCGGGGAGGAAGACGACGAGGGAGGGAGGCGGGCTGGGCTGGGCTGGCCAGGCCGGGCAGCCAGGCCGCATAGGTTCTGGGCAGCCACAGGCTAGGCGCCAGGTAGGTATCCCTTTCCTATTTATTTCCTTTTCTATTTTTCTGACATTTGTTTTGATTTATTTAAAATACCAAACCAATTTATTTAATCATGCCAATTTTTGCAGGGGCTAACTATAATATACCAGAGCTCCTCCACAAAAGGCACAATTTTTGGACAATATTTTATATATATAATAATATATATCCAAGGCAAATATTTACTGCATTAATTCCAAATGCCCAAAATAAATACTTATGAGATCCTAAAAATGTTGGTTAGATTGTTAACTCTGTCCAATATTTTCAGAGGCCCACATGAGCATTTTCTTGGACCTTTTTGGAGCAATTTTTATTTAGGTCATTTCCAAAAGTTATTCTGAGGGTTTCACAAATCCCCATTTCAAAATTAAAATGGAATTTAAACATGATGCACAATGACTAGCTAGCCTTGAGCATACCAGCACTAGGGATGTGACAAAATATGACGAGTTCATCGTTCCTAATTCAGCTTATTATGAATAAACATGTTTGCAATGACAATTAGAGATCATAGTTGCTGATGCCATGCTTGATTAGCTATGAGTTATAATGGTCTACCTTGCATGCCAACATGCTATTAAGATGGTTATGATGTGGTATGATGGGGTGGTATCCTCCTTTGAATGATTTAAGTGACTTGACTTGGCACATGTTCACACATGTAGTTGAAACCAATAAACATAGCCTTCACGATATTTACGTTCATGGTGAATTATATCCTACTCATGCTTGCACCCAATGTTTATTAATTTTAATGCATGTTCATGATTGTTGTCGCTCTCTAGTTGGTCGCTTCTCAGTCTTTTGCTAGCCTTCACTTGTACTAAGCGGGAATACTTCTTGTGCATCCAATCCCTTAAACCCCAAAGTTATTCCATATGAGTCCACTATACCTTCCTATATGCGGTATCTACCTGCCGTTCCAAGTAAATTTGTATGTGCCAAACTCTAAACCTTCAAATAAACATTCTATTTTGTATGCTCGAATAGCTCATGTATCAACTATGGTTGTCCTTATCTTCAATGTTAGGCGGGTTATTCTCAAGAGGAGTGGACTCCGCTCCTCACTCAAGAGAACATGGCTGGTCACCGGGATGCCCAGTCCCATGCTTTATGCAAACTAAATCAAAATTAATTGCAAACAAAACTCCCCCTGGGGCCTGATGTATGTTGGAGGCACTCGTTGTTTCGAGCAAGCCGTGGATTGATGCTTGTTGGTGGAGGGGGAGTATAAACTTTACCATTCTTTTTGGGAACTGCCTATAATGTGTGTGACATGGAAGATATCGCCATCTCTTAGTTGTTATGTTGACAATGAAAGTATGACGCTCAAAATATTATTTATCTCTATATCAAAACCGAGCTCTAGCACCTCTACAAATCCATGCTTCCCTCTGCGAAGGGCCTATCTATTTACTTTTATGTTGAGTCATCACCGTCTTATTAGAAGCACTAGCTAGAGAGCACATCTATCATTTGCATGCATTACTGTTAATTTATTTTGGGTATGACTATGATTGGATCTCTTTTACCATGAATTACAATGTCTAGCCAGTCCTTGATCTTTAAAGGTGCTCTGCATTTATGTTTTGCGGTCTCAGAAAGGGCTAGCGAGATACCATCTTGTTATATAATATTATGATTGTTTTGAGAAAGTGTTGTCATCCGAGATTTATTATTATGGCTCGCTAGTTGATTATGCCATTGATATGAGTAAACATGAGACCTGAGAATTATTGCAAACGTGGTTAGTTATAATCTTTGCTTAAAACTTGAATGCTGGCTTGACATATTTACAACAACAAGAGCAAACAAAGTTTGTAAAAGTTTTTCTTTTTCTTTTTCAGTTTGTCAACTGAATTGCTTGAGGACAAGCAAGGGTTTAAGCTTGGGGGAGTTGATACGTCTCTGTCGTATCTACTTTTCCAAACACTTTTGCCCTTGTTTTGGACTCTAACTTGTATGATTTGAATGGAACTAACCCGGACTGACGCTGTTTTCAGCAGAATTGCCATGATGTTGTTTTATGTGCGTAAAACGAAGTTCTCGGAATGACCTGAAACTCCACGGAACATCTTAGAAAAAATAATAAAAAATCCTCGAAAAAGATGAAGATCAGGGGGCCCACACCCTGTCCACGAGGGTGGGGGGCGCGCCCCCTCCTGGGCGCACCCCCTACCTCGTGGGCCCCCTGGAGACCTTCTGACGCCAACTCCAACTCTATATATTGGCTTTCAGAGAGAGAAAAAATCAGAGAGAAGAAATCATCGCGTTTTATGATACGGAGCCACCGCCAAGCCCTAAAACCTCTCGGGAGGGCTGGTCTGGAGTCCGTTCGGGGCTCCGGAGAGGGGGATTCATCGCTGTCGTCATCATCAACCATCCTCCATCACCAATTTCATGATGCTCACCGCCGTGCGTGAGTAATTCCATCGTAGGCTTGCTGGACGGTGATGGGTTGGATGAGATTTATCACGTAATCGAGTTAGTTTTGTTAGGGTTTGATCCCTAGTATCCATTATGTTCTGAGATTGATGTTGCTATGACTTTGCTATGCTTAATGCTTGTCACTAGGGACCGAGTGCCATGATTTCAGATCTGAACCTATTATGTTTTCATGAATATATGTGAGTTCTTGATCCTATCTTGCAAGTCTATAGTCACCTATTATGTGTTATGATCTGACAACCCCGAAGTGACAATAATCGGGATACTTCTCGGTGATGACCATAGTTTGAGGAGTTCATGTATTCACTAAGTGATAATGCTTTGTTCCGGTTCTCTATTAAAAGGAGGCCTTAATATCCCTTAGTTTCCATTAGGACCCCGCTGCCACGGGAGGGTAGGACAAAAGATGTCATGCAAGTTCTTTTCCCTAAGCACGTATGACTATATTCGGAATACATGCCTACATTACATTGATGAATTGGAGCTAGTTCTGTGTCACCCTATGTTATGACTGTTACATGATGAACCGCATCCGGCATAATTATCCATCACCAATCCAATGCCTATGAGCTTTCCATATACTGGTTTACGCTTATTTACTTTCCCGTTGCTATTGTTACAATCGCTATAAAATACCAAAAATATTACTTTTGCTTCCGTTACTTTTGTTACCGTTACCACCACTATCATATTACTTTGCTACTAAATACCTTGCTGCAGATATTAAGTTTCCAGGTGTGGCCGAATTGACAACTCAGTTGCTAATACTTGAGAATATTCTTTGGCTCCCCTTGTGTCGAATCAATAAATTTGGGTTGAATACTTTACCCTCGAAAGCTGTTGCGATCCCCTACACTTGTGGGTTATCATGCGCGAGGCTAGTCAGGCTGCTTATGATGCTAGCTCACCTCTCTAGACCAACATCTAGGTCAGCTGATTTCCGACTAATCTTTTGGCTTGGCGCTTGTTCTATTAGGATATGCTACCAAGAAACCTTTAATGTGCATCTATTGTCAGTATGCACCTTGCATCTGTAAACCCACTGGGTGTTTTGACTTTTGCTGAGTACTTTTTTCACTTGAGTCGACTAGGTCGCGTCGAGTGTATCTTTGAACTAGTGGGGGCACGCAGAGTTCACCCACTGGGTGTAGTCCCTAAGGCCACCATCGAATGTTTGATTCGACGGGGGTCTTTGAACAAAATATTTCTTGACAGTTCTTCCACTCCGACTGGGTGGACCATGTCGAGTGGAATCTGAACCAGTGGGGGCACGCTGAGTGCACCCACTGGGTGTAGTCCCCGAGACCGCAGTCGACTGCTGGTAGTCGGCTGTGGTCTGAGAATAATTGTTGTCTCTCTCTTTTTTCCTTTTTTTTTCCGACTGGAAGGACCAAGTCGACTAAAATGTCAAACCAGTGGGGGCACGCTAAGTACACCCACTGGGTGTAGTCCCTGAGACTACAGTTGAATGTATGATTCGACAGTAGTCTTAGAACTCTTTTTGTCGTAACGAGTTGAACTTGTATTTTATCGCTCGGAAGCAATCAAATCTTTGTTCCTGTTGACTGATTTTCAACTGACTGCAGAGATCCTGTGAACTCGGGGCTTGATTCGCTGATTTGGATCAGAAACAAATTCAGCTCAACCTTGATCTGGAACTGGCCATGCAGAATCTGCAGAAGGCAAAGGATGAAGAAACTGCTATGGTAGGTAACTACTTGTCGACTGTTTGCTTTGCCAGCTTTACTTTTCGCCTTTTGAACCGAGTGGCTCCACCCGAACAGATGTGCATAGTGAAAAGAGACAACTCCAAGCTCGACTGAAGAATGTTATTTCTTTAGAGAAAATGAAGCAGGCGCTGGAGCAGAAGGACCTTGAGCTTGCCACAGCTCAGAAGACGGCGTGGGAAAAACTGAACTTGCCGACCAAAAGCTCGCTTTAGTCGGCAAGTTAGAGGAAGAAAACACCAAACTGAAGACTGCCATCAGTGAAGCCAACAAGGAAGTCGTGCAGCTGAAGAAGGACAAGGTGACTCTGACCGACAAAGTTGGAGACCTCACTCGGAAGAAGGACGAGCTGGAGGTTTATCTAGGAGGACTCACCAAGAAGCTGTTCCTTATGCTTGAAGGTACTTTTGTTTGCCCGACTGATTTGCTGCTGTCGACTCATCATACAGCTGGCGACTCATTATTTCACTCTGTGTGCAGAATTCTGCCAAAACTTTGAAGAAGAGACTGGTTGAATTGAGACAAACTTGGACCCCATTGCTACCTCTTGAGCACTGCGTTGGTTTTCCCTTGAAGAGGAAAGGGTGATGCAGCAAAGTTGCGTAAGTATTTCCCTCAGTTTTTGAGAACCAAGGTATCAATCCAGTAGGAGACCACGCTCAAGTCCCTCGTACCTACACAAACAAATAAGAACCTTGCAACCAACGCGATAAAGGGGTTGTCAATCCCTTCACGGCCACTTGCAAAAGTGAGATCTGATGGAGATGATAAGATAATTTTTTTGGTATTTTTATGATAAAGACTAAAAGTAAAGAAAGCAAAATAAACGGTAATAGAAATAGCTAGTTGACGGGAGATTAATATGATGGAAAATAGACCCGGGGACCATAGGTTTCACTAGTGGCTTCTCTGAAGATAGCATAAGTATTACGGTGGGTGAACAAATTACTGTCGAGCAATTGATAGAATTGAGCATAGTTATGAGGATATATAGGTATGATCATGTATATAGGCATCACGTCCGTGACAAGTAGCAGTACAAAAAAATACACTTCCGTGATGATACGTGTTTGTCACAGTAGGTCGCGTTTTCTGTCATGCATGTACATCCATGACAAATTTATGACAGAATCAAGATAGTCATACCTGTGCTGTCGTAGAAATGTTCGATGACATTGCCAAAATTATCATCACGGAAGTGTCCACTTCCATGACGATAAATCGTGCGTCACAGAAGTGCTTTCGTCAAGGGTGACCGACACGTGGCATCCACCGTAACGGAACACCGTTAAGCTATCGGGTCGGATTTTGGATCCGATAACCCGTTAACAGCCACGACCAATGCCGATTTTCCACGTTTAAAATTCTCATTGGCTGACAGATCCACGCGTCAGCTCCGCGTTGGCACAGGTGTCACTCATCCAACGGTCGAGATGGGCCTATGATATGGTGACACGTGGACCGGCCTAAAAGTGGCCCACAAAGTTTAAATGGGCCGGCCCAACCAAAGGCCCATAAGATTTAGCGGACCATAATGGGCCGGCCCAGGTAAAGGCCCACAAAATTTAGCGGATCATAATGGGCCGGCCCAGCTAAAGGCCCACACGATTTTGCAGAACATAATGGGCCGGCCCAGCTAAAGGCCCACAAGATTTTGTGGACCACAATGGGCCGGCCCAGCTAAAGGCCCACACGATTTTGCAGACCATAATGGGCCGGCCCAGCTAAAGGCCCAACATTCTCTGTCAAATCGGCCTGTCAACGGCCTGTCCTAAACTGGTCATCAACGTGGCCCATGGTCACTTCTGTCCTGTTAACAGTCCGCTAAGTAATTGGGCCGAATTACGGCCCGGTGTATTTCCGGCCTGTTAAAGGTCCGGCTTCATTTGGGCCCATTTACAGGCCATCAAAACTTTCGGCCCATAAACGACCGTGAAGGATTTGGGTCATATTCGGCCATGTCTGACATTCGGCCTATTAGAGGCCCACTATAGCTTTGGGCCACTTTCGGCCTGTTGTCATTTTCGGCCTATTAACACCGGACGTAAACCATGGTCCATATGTGGCCCAACGTCATATCGGGCCCATTAACGGCCCATATAAAAATAGCGATAATCTAGCCCGACCAAATTCCGGCTGTTAAAGGCCGTGTATTAGGTCGGCGCATTCTGACCTGTCCAATTTTGTCTGTCAAAGATCCGCATCGTAAATGGGCCACCATTTGACCTGCTAAGTCGATGGGTTATTTGGCACAATCGGGGCCCAATCTCACTTTCGGTCTATTAAAGGCCCATGTTTTTATGGGCTCGAGATATTTACACCTATAAATGGCCTATTTTCTTGAGGGCCCAAATTATGTTTAGGCTCATTAAAGGCCCACTATGGGCATAGGCCTACCAGAAAAATATGAAAGCTTATGCTGATTTAGGCCCAGATATTTTTAGTGGGCTACATGCCAATTTCGGCCCGTAATCGTTTTTAGCCCAATTGGAATGGGCCCGACGAATGTTGGCATGTTGGGCTCCTACAAAGCTTTCGGTCGAATACATTACTAAGATAAACCTACACTATACAAAAATAGCGTCGTAATTACTGCAACCTGAGGCAACATCATAAATGTTGTATCACAAAAAAATAAATTCCAACCATAAAACAAAAGGCATGTTGGCATAAAGTTTATAGTCCTTCCATATAAAAGCACCATCAGATGTATAGAAGCACAGATCATTTGACCTGAGTGCTAATGTTTCAGGCTGTAGAATCTGATGGAGCAGCACGATCTCCACCTTTTTTCTGACATTGCTCTTGAACAACGAAGCGAATGTCTGATAGTCTGGTTTCAAAACCATTCATATCTTGACGAAATTTCTCAACCACTATTCTTGTTTCGAAACAACGTCCATTAGGGATTGGACTTGTGTGCGAGCACGATATATCACTCATCTAGCAGTAATATTTTGTTCAAGAGGCGATTTGGGCGAGGTTACCTTGACAACCAACCCGAATTACGCAGAAGGTGCTTTTTGCACTTTGTTAGTGGAGAGATCTTGGCCTTGCGACCGGAGCAAGAGGTGACATTGTGCCTGTAGTAGCCTCGCCACCTTCAGTGGTTGTGGCTGTTCAATCATTTGTTCCATAGCTTCGAAAGTTTGAACTTGTAGATTAGTGTACCGGATAAGTTACTAATGAGACAAAAACAAACAAAGTAGGTTAAATGTTTATACATAACTTATTTTGGTGAACTCTTGTAATACATTAGCATGTATTGTAGTGCCAACTACATAATAAAATCACTTTGGAACATATGTCCATGTAGCATGCCCATCTTGTATTGTCTATTTCCTCACATTCATTGACATCTAAGGATAAAGAGACATGGTTTAAAGTAGGATGAACATAGTATGACATCATTCATATCATGGGAAAACAGATATAAAACAAACAGGCTATTTTATCATTGTGTGCGCACGTGAACATAACAACTAGATTACATATCAAGACCAAAAGAATCTCCTTCATCTTTTTTAAACCATGTAAGGTGAAATGATACGTTAAGACAACTGTGAATAAGAGTGAACAGAGTAACTGACATTGGCTGCAAACCAAGTAGTTAAATGAACACATCACAGTACCAATCAGTTCAAGGCATGAGGAGTAAGGACTTACAACAGCGGCTTGAACTGGTGTGCTCATGCCCTTCATCTTGCTGGTGTGGCAATCCTTGAAGATTTGCACTGCATTCGGTTCACGTTCTTTTTGGTCCGCATGGGCTTTCCTCTGTATTTGGAACAAGTCAATATAGATACGATAATATGGCACAAAAAAAGAAGACGGAAGTAGCAGCTATTTACAAGAGCCTCGCAGTGTGCAATATAGCTACGAGATCCTGTTGTCTGTTGGAATTTCACTTTAGAACGGTTGGTTTTGTTCTTCAAACAGTTAGCCTAGAAGAAGATACACTTGTAAGGCACATACATAAATACAAGTTCAATATGTGGTCTGATCAAATACATATAGCCTACCTGATACTTTGGATCAGACCGGTGTTTAACAAGGGCTGTCCAATCTTCATCTGTAATATATTCCACTGGAGATGTTTGGGCGATTTCATTGTTAGCCTTGACTTCAAAGTGAGATTTTCTAAGGTGGTACCGATCTTGTCATGAGCGATGAAAAACATGAGTGCATGCTTGTTTAGTTGCATCATCATTCGGATCCAACTTGAACCTCATCTGTTGAAAAAAGAATGTGAGTCTTATTAGGAGGAAGCTAGAAAGTATGGGACAGAGCAAGACAATATTACTAATTGCGATGAATAACATTACTTACGGATAAATGGTCAAGGAAGGTGTTAAACTGGGAATTGTCTTTCTCATTCTTGTACTGGATCCACGTTGGGAAGATACATGCATGACACCTAACGGCAACGGCTGCCTCTGATACTAACTTGGCTGACTTGTTGGGGAACGTTGCAGAAAATTAAATTTTTTCCTACGGTTTCACCAAGATCTATCTATGAGTTCATCTAAGCAACGAGTCATGGGAGAGAGATTGCATCTACATACCACTTTGTAGATCGCGAGCGGAAGCGTTCAAAAGAACGGGGATGAAGTAGTCGTTCTCGCCATGATCCTATCACCGGAGATCCTAGCGCCGAACGGACGGCACCTCCGCGTTCAACACACGTACGGAGCGGATGACGTCTCCTCCTTCTTGATCCAGCAAGGGGGAAGGAGAGGTTGAGGAAGATGGCTCCAGCAGCAGCACGACGGCGTGGTGTTGGTGGAGAAGCAGCACTCTGGCAGGGCTTCGCCAAGCACGTGACGGAGGAGGAGAAGTGTAGCAGGGGAGAGGGAGGCGCCAGAACTTCAGGGTGCGGCTGCCCCCCTCCCCCCTCCCTTTATATAGGCCCCCAGGGGGGGCGCCGGCCCTTGGGGATCCCATCTCCCAAGGGGGGCGGCGGCCAAGGGGGTGGAGTGCCCCCCAAGGCAAGTGGGACGCCCCCCACCCTAGGGTTTCAACCCTAGGCGCAGGGGGTGGGCCAAGGGGGTGCACCGTCCCACTATGGGCTGGTTCCCCTCCCCACTTCAGCCCATGGGGCCCTCCGGGATGGGTGGCCCCACCCGGTGGACCCCGGGACCCTTCCGGTGGTCCCGGTACAATACCGGGTGACCCGGAAACTTTCCCGATGGCCGGAACAATACTTCCTATATATAATTCTTTACCTCCGGACCATTTAGGAACTCCTCGTGACGTCCGGGATCTCATCCGGGACTCCTAACAACATTCGGTTTACTGCATACTCATATTCATACAACCCTAGCGTCACCGAACCTTAAGTGTGTAGACCCTACGGGTTCGGGAGACACGTAGACATGACCGAGACGGCTCTCGGGCAATAACCAACAGCGGGATCTGGATACCCATGTTGGCTCCCACATGCTCCTTGATGATCTCATCGGATGAACCACGATGTCGAGGATTCAAACAATCCCGCATACAATTCCCTTTGTCAATCGGTATGTTACTTGCCCGAGATTCGATCGTCGGTATCCCAATACCTCGTTCAATCTCGTTACCGGCAAGTCACTTTACTCGTACCGTAATGCATGATCCGTGACGGACACTTGGTCACTTTGAGCTCATTATGATGATGCACTACCGAGTGGGCCCAATGATACCTCTCCGTAACACGGAGTGACAAATCCATCTCGATCCGTGTCAACCCAATGACACTTTCGGAGATACCGTAGTGCACCTTTATAGTCACCCGATTCGTTGTGACGTTCGGTACACCCAAAGCACTCTTACGGTATCCGGGAGTTACGATCTCATGGTCTAAGGAAGAGATACTTGACATTGAAAAAGCTCTAGCAAAACGAACTACATGATCTTGTGCTATGCTTAGGATTGGGTCTTGTCCATCACATCATTCTTCTAATGATGTGATCCCGTTGTCAATGACATCCAATGTCCATAGTCAGGAAACCAACGAGCTAGTCAACTAGAGGCTCACTAGGGACATGTTATGGTCTATGTATTCACACGTGTATCACGATTTCCGGATAATACAGTTATAGCATGAATAAAAGACAATTATCACGAACAAGGAAATATAATAATAACCCTTTTATTATTGCCTCTAGGGCATATTTCTAACAGTCTCCCACTTGCACTAGAGTCAATAATCTAGTTACATTGTGATGAATCGAACACCCATAGAGTTCTGGTGTTGATCATGTTTTGCCCGCAGAAGAGGTTTAGTCAACGGATCTGCGACATTCAGATCCGTATGCACTTTGCAAATTTCTATGTCTCCATCTTGAACATTTTCACGGATGGAGTTGAGCGGCGCTTGATGTGCCTGGTCTTCTTGTGAAACCGGGCTCCTTGGCAAGTTCAATAGCTCCAGTGTTGTCACGAAGAGTTTGATCGGCCCCGACGCATTGGGTATGACTCCTAGGTCGGTGATGAACTCCTTCACCCAAATTGCTTCATGCGCTGCCTCCGAGGCTGCCATGTACTCCGCTTCACATGTAGATCCCGCCACGACGCTCGCTTGCAGCTGCACCAGCTTCTCGCTCCACCATTCAACATATACACGTATCCGGTTTGTGACTTAGAGTCATCCAGATCTGTGTCGAAGCTAGCGTCGACGTAACCCTTCTGACGAGCTCTTCGTCACCTCCATAAACGAGAAACATGTCCTTTGTCCTTTTCGGTACTTCAGGATATTCTTGACCGCTGTCCGGTGTTCCTTGCGGGATTACTTTGGTACCTTCCTACTGAAACTTACGGCAAGGTTTACATCAGGTCTGGTACACATCATGGCATACATAATAGATCCTATGGCTGAGGCATAGGGGATGACGCTCATCTCTTCTTTATCTTTTGCCTCGGTCGGGCATTGAGCTGAGCTCAATCTCACACCTTGCAAGACAGCAAGAACCCTTTCTTGGACTGATCCATTTTGAACTTCTTCAAAATCTTATCAAGGTATGTGCTTTGTGAAAGACCTATGAGGCGTCTCGATCTATCTCTATAGATCTTGATGCCTAATATATAAGCAACTTCTCCAAGGTCCTTCATTGAAAAACTTTTATTCAAGTAGGCCTTAATGCTGTCCAAGAGTTCTATATCATTTCCCATCAAAAGTATGTCATCTACATATAATATGAGAAATGCTCAGAGCTCCCACTCACTTTCTTGTAAACGCAGGCTTCTCCATAAGTCTCATAAACCCAAACGCTTTGATCATCTCATCAAAGCGAATGTTCCAACTCCGAGATGCTTGCACCAGCCCATAAATGGATCGCTGGAGCTTGCATACCTTGTTAGCATTCTTAGGGTCGACAAAACCTTCCGGCTGCATCATATACAGCTCTTCCTTAAGATAACCGTTAAGGAACGCTATTTTGACGTCCATCTGCCATATCTCATAATCATAGTATGCGGGAATTGTTAACATGATTCAGACGGACTTAAGCTTCGCTACGGGAGAGAAAGTCTCATCGTAGTCAATCCCTTGAACTTGCCGATAACCCTTAGCGACAAGTCGAGCTTTATAGATGGTGACATTACCATCCGCGTCCGTCTTCTTCTTAAAGATCCATTTATTTTCTATCGCTCGCCGATCATCGGGCAAGTCTGTCAAAGTCCATACTTTGTTTTCATACATGGATCCTATCTCGGATTGCATGGCTTCAAGCCATTTGTTGGAATCTGGGCCCGCCATCGCTTCTTCATAGTTTGAAGGTTCACCGTTGTCTAACAACATGATTTCCAGGACAGGGTTGTCGTACCACTCTGGTGCGGAACGTGTCCTAGTGGACCTACGAAGTTCAGTAGCAACTTGATCCGAAGTACCTTGATCATCATCATTAATTTCCTCTCCAGTTGGTGTAGGCACCACAGGAACATTTTCCTGAGCTGCACTACTTTCCGGTTCAAGAGGTAGTACTTCATCGAGTTCTACTTTCCTCCCACTTACTCCTTTCGAGAGAAACTCTTTTCCGTAAAGGATTCGTTCTTGGCAACAAAGATCTTGCCTTCGGATCTAAGGTAGAAGGTATACCCAATGGTTTCCTTAGGGTATCCTATGAAGACGCATTTTTCCGATTTGGGTTCGAGCTTTTCAGGTTGAAGTTTCTTGACATAAGCATCGCATCCCCAAACTTTTAGAAACGACAGCTTAGGTTTCTTCCCAAACCATAATTCATACGGTGTCGTCTCAACGGATTTAGACGGTGCCCTATTTAAAGTGAATGTGGCTGTCTCTAGAGCGTATCCCCAAAATGATAGCGGTAAATCTGTAAGAGACATCATAGATCGCACCATATCCAATAGAGTGCGATTCGATGTTCGGACACACCATTACTGTTGAGGTGTTCCAGTGGCGTGAGTTGTGAAACGATTCCACATTTCCTTAAGTGTGTACCAAATTCGTGACTTAAATATTCTCCTCCACGATCTGATCGTAAGAACTTTATTTTTCGGTCACGTTGATTCTCTACCTCATTCTGAAATTCCTTGAACTTTTCAAAGGTCTCAGACTTGTGTTTCATCAAGTAGACATACCCATATCTACTTAAGTCGTCTGTGAGAGTGAGAACATAACGATATCCTCCGCGAGCCTCAACGCTCATTGGACCGCACACATCGGTATGTATGATTTCCAATAAGTTGGTTGCTCGCTCCATTGTTCCGGAGAACGGAGTCTTGGTCATTTCTCCCATAAGGCATGGTTCGCATGTGTCAAATGATTCATAATCGAGAGACTCTAAAAGTCCATCGAATGGAGCTTCTTCATGCGCTTGACACCAATGTGACCAAGGCGGCAGTGCCACAAGTATGTGGGACTATTGTTATCAACTTTACATCTTTTGGTATTCACACTATGAATATGTGTAATATTACGTTCGAGATTCATTAAGAATAAACCATTGACCATCGGAGCATGACCATAAAACATATCTCTCATATAAATAGAACAACCATTATTCTCGGATTTAAATGAGTAGCCATCTCGCATTAAACGAGATCCTGATACAATGTTCATGCTCAAACTTGGCACCAAATAACAATTATTGAGGTTTAAAACTAATCCCGTAGGTAAATGTAGAGGCAGCGTGCCGACGGATCACATCGACCTTGGAACCATTCCCGACGCCAAGATCGTCACCTCGCCCTTCGCCAGCCTCCATTTATTCCACAGCTCCTGCTGTGAGTTACAAATATGAGCAACGGCACCGTATCAAATACCGGGAGTTACTACGAGTACTGGTAAGGTACACATCAATTACATGTATATCAAATATACCTTTAGTGTTGCCGGCCTTCTTGTCCGCTAAGTATTTGGGGCAGTTCCGCTTCCAGTGGCCCTTCCCTTTGCAATAAAAGCACTCTGTCTCAGGTTTGGGTCCATTCTTTGACTTCTTCCCGGCAACTTGCTTACCGGGCGCGGCAACATCCTTGCCGTCCTTCTTGAAGTTCTTCTTTCCCTTGCCCTTCTTGAACTTAGTGGTTTTATTAACCATCAACACTTGATGTTCTTTCTTGATTTCAACCTCTGCTGACTTCAGCATTGAGAATACTTCGAATGGTCTTCACCATCCCTGCATATTGTAGTTCATCACAAAGCTCTTGTAGCTTGGTGGGAGCGATCAAGGATTCTGTCAATGACCGCCTCGTCAGGGAGGTTTATGTCCAGCTGGGACAAAGCGGTTGTGCAACCCAGGACATTTTGAGTATGTGCTCACCGATGTAACTGTTTTCCTCCATCTTACAACTATAGAACTTGTCGGAGACTTCATATCTCTCGACCGGGCATGAGCTTGGAAAACTAGTTTCAGCTCCTCGAACATCTCATATGCTCCGTGTTGCTCAAAACGCTTTTGGAGCCCGGTTCTAAGCTGTAAAGCATGCTGCAATCGAACGAGGGAGTAATCATCGAGACGAGACTGCCAAGCATTCATAATGTCTTGGTTCTCTGGGACGGGTGCATCACCTAGCGGTCCTTCTAGGACATATTGTTTCCTAGCAGCTATGAGGATGATCCTTAGGTTCCGGACCCAGTCCGTATAGTTGCTGCCATCATCTTTCAGCTTGGTTTTCTCTAGGAACGCGTTGAAGTTCATGTTGACATGAGCGTTGGCCATTTGATCTACAAGACATATTTGCAAAGGTTTTAGACTAAGTTCATGATTAAGTTCATCTAATCAAATTATTTTAATGAACTCCCACTCAGATTAGACATCCCTCTAGTCATCTAAGTGTTACACGATCCGAGTCGACTAGGCCGTGTCCGATCATCACGTGAGACAGACTAGTCATCATCGGTGAACATCTCCATGTTGATCGTATCTTCCATACAACTCGTGTTCGACCTTTCGGTCTCCGTGTTCTGAGGCCATGTCTGTACATGCTAGGCTTGTCAAGTTAACCCTAAGTGTTTTGCATGTGTAAAACTGTCTTATACCCGTTGTATGTGAACGTAAGGATCTATCACACCCGATCATCACGTGGTGCTTGAAACGATTTACTTTAGCAGCGACGCACGTTAGGGAGAACACTTCTTGATATTGTTGTAAGGGATCATCTTATTTACTACCGTCGTTCTAAGTAAACAAGATGCATAAACATAATAAACATCACATGCAATTATATAGTAGTGACATGATATGGCCAATATCATATAGCTCCATTGATCTCCATCTTCGGGGCTCCATGATCATCTTGACACCGCATGACACCATGATCTCCATCATCATGATCTCCATCATCGTGTCTTCATGAAGTTGTCACGCCAACGACTACTTCTACTTCTATGGCTAACACGTTTAGCAATAAAGTAAAGTAACTTACATGGCGTTCTTCAATGACTCGCAGGTCATACAAAATAAAGACAACTCCTATGGCTCCTGCCGTTGTCATACTCATCGACATGCAAGTCGTGATTCCTATTACAAGAACATGATCTCATACATCACAATATGTCATTCATCATTCATCACAACTTCGGCCATATCACATCACATGACAATTGCTGCAAAAACAAGTTAGACGTCCTCTAATTGTTGTTGCATCTTTTACGTGGCTGCAATTGGGTTCTAGCAAGAACGTTTTCTTACCTACGAATAACCACAACGTGATTTTGTCAACTTCTATTTACCCTTCATAAGGACCCTTTTCATCGAATCCGCTCCAACTAAAGTGGGAGAGACAGACACCCGCCAGCCACCTTATGCAACTAGTGCATGTCAGTCGGTGGAACCGGTCTCACGTAAGCGTACGTGTAAGGTTGGTCCGGGCCGCTTCATCCCACAATACCGCTGAAGCAAGATAAGAATAGTAGCGGCAAGCAAGTTTACAAGATCTACGCCCACAACAAAATTGTGTTATACTCGTGCAATAGAGAACTACGCATAGACCTAGCGCTGATACCATTGTTGGGGAACGTTGCAGAAAATTAAAATTTTTCCTACGGTTTCACCAAGATCTATCTATGAGTTCATCTAAGAAACGAGTCATGGGAGAGATTGCATCTACATACCACTTTGTAGATCGCGGCGAAGCGTTCAAAAGAACGGGATGAAGTAGTCGTTCGCCGTGATCCTATCACCGGAGATCCTAGCGCCGAACGGACGACACCTCCGCGTTCAACACACGTACGGAGCGGATGACGTCTCCTCCTTCTTGATCCAGCAAGGGGGAAGGAGAGGTTGAGGAAGATGGCTCCAGCAGCAGCACGGTGGCGTGGTGTTGGTGGAGAAGCGACCTCAAGGCAGGCTTCGCCAAGCACGTGACGGAGGAGGAGAGGTGTAGCAGGGAGAGGGAGGCGCCAGAACTTCAGGTGCGGCTGCCCCCTCCCTTTATATAGGCCCCAGGCGCGCCTGCCCTGGGGATCCCATCTCCCAAGGGGGCGGCGGCCAAGGGGGTGGAGTGCCCCCAAGGCAGTGGGCGCCCCCCCCTAGGGTTTCAACCCTAGGCGCGGGGTGGGCCAAGGGGCGCACCAGCCCACTATGGGCTGGTTCCTCCCACTTCAGCCCATGGGGCCCTCCGGGATGGGTGGCCCCACCGGTGGACCCGGGACCCTTCCGTGGTCCCAGACAATACTGGTGACCCGAAACTTTCCCGATGGTCAAACAATACTTCCTATATATAATTCTTTACCTCCGGACCATTCCGGAACTCCTCGTGACGTCCGGGATCTCATCCGGGAATCCGAACAACATTCGGTTTACTGCATACTCATATTCATACAACCCTAGCGTCACCGAACCTTAAGTGTGTAGACCCTACAGGTTCGGGAGACACGTAGACATGACCGAGACGGCTCTCGGGCAATAACCAACAGCGGGATCTGGATACCCATGTTGGCTCCCACATGCTCCTCAATGAGCTCATCGGATGAACCACGATGTCGAGGATTCAAACAATCCCGTATACAATTCCCTTTGTCAATCGGTATGTTACTTGCCCGAGATTCGATCGTCGATATCCCAATACCTCGTTCAATCTCGTTACCGGCAAGTCACTTTACTCGTACCGTAATGCATGATCCCGTGACCAGACACTTGGTCACTTTGAGCTCATTATGATGATGCACTACCGAGTGGGCCCAATGATACCTCTCCGTAACACGGAGTGACAAATCCCAGTCTCGATCCGTGTCAACCCAACAGACACTTTCGGAGATACCTGTAGTGCACCTTTATAGTCACCCAGTTACGTTGTGACGTTCGGTACGCCCAAAGCACTCTTACGGTATCCGGGAGTTACACGATCTCATGGTCGAAGGAAGAGATACTTGACATTGAAAAAGCTCTAGCAAAACGAACTACACGATCTTGTGCTATGCTTAGGATTGGGTCTTGTCCATCACATCATTCTCCTAATGATGTGATCCCGTTGTCAATGACATCCAATGTCCATAGTCAGGAAACCATGACTATCTGTTGACCAACGAGCTAGTCAACTAGAGGCTCACTAGGGACATGTTATGGTCTATGTATTCACACATGTATCACGATTTCCGGATAATACAGTTATAGCATGAATAAATGACAATTATCACGAACAAGGAAATATAATAATAACCCTTTTATTATTGCCTCTAGGGCATATTTCCAACATGACTATGTAGCATCACGTGGCCTTTTTAAACCTGCCTCAAAATGTATCTCCATTCTTCCTTCTTTAGATTTTGTTAATCTGTCAAGCATTATCCCTGATGTCTGTTTCCGCTTGCGCCGTGGTGCTAGTTCAACAACGAATATGGAAAGTGTTAGTGTACATCAAACTATGAGAGTACATATAAAGGAGCATGCAACTGCAACTTGACTCGGTCAGGTACCGTCTTGGTGTTGATGCTCATGAGGTTCATCTGATCTTGCCAAGTCCTGTTGTGTCGGCAGATTCGAAGTAGTGTTAGGTGTGAAGGCAGCTTGGGAACCGGCCGTTCCGGAGCAAGCGAACGAGTAACTGGTTGAGATCTGGTACAGTTGAAGCGGATGCTGCAGCTGGTGGAGCAGGTGATACTGTGTTTGTAGATTTAGCCGGTGGACTTGGACCTTCTACTTCACTATAAGTACCAGCAGAATCTCGATGGCAGAACCTTTTCTGTTTCACCCGACGAGTAACAACACTCCCTACTATATTATTTTCCTTGCTCTTTTTTGACTTTGCCATGTCAAGCTGTACCCACATCACAAAAGAATAAAATCACTCTTCAGAACTCATTGATGCATGATACAGACAATAAATACTTTGATGTAAGACAACCGTATGAGGATGGAATATGTAAGATAAACAGGACGGCATGACATATTCACAGCTACGATGTGCAAACTAAGCAGAAGGATTTTCGATAAAATAGAAGTAATGCAAGCTAGACACCATATGAAAGATGTAACCAGTATTACTCTGCCAAGTTAAAAGTGTCTTGTCATATGTGGCAATTTGAAAAATTAGAAGCAGTACAATGTAGAAATCAATGCAAGATGCAACCACTATCAAACTGCCATGTTAAAAGCGTCCAATCATGAGTGACTGATGCGGGATACACAACAACAGTACTTTGATGTAAGAACATGGTATGATAGATAGATGAAGTGTATTCTAGACACAGAAAGCCATGTCATATGCACATGTATAACGTATAAACTCAACAGGTGCAATTTAATCAAAATAGAAGAAATACAGGCTAGACAACATATGCAACATGAAACCAATTATCCCACTGTCAACTTAGAGCAAGCACCTGCGATGGTGGAGTACGGGAGATGAACTCATCATGTAGACTTGGGACTTCAACTTCATTAGCAATAGCAGTGGCAAATCTAGAGAGTCTCTGTTTGCATCGGTGCGGAGGACCACCAACATCCCCTAACTTACTCTTTTCCTTCCTATTTTCTGATATTGCCTTATGAAGTCAAAACCACAAAAGATGAATAAAATTAGCTCTGCATAACTGGTTGATGCACGATATGCATTTAACACTACTTTGATGTAAGGCAAGCGTGGGATAGGAGGATGGAATATATACAAAAAAAGACAGCGTTTCATATTCACACGCATTTATAGGAGGATGGAATATGTATGAAAAAATAGTAAGCGGAAGGCATTTCAACAAAATTATAAGAAATGAAAGCTAGGCACCATATGAACATGCAACCAATATCACTCTATCAGGTAAAAAGTGTCTCGTCGTAAGTGCCATTTTAAGAAATTAGAAGCAGTACAAGCTAGAAGACAATGCAAGATGCAACCTACATAACAGTCCCAAGTTAAATGTGTCTTATGGGTAAGTGATCATTGCAGGTATAAGTTGTAAGCTACGCAGATGCAATTCAACATAATCAAAAGCAATACAAACTAGACATCATACGGAAAACACAAACACTTGTAACAATTCCAAGTAAGAGCAAGTACGTGTGATGGTGGAGTAGGGGAGATGTGCTCATCATGTACACGTATGTTCTAGAAACATGAACACGTGTCATATTCACAGGCATTATGTGTAAAGTAAGCATATGCAATTCAAGTTATAAGCAATACAAGCTAGACATCATACGCAACATGCAACCACATATAATAGTGTCAAGTTAGAGCAAGCACCTGTGATGGTGGAGTAAGGGAGATGTGCTCATCATCTACACAGCTACGTTGACTGTCTAGCCTTGTGTTGTCTTGTGAATCTTGTTGGGAGGATGGCGGAGTAGAATCTGTAGAGACCCCTGTTTGAGTTGCTCCGAAGGACCACCATCATCCACTGCCGGACTAACTTCAGCTGTAATGATTTTGCATTGTGAAGTCAAACCAATAAAGGAATAAAATTCGCTCTTCAGAACTCATTCATGCATGATACTGACGAGCACTACTCGGATGAAAGGCAAACACATGATGTGAGGATGGAATATGTATGAAAAACAGGATGGTGTGACATATTCACGCCTATGATGTGGTAACTAAGCAGAAGGCATTTCAACAAATTAGAAGCACTGCAAGCTAGACACCATATGAAAGATGCAACCAATATCACTCTACCAAGTTCAAACTGTATGGCGTTTCAACAAATTAGAAGCAGTACATGCTAGAAACCATATGCAAGACACAACCAATATCACAGTGGCGACTTAAAGGTGCCTTATCATAAGTGACTGATGCGGGATATGCAAGAATAGTAGTCTGATGTAGAAACAGGAACACGTGTCATATTCACAGGCATTATGTGTAAAGTAAGCAGATGCAATTCAAGTTAGAAGCAATACAAGCTAGACATCATACGCAACATGCAACCACATATAATAGTGTCAAGTTAGAGCAAGCACCTGTGATGGTGGAGTAGGGGAGATGTGCTCATCATCTACACAGCTACGTTGACTGTGCAGCCTTGTGTTGTCTTGCGAATCTTGTTGGGAGGATGGCGGAGTAGAATCTGAGAGACCCCTGTTTGAGTTGCTCAGAAGGACCACCATCATCCACCGCGGACTAATTTCCTTCAGCTGTAATGATTTTGCATTGTGAAGTCAAACCGATAAAGGAATAAAATTCGCTCTTCAGAACTCATTCATGCATGATACTGACGAACACTACTCGGATGAAAGGCAAACACATGATGTGAGGATGGAATATGTATGAAAAACAGGATGGTGTGACATATTCACACCTATGATGCGGTAACTATGCAGAAGGCATTTCAACAAATTAGAAGCACTGCAAGCTAGACACCATATGAAAGATGCAACCAATATCACTCTGCCAAGTTCAAACTGTATGGCGTTTCAACAAATTAGAAGCGTTACATGCTAGAAATCATATGCAAGACACAACCAATATCACAAATGGCGACTTAAAGGTGCCTTATCATAAGTTCTTGATGCAGGATATGCAAGAATAGTAGTCGATGTAGAAATAGGAACACATGTCATATTCACAGGGCATTATCTCAGTAAGTAAGCAGATGCAATTCAACAAAGTTAGAAGCAATACAAGCTAGACATCATACGCAACATGCAACCACATATAATAGTGCCAAGTTAGAGCAAGCACATGTGATGGTGGAGTAGGGGAGATGTGCTCATCATCTACACAGCTACGTTGACTGTCTAGCCTTGCGTTGTCTTGCGAATCTTGTTGGGAGGATGGCGGAGTAGAATCTGTAGAGAACCTCCATTTTAGTTGCTCAGAAGGACCACCGTCATCCAATTCCTTGCCAATTTCCTTCAGCTTTATTGATTTTGCATTGTGAGGTCATACCGACAAGAAAAAGGAATATCATTCGCTCTTGAACTCATTCATGCATGATCTTGATGAACACTACTCGATGAAAGGCAAAGTCATGATACGAGGATGGAATATGTACGAAAAAATGGACTGACTTGACATATTCACATCTATGATGTGGTAACTAAGCGAAGGCACTTCAACAAATTAGAAACACGCAAGACACCATATGGAAGGTGCAATCAATATCACTCTGCCAATTTAAAACTGTCTCGTCATAGGTGGCGTTCATCAAACTAGAAGAAATACATGCTAGAAATCATATTCAAGACGCAAACCAATATCACACTGCCAACTTAAAGGTGTCCCATCATAAGTGACTGATGCAGGATACACAAGAAGAGTAGTTTCATGTAAGAACATGGTGTGATAGATGATATAGTATGTACCAAAAACAGGAAAGCGTGTCATATTCACATGTATCATGTGTAAGCTAAGCAGATGCAGTTTACACTAATTAGGAGCAATCTGAGCTAGACACCATATGCAACATGCAACCAGATATCACACTTGCCAAGTTAGAGCAAGCACCTTGGATGGTGGAGTAGGGGAGCAGAGACTTGGGCCTTGTAATGCACTATCAGTACAAGGAGAATCGGTACAGATGCTCCGTTTACGTTGCTGCAGAGGACCACCATCATCGCCTTCCTTACTCTTGTCCTTCCTATTTCTTGATTTTGCCTTGTCAAGTCAAACCCACAAGAAACAGGAATAAAATTTGCTCTTCAGAACTCATTGATGCATGATACTGACGAACACTACTTTCATGTAAGGCAGCCCATGATAGGAGGATGGAATATGTATGAAAAACAGGACGGCGTGACATATTGACATGTATGATGTATAAAGTATAAACTAAGCACAAGGTGCTTGAACTTGTTAGAATCGATGCAAGCTAGAAACCATATGAAAGATGAAACCAATATCACTCTGCCAAATTAAAAGGGTGCCCTAACAAATGTATTTGACCAAATTAGAAGCAATACATGGCAAAAAGCTAGAAATAATATGCAATATGCAACGAATAAAGGTGACTCATTGTAAGTGATTGATGCAGGATACAGAAGAGAGGTAGTTTCATGTAAGAACAAGGTTAACACATAGATGTAGTGTGTACCAAAAATAGGAAGGCATGTCATATTCACAGGTATAGTGTGCAAACTAAGCAGATGCAATTTACCCTAATTAGAAGCATTACAAGCTAGACACCGTATGCAACATGCAACCACATATCACACTACGAAGTTAGAGCAAGCACCTGTGATGGTGGTGTAGGGGAAGTGCGGTCTTCAGGTACAGAGCTACATTCAATATCTTCATTTAGGCTTGCTATTTCTTGAGAATCATGTGGAGAGGATGAAATTTCATTCTTTATAAGAGTATTGCATCTCATATTAACCCACGCGCGTGACTGTATCATCATAAGCGATAGACGCAGGATACACAAGAACAGTAGTTTGATGTAAGAACATGGTGTGATAAGCAGATGTAGTATGTACCAAAAACAGGAAGGCGTGTCATATTCACATGTATAATGTGTAAGCTAAGGAGATGCAATTTAACAAATTAGGAGCATTGATGAGGGATACACAAGAAAAGTAGTTTGATGTAAGAACATGGTTAATAGAAAGACGTAGTATGTACCAAAAACAGGAAGGCATGTCATATTCACAGGTATAATGTGTTAACTAAGCAGATGCAATTTACCCTAATTAGAAGCATTACAAGGTAGACACCATATGTAACATGCAACCACATATCACACTGCCAAGTAAGAGCAAGCACCTGCGATGGTGGTGTGGGGGAATTGCGGTGATCAACTAGAGAGCTATGTTGACTATCTTCATTTAGCCTTGCTGTTTCTTGAGAATCATATGGGGAGGATGACACTGCACTCTTTAAACGAGTAGGGCGTCTCACAGTAACCCAGTCAGGTGACT
The DNA here is from genome assembly GCA_021605205.1 of Aegilops longissima. Lineage (NCBI taxonomy): Eukaryota > Viridiplantae > Streptophyta > Magnoliopsida > Poales > Poaceae > Aegilops > Aegilops longissima. The sequence goes on from CM038680.1 coordinate 169,788,388, forward strand.
GTCTCATCATAAGTGATTGACGAAGGATACAAAAGAGCATTAGTTTGATGTACGAACATGGTTAATAGACATATGTAGTATGTATCAAAAACAGGAAGGCATGTCATTATCAAAGGTATAATGTGTAAAGTAAGCAGATGCAATTTAACCAAATTGGAAGCAATACAAGCTAGACACCATATGCAACATGCAACCACATTTGACAGCGCGAAGTTAAAGCAAGCACCGGATGGTTGTGTGTGAAATTGAGATCATCAAGCGCAGAGCTACGTTCTTGTCTCCAATCACGACATCGCACCCGTTAGAGCGCTGAAACGCTTAGTGCTTATCTTGAATTACACCGAGCGACCTCTTTCTTTCTTTTCGCATTCATCAACACCGTGTCGAGTCTGAAATACCCATGCATAAAAACAATAGTGTGAGTATGGGTGAAGTGTGTGCACAATTAGTATAGTGTAAAGGTAGCAAGATAGCAGGTCGGTGAGAAATAAATGACGGGAGACATATGATAGCTCTACAACATGCATGGCACACTAAATTACTACAGGATTCTATGAAAATAATAGTCGACTGAAAGCAAATAGGTCAGTCCATTTTTTATGCACCGTCCGATGTACAAAGAACGGGCAGATCACCTTCATCTACCTCCAGCCAGTCAGTGTTGACGATCTTCCTCGAAACGCCAGCGACCACCGCCCAAGATTCTCCCCGCTGCGCCCTCCCCTCGACCTCACCGCACCGCCGTGCTTGGCACCGCCCCCCCCCCGGCCATCCATTCAAGCCCCGCCGACCTCCAGATCGGGCGCAAGCAGCTCCTGCGCCCCACACCCCTATGATAGACATCGATGCGCCGCTTCCCCGGGGAACAGGCGGACTAGGTGCTCCGCACGCCTAAGAGGGTGCTGCTTCTTTTAATTGTGGTTCGACTGACCTTGAATTGAAATCCAGGCAGGCTACTGACCTCTAGCAAAGGTGAAATAGTAAAAGGGAGGAAACCTTGTGCATTTAGTATCACGAAGAAGATGCAGTAAGAAGCGCTCAACTAGTTTCTTTCATGGGATGAATACGGTGTGAGCGGAGACGTAAGATTTGCACGAACAAGGGAAGAGGAGTACCTCTTTCTGCTGGCAGTGTTGTGTCCTCCTTCTGTTTTTCTGACGATCTTCTTGTTGTTCGCCGGAAACCAGAAGTTGTGGAGGACGGTGCAGCCTTGGACGAACCCATGGCGAAGTTGTTGAGTGTTGTAGCGACCTGACCCAAAATCGGTCAAATCTCTGTGTCTGTACCATCCCAAGATCATGCTGGTACTCACAGTACATCGATAAAGTAATCAAAGTTCAATCACACCTGAATATCATTAATCGATTCTCATATAGAGTCTTTATTACAAGGGAATAAATTCGGCTCAAAGCCAACTCATGAGAAATAAACTAAAACACTGCGGAAGCGTCGAAGGTAAGCGAGTCCATCCGACTCCAAAGGGCAATCGCCATGCGCGGGCGTAGCCTCACTCCCGATCGAATATATCTACGCAACATAATACGTTGCAGCCATGTAGGTCAGCTTTTGGAATAAGTGGCAAGTCATGAAGAATAACAATAATAAAGTTACTAAGACTATATGCATTTTTGGCTGTGGAGCTCTAAGTTTCATCATTTTGCGAAAAGCAAATTTTATCCTACTACAATGGACTTGCTTGCAAATTACTACAATTTTTGGTAGTTATTGAGATGGTTCCGCCAACCAATATCTCGTTCCCAAATTATTAAGTCATAAACCCTCAAATTAATTCATTAATTTTAATGTTGAGATATCCGAATACTTCCAAGTTCCAGAGGCTCAAATGTCCGTAATCGGGGACACGGCTAATCGATTAGATCTTTAAACTCTGCAGAGGGTTGCGACTTTCCCGCAAGAATCATTCCCTCCTTTAAAGTCTTCGCACTTCATGGTGTTTGAAGGCGGACGAATGAAACAGGTCTTCCAAAGAGTTCTTCCGCCACTTGCCGGTACCCATCCAATCCTACCGTTCGTCTACTTCTCGTAGTACCGTCCAGCCAGCGTCACTACTAGGGTCAACCCAGCCAGAGCCCATAATGGCTTGCGGCTGCACAGTAAGCTTCGGTCATGGGGCATCCATCCTTCTCTTTGTGGCTGGGTGAAGCTTTCCGCAGGATGTCATGGCGCTTCTCCATGCATCCCGCCACCACTGGGTGCTCCAGGTGCCCACAACCGTCCTCCACCCAGTAGTGATTTTCCGAAGTCCATCTTGATCATTGTAGTGCATGGGGTCATCATCATCATTGACTCTCATATCTTCCTTATGAATATCACTCATCCCAAATCCCGTCTACGAGCATAGCAAAGTAACTACTACGTCCCGGGGTCAAGGTAACAAGGGGATTGGTTCATCCTACCACATGATACTACTCAAGTTTAATGACTTCAAGATTTCACTACTGCATGCATGGTGGGGTGGTGACAACTACTAATGCACAAAAAACATAGGTATAGAAATAACATGATCAAAACTTGCCTTGCTGATGATCCTCGTAAGCTAAAGAGTCGTAGTAGCAAGCTTCGCACTCCGGAAACTCTACCGAGACAAACAATAACACAATAAGCACAAAGCAAGAGGATCACACAAGATAACAATAGTAACATAGCACAACAAAACAATCAAAACCAAATCCAAAAGAAAAACTCAAAGAAAACAATTCAAAGTTTTTCCCTACTCCAAACAATAACAAAAATAGTTTTATATAACAAAAATTCCTTAATATAACCTAATCATGGTTTTAGGTTAACTTAACAGAAAAGGATTCACTAAGCAACTAGGAGCAAAAAGAATTAATTAAAAAGCTATTATAAAACTCATTTTAGGCCTAATCCAATTTTCATTAAGAAAATAATTTAAAACTTTTATTAATTATAAATAAAAGTTCATCTAATGGAGTGACAGAAACTAACCTAGAATAACTAATCACAAGTTAAAAATAAATTAATTTACTAATTAATTAATTAGGAAAACAGGAATTAATTAATTAGGATTAATAGGATTCTGTCTAAAACTAATTATTTATTAATCCTAAAATACCCAAGTTAATTTCTAGGGTTTTGCAATGTCAAAATAAAGTGGTGACAAAAAGAATCATGCAAAAATAATTTTTCTAACTAAAGTTATAGCAGATTTACTATTCTGACCAAAACTAAAATAAAGCAATTTTAATTATTTTTAACATAGCTAAATATATATTCTACAGAAACTACATAAAATTTGCAATCCAACAAAAAAAGAATCATCTAAAATATTAAACAGAATAAAAGATATACATTTTTGAAAACAGAAACTATTCGCTAAAACAGAAAATCAAAATAAAAGAAAAAGGCCTAATGGGCCTATCTCGCGTCCACAGGCGTTAGATAGCCTAACGGGCTCTAGGGTTTAAACTAAACGAACCGGTCCTAAAAAAATAAACCTAACTAAAAATAAGCCGAGTGGACCGGCGGTTTTCTAACTAAAACCTACCCCTTGAGGTTTCTAATCTAGGCCGTTGATCTAAGATCGAGCGGGAGGGGATGCTGGTGACTTACGGACTCGGACGGCGGCGGGCGGCGGGCGAAGTGCGTCAGGCGTCAAGGCGTCAGCGAGCTTGTGACTCGTCGGGAGACGCGCACGAGCACGAGGGGTGGTTCAGTGGTGTTGGGGGGGTCGGGGTGGACCAGGGGGTCGACGGCGGCAACAATGGCGGCGGGGAGGGCTCGGGACTCCGGCGAGCGAAAACGGGAGGACGAGGGGGTGCGGCGAGCTCTCGGGGAATGGGGTGCGGGGGCTCGGCTCTTTATAGCCGGGGCCTCGGGCGAGCTTCGGAAGGGCATCGGGAGCGGTCGGGGGATCCCGGATCCTTCGGGATCCGGTCGATCTCCGGCGAGGGCGTAGCATGGGCGAGGGGAAGGAGACGGGCGGGTCCCACGGGTCAGTGGGAGGAGGGAGGCGGCGAGGGTCGGGTGGCCGAGGCCTACGGGTTTCGGCGGGGGGGTGCGAGGTGCGGCCTGGCTGGCTGGGGCTGGCCTGGCTGGCAGGGCTGGGCCGGCTCGGCTGGGCTGGTCTTGAGGCTCTGGGGGGCGGCGCTGGCTGGGCACAGGGTGGCCTAGCTGGCGCCTGGGGTTTTCCTTTATTTTTTAAATAAAACTAAAACAAAAATAAAACCAAATCTATAAATAATTTATATAGGGTATATATATATACCAAAATGATCAGGGGAATATTCCCTTTCATTTGAACATTTTTCCAAAGGCAAAATCCAAACTTCATAAAAATCTATTTTTTTCAAATTCAAATAAATTTCAGATTTGAATCCAAATCTTTTGGCATTGTTTCCTCTGATATTTTTGGAGTGTCATGTTTGCTCCTCTCATACTTTTGATCAAGTATTTATCAGGCTTAGTTTTTGAAATGATTCCCACATGCCAAAGTTTGAAATTCAAATTCAACTCAAAACTCTCTGAAACTTCAAATGGCATTCAAATTCAAACAGGATGCATAGGATGCTTAGCTATAATTGTAAAACATCCCAAATAGGAAATTTGGGATGTTACAAACCTACCCACCTTAAGATGAATCTCGCCCTCGAGATTCGGGTTGGCTAGCAAATAGGTGTGGATGGTCTCGACGAAGATCTTCTTCGCGTTCCCAGGTGGCTTCTTCCTCGGTGTGGTGACTCCACAGCACCTTGCAAAATTTGATGACCTTGCTGCGGGTGACTCTGCTTGCAGTTTCGAGAATTCGGACGGGTTTCTCCTTGTAAGTCAAATCACTGTCAAGTTGTATGGCCTCTAGGGGCACTGTGTCTCTCAGCGGAACATCGGCCATGTCGGCATGACACTTCTTCAGCTGAGAAACATGGAAGACATCATGAACTCCGGACAATCCTTCCGGCAATTTCAACTTGTATGCAACTTCTCCACGACGTTCGAGGATTTTGTAGGGGCCAATGAATCGGGGTGCTAACTTTCCCTTGACTCCAAACCTCTTGATTCCACGAAGTGGAGACACACGAAGATATGCTCGGTCTCCCACTTCGTAAGTCACTTCCTTGCGCTTCTTCGTCGGCATAGCTCTTCTCGTCTTGACTGTGCTATCTTGAGCCTGTCTCGAATCAGCTTGACTTTCTCTTGAATCCTTGATAAGGTCGGAACCAAAAGTGATCGATCTCCAACACTATCCCACAAAGAATGGTGTTCTGCACCTCCTTCCGTATAGAGCTTGAAGGGGCCATCTTCAAACTGGATTGATAACTGTTGTTGTATGAGAACTCTGCGTCGGCAAATTATCATCCCAGCTAGACCCATAGTCTAGCACACAAGCTCTCAACATGTCCTCCGTAATCTGATTGACTCTCTCGGTCCATCCATCATGTCTGCGGATGAAAAGCTGCTTCAATTCCAGCCTCGTACCCAAAGTTTCATGCAATTGCTTCCAAAACTTTGAGGTAAACTGCGTTCCTCTATCGACACGATTTTCCTCGGAACTCCATGCGCACATACGATCCTGGTCATGTATATCTTGGCCAACTTGGCACTGGTATAGGTAGTCTTCACGGAATGAAGTGAGCTACCTTAGTCAAACGATCAACTACTACCCAGATAGAATCATAACTGAACGGGTCTGGGTAATCCTGTGATGAAATCCATACCAAGTTTCTTCCATTTCCAATCGGGAATCGGCAAGGTTGAAGTAACCTGCTGGCTTCGATGTTCGCCTTTACACGTTGACAAACATCACATCTTGCTACGTACTCGGCAATGTCCTTCTTCATACCGTCCACCGAAACTTTGCTTCAAATCCGGTACATCTTGGTGTTGCCGGGTGAATCGAGTACGGTGAATCATGAGCCTCCTGAAGAATTAGCTTCCTGAGCTCGGGATCATTGGGCACATAAATACGATCCTCAAACCATATAGTTCCATGTTCATCCTTACGGAATCCTTTAGCTTTTCCTTCCTCCATCTTTTGCTTTATCTCATCGATTTCCTTGTCCGACTTCTGGGCTTCCCGAATCCTTTCGGTCAAGGTGGACTGAACTTCCAGAGTTGCAACAAATCCTTTCGGAACTATCTCCAGTCGGAGATCTTTGAGGTCATCGACTAACTCTTGGGGTAATCCTCCTGCTGTAAGAGTATTCACATAACTCTTACGGCTCAAAGCATCTGCTACAACGTTAGCTTTACCGGGGTGGTAATGCAGTCTCATGTCGTAGTCCTTTATCAACTCTAGCCATCTCCTCTGCCTGAGGTTCAATTCCTTCTGCGTGAAGATATATTTCAAACTCTTGTGATCTGTGTAAACATCACAACGATTTCCGATGAGGAAATGTCTCTGTGTCTTGAGTGCATGCACTACACCTGCTAACTCCAAATCATGCGTGGCATAATTCATCTCATGAGGCCGTAGCTGTCTGGAGGCATAAGCTACAACCTTACCTTCCTGCATCAATACTCCTCCGAGTCCTTGACGAGAAGCGTCACAATAAACCTGGTATTCCTTATGTATGTCCGCAAAATCAATCTTGGGCTGTGACCAACCGCTTTCTTCAATTCCTGAAAACTGGCTTCACATTCCTCGGTCCAAACATACTTGGCTTCCTTCTTCAACAGCTCAGTCATGGGCTTGGCAATCTTCGAGAAGTTCTCAATGAACCTCCGATAATATCCTGCGAGTCCGAGAAAACTGCGGATCTCCTTGACTGAGGTGGAGGACTGCCATTCGGTGACTGATTCAACCTTGGCGGGATCAACTGCTATTCCTTCTCCTGAAATAACATGTCCGAGGAATCCAACTTCCTTCAGCCAAAATTCACATTTGCTGAACTTGGCATACAACTGATGTTCTCAAGTTTCTCGAACTAGACGCAAATGTTCCTTATGCTCTTCCTCGCTCTTGGAGAATATCAATATATCATCGATGAACACCACGACAAACTTGTCCAAATATTCCATGAACACCTTGTTCATCAAATTCATGAAGTATGCAGGAGCATTAGTCAATCCAAATGACATGACGGTATACTCATACAAACCATACACGTAGTGAATGCTGTTTTGGGTATATCCTTTTCACGGATCTTCAATCGATGATACCACGATCAAGATCAATCTTAGAGAATACCTTGGCTCCAACAAGCTGATCAAACAAGTCATTGATCATCGGCAGAGGGTACTTGTTCTTGATGGTTACTTCGTTCAATGCACGATAATCCACAACCATCCTCAAGCTCCCATCCTTCTTCTCTACCAAAAGAACTGGGGCTCCCCAAGGTGATGAGCTTGGACGAATATATCCTTTCTCCAATAACTCATTTATTTGATCCTTGATCTCTTTCAACTCATTCGGTGGCATCCGATAAGGTCTCTTGGATATTGGGGTTGTGCCGCAATAACTCGATCGAAACTCAATGTCCCCGTCCGGTGGCATTCTGGTAATTCCTCCGGAACACATCGGAAATTCTTGCACTACCGACACTTCCTCTGAACAACTCCCGTGAGGGAATGCACTGATTCTTCATCCGGCTGTGCTGGCTACATACTTGATCCTCTTACGCTCGGGGTGGTGAGCGAATAGACTTCTTGAACACGATCGATGTTCCTTCAAACTTTGACAACCAATCCATGCCTAGGATTACATCCAAGGTCTGAGTTTCCAACACTATGAGTTCCACGGGAAATTTGTGGTTCCCGATGTTGAGGGTTGCAGGACAGCTTAAACCTGCCATCATTTCTCCTCTGCGCGCCCGACTCGAAGGGGCTGCTAAGGGTTCTAGTCGTAATCCGTACTTTTCCACAACTACCCTTGATATGAATGAATGCGTTGCACCAGAATCAAAGAGAACCAAAACTGAACGTGAATTCAATAAAAACTTACCAACCACAGTGTCTGGCTGATCATAGACGTCCTCCACGTCGATATGGTTCACCTGAGCACGAGGGAACGGATTTGGCTTCTTCACTGAGCCTCCATTGCCATTTCCATTCTTCTGCTTGGCCTCCGGGCAGTCGGTGGCGTAGTGCCCTGTCTTCTGGCACTTGAAGCAGGTGATGTGGCTCAGATCCTTCGGAGCCGGGGCAGAATGGTGCTGATTGCCATTACTATTGCCATTGCCATTGCCATGGCCTGACTTGTTGTCCTGGCTGCGGTTGTTCCCATTTCCTCCATGGTTATGACCTCCATGGTTATGATGGGTGTGCCCTCCCGAGTACGGTGCATAGCGGGCTTCGCTGAGCTCCCGAGTTGTGCTTCCCCGGCTGTACTTCCGCTATGCGACTTTCTATCTGCTGCTGCTTGCCTTCCGAATGGTGGCCTTGTCTACCAGCTCCCGGTAGTTGTTGAAGGTAGCCACAATAAGCTGCATGCTCAGTTCATCATTGAGTCCCTCAAGGAACTTCTCCTGCTTGGCGGCATCTGTGGCCACATCATCGAGGGCATAGCGAGCGAGCTTGCTGAATTCATCCACGTCTCGTGCCACAAGACGGTTCCCTCGGCGCAAGTTTCGAACTCACGCTTCTTGCACTCATGGCTCCACTGAGACATGAGCAAAGGCTGAAGGCCTGCTGGAATTGATCCCAAGTGATGCCACCCATGGGAAAAGTGGCGTGTAATTCTCCCACCAAGAAGCTGCAGGTCCATCCAGTTGATGCGCGCAAAGCGCACCTTCTCAACATCGGTGCATCCAACGGTGACTAGCTCCTTCCGATCTTGCGGAGCCAATCATCAGCCACAATCGGCTCGGTGCTACTAGAGAACACCGGCGGATTCAACCTCGTAAATCGAGTCAAGTTGTCCACAATGGGTGGTGGTGGTGGCGGTGGATTGTTGGCGGTGTTGTTCGATTCGAATAAGGAGCTGCATCGGTGCATTCTGCTGTTGGAGCAGCTGGGTGAGCTCCGCGGGAAACCAAAGGTCACGTCTCTGAGGCATCCGGTGTTTTGGGAGGGGTGAGAAGATTAGAATAGAACAATGGTCTATGAGAAATACACTACCCATATGAATGCACAATCATAACACACCAATCATTTATTCATTCCACTCAAACATGGTTCAAACTCGATTACAAAAGCTCATGACTAATCAAGGAAAACATCGCCTAATTGATCGACGAAAAAGTAAAAGATAACATGGTGGTCGACTAAAAAGTCTTCATCGATGGCGCCTCCTCTTGGGGTTTCCTTCATGGTACTCCTTCAAATCCTGATCATTGCTCACGAGGGTGCTTCATCTCCACTCGGGAAAAGGTCCTCTCCAAGTCCATCTTTTCCTCTATCGCGCAAGCTTCATCTTCAGGTCGTCGACTATCTCCATGAAGTCCGTGATTTCTTCCTCATGGCCAAGGAAGTCTGCGTGCCTTCTCCTCCAGCCCGATTCATGGAACAAAAGCTTCGGTGTGTCTTCGAGTTACGGCGAGTCTGAATCTCCGCTTCACGAGAAGACACTCCAAGTCCCGGATGTATGAGAGAGTGGAATCGTCCTCAATGGTACGGATGATATCTCCATTCCTTGCCCTCGCGAGAAACCATGGCGAGGTCTCGAGTGATCGAGCTCGGCCTGTACTCCTCTTGGAGATGTCCAAGTGCTCGGTAGATCGCCACGTCCCTTCCGATGATCCAGTTGAACTCGGTGAACTCAAAGTTGATAGGCTCGTGTGTCCTCCAAAGGTTCTCCACAGGATATGCACCTCAATCAGAAGCGGGTGTCCGCTCGGAAGTGCATTAGTGGGTTTCCGGTGATCGAGGGTAGAGCTATCTTCAGCTGCTTCACCATCTGGACCAGCTTTCTTCAAAGGGCATCGTCTCATCGGGCTGGCGTAACTCCGTAGCAAAACTGGGTTGAACTCGGCCATCTAGAATGTTGCAAAGGGAGAAGAGTCGAACAGGGAAGAATTATAGAATGAAAAGGGGTTCAAAGTAAATGGTCTCGCTATGGCTTTCCGATCCTAGGGGTTACGATCCTCACGGTCAGCGTGTGCTCGATACCATCTCTCAGAGCGACCTGACCCAAAATCGGTCAAATCTCGTGTATGCATACCATCCCAAGATCATGCCGGTACTCACAAGACATCGATAAAGTAATCAAAGTTCAATCACACCTGAATATCATTAATCGATTCTCATATAGAGTCTTTATTACAAGGAATAAATTCGCTCAAGGCCAACTCATGAGAAATAAACTAAAACACTGCGCGAAGCGTCGAAGGTAAGCGAGTCCATCCGACTCCAAAGGGCAATCGCCAAGCGCGAGCGTAGCCTCACTCCCGATCGAATATATCTACGCAACATAATACGTTGCAGCCATGTAGGTCAGCTTTTGGAATAAGTCGGCAAGTCATGAAGAATAACAATAATAAAGTTACTAACACTATATGCATTTTTGGTGTGGAGCTCTAAGTTTCATCATTTTGCGAAAAGCAAATTTTATCCTACTACAATGGACTTGCTTGCAAATTACTACAATTGTTGGTAGTTATTGAGATGGTTCCGCCAACCAATATCTCGCTCCCAAATTATTAAGTCATAAACCCTCAAATTAATTCATTAATTTTAATGTTGAGATATCCGAATACTTCCAAGTTCCAGAGGCTCAAATGTCCGTGAATCGGGGACACGGCTAATCGATTAGATCTTTAAACTCTGCAGAGGGTTGCGACTTTCCCGCAAGAATCATTCCTCCTTTAAAGTCTTCGCACTTCATGGTGTTTGAAGACGGACGAATGAAACAGGTCTTCCAAAGAGTTCTTCCGCCACCGCCGGTACCCATCCAATCCTACCGTTCGTCTACTTCTCGTAGTACCGTCCAGCCAGCGTCACTACTAGGGTCAACCCAGCCAGAGCCCATAATGGCTTGCGGCTGCATTGTAAGCTTCGGTCATGGGGCATCCATCCTTCTCTTTGTGGCTGGGTGAAGCTTTCCATGAGGATGTCATGGCGCTTCTCCATGCATCCCGCCACCACTGGTGCTCCAGGTGCCCGTCAACCGCCCTCCACCCAAGAGTGATTTTCCAAGTCCATCTTGATCATTGTAGTGCATGGGGTCATCATCATCATTGACTCTCACATCTTCCTTATGAATATCACTCATCCCAAATCCGTCTCTGAGCATAGCAAAGTAACTACTACGTCCCGGGTCAAGGTAACAAGGGATTGGTTCATCCTACCACATGATACTACTCAAGTTTAATGACTTCAAGATTTCACTACTGCATGCATGGTGGGGTGGTGACAACTACTAATGCACAAAAACATAGGTATAGAAATAACATGATCAAAACTTGCCTTGCTGATGATCCTCGTAAGCTAAAGAGTCGAGTAGCAAGCTTCGCACTCCGGAAACTCTACCGAGACAAACAATAACACAATAAGCACGAAGCAAGAGGATCACACAAGATAACAATATTAACATAGCACAACAAAACAATCAAAACCAAAGCCAAAAGAAAAACTCAAAGAAAACAATTCAAAGTTTTTCCCTACTCCAAACAATAACAAAATAGTTTTATATAACAAAATTCCTTAATATAACCTAATCATGGTTTTAGGTTAACTTAACAGAAAAGGATTCACTAAGCAACTAGGAGCAAAAAGAATTAATTAAAAGCTATTATAAAACTCATTTTAGGCCTAATCCAATTTCATTAAGAAAATAATTTAAAACTTTTATTAATTATAAATAAAAGTTCATCTAATGGAGTGACAGAAACTAACCTAGAATAACTAATCACAAGTTAAAAATAAATTAATTTACTAATTAATTAATTAGGAAAACAGGAATTAATTAATTAATTAGGATTAATAGGATTCTGTCTAAAACTAATTATTTATTAATCCTAAAATACCCAAGTTAATTTCTAGGGTTTTGCAATGTCAAAATAAAGTGGTGACAAAAGAATCATGCAAAAATAATTTTTCTAACTAAAGTTATAGCAGATTTACTATTCTGACCAAAACTAAAATAAAGCAATTTATTTATTTTTAACATAGCTAAATATATATTCTACAGAAACTACATAAAATTTGCAATCCAACAAAAAAAGAATCATCTAAAAATATTAAACAGAATAAAAGATATACATTTTTGAAAACAGAAACTATTCGGCTAAAACAGAAAATCAAAATAAAAAGAAAAAGGCCTAATGGGCCTATACTGTGCCCTGGGTGTTAGATAGCCTAACGGGCTCTAGGGTTTAAACTAAACGAACCGGTCCTAAAAAAAATAAACCTAACTAAAAATAAGCCGAGTGGACCGGCCGGTTTTCTAACTAAAACCTACCCCTTCGGGGGTTTCTAATCTAGGCCGTTGATCTAAGATCGAACGGGGGAGGGGGATGCCGGTGACTTACCGGACTCCGGCGACGGCGGCGGCGGCGCGGCGAAGCGTCTGGCGTCCGGGCGTCAGCGAAGCCAGCGACTCGTCGGGAGACGCGCCTGAGCACGGGGGTGGTTCGTGGTGTTGGGGTCGGGGTGGGTGGACCAGGGGTCGACGGCGGCAACAATGGCGGCGGGAGGGCTCGGACTCGGCGAGCGCAAACGGAGGACGAGGTGCGGAGAGCTCTCGGGGAATGGGGTGCGGGGCTCGGCTCTTTATAGCCGGGGCCTCGGGCGAGCTTCGGAAGGGCATCGGGGGCGGTCGGGGGATCCGGATCCTTCGATCCGGTCGATCTCGCGAGGGCGTAGCGTGGGCGAGGGGGAAGGAGACGGGCGGGTCCCACGGGTCAGCGGGAGGGAGGAGCGGCGAGGGTCGGGTGGCCGAGGCCTCACGGGTTTCAAGTGGGGTGCGAGGGTGCGGCGTTGGGCTAACTGGCTGGCTGGCTAACTGGCTGGGCTGGGCTGCCTGGCTGGGCTCAAAAGGGCTCTTGGAGGGGCTGGCTGGCTGGCTGGGTGGCCTAGTGGCGCCTGGGTTTTTCCTTTATTTTTTTAAATAAAACTAAAACAAAAATAAAACCAAATCTATAAATAATTTATATAGGGTATATATATACCAAAATGATCAGGAATATTCCTTTCATTTGAACATTTTTCCAAAGGCAAAATCCAAACTTCATAAAAATCTATTTTTTCAAATTCAAATAAATTTCAGATTTGAATCCAAATCTTTTGGCATTGTTTCCTCTGATATTTTTGGAGTGTCATGTTTGCTCCTCTCATACTTTTGATCAAGTATTTATCAGGCTTAGTTTTTGAAATGATTCCCACATGCCAAAGTTTGAAATTCAAATTCAACTCAAAACTCTCTGAAACTTCAAATGGCATTCAAATTCAAACAGGATGCATAGGATGCTTAGCTATAATTGTAAAACATCCCAAATAGGAAATTTGGGATGTTACAAGTGTGGTGCGGTGGCCGTCTGTCGGCGGCGGGGAAACAGATCCGAGGAGGTGAACGACGGCGTAGCGGGAACAACTCCGGTGCGGTGGACGGTTGCGACAGTGGAGCCGCAGCAGTGAGGCGCAGGACGGCGTGGTCGGAGTGGTTCTGGTACGATGCACGTCGGCGTCGGTGCCATGGAGGCAGCTCTACCTCGGCTTCAGCTGCTAAGTCCTTGAGGGCGTTGCGGTTGCGGTTGCGTTGGACGACGACGTCGGGGTACCAGCTCCGGCGTGATGGAGGAGGGCGGCGGTGGATTGGCCGCTATGGGGTGGAGGACGGAGGAGGCTGGGGTTTCGCGGCTGGTGGAGAGTGCGTTTTCACGCCCATGGAGTATGAATAGGGAAACGAAGGGAGGAGGGGAACTAAGGGGGAACAATATTTCGGTTTGAGACGCGCTTGTTTGAAATTTGGGGAAAGTTACAAACTTTGCCCCCATCTAAAATTTCGGACATATTGCGGGTTGGGGGTAGGACAGTCATGTCGTGTCCCAAATGTGGGCGGATAGATTTCGCCGAAAGCATGGGTAGGCGCCCACGGCGATGAATGCTTCTCGAGGCGGTTGAGATCTGGCGTCTTGGTGAAGTTACAAACCTACCCCGGTTTAGACCTTTGGACATCGGGCCGATAGGCTACACGGGCGAGTCAGACAGTAATTTCCTACCACCAAAACATTAGTCTCATGGCGGTTTGGGTGACCAGAGGCCTATTTGGCGCTTGTTCAATATTTGGGAGCGAAGCATTAACGCTTTTGGTTCTCTTGAATTGAACTTTCAGGATTTGTCAAACTTCACAGATCTTTACTCTTGAAAATTCTAAAGCTACGATTATTTTGGAATGGAGGGGGTACATTTGAATATACATTGTACACGAGTATATATTAAAAAATATGCAACTTACCTCAGTTCATGCATGGTTCCACATATAATCTCCTTGGTTGCAAAAAAAAGTTAGATATGCGTATGAATATATATAGCATGTTCAAACTCACAACAAAGATTGATGCCCCCTTTTACATCTGATTTACAAATGCCATTATCTCGGGTTCAAATAGATGAATGCACTTCCTATGAATTCGAATCTTCTAAACTCCCTTTATGTTGAATTCGACATGTATTCTATTTCGTAGCTAGCAATTTGGAATGTATCCATGTAAGTGACAAATCTATAAAGTGCTTCACACTAACAACATGAAGTGCACTAATTAATGTTTATATATGAATTGCAAAAGCATCCATTGCTTGTATTTCAAACCACTCTCACTCTATGGATCGATAATATGAAATAAACACATGCACATGCTAGAATTCAATAGAGTATGGGTGTCTGATAGACCGGTTTTCGTCCATACGCAATTTGCAAAATTCATGATCTCATCCAAAAATAATAATGTCATTTATATTTTAATTTAATGCGTAGAACCGTCTTTTACACGTAGATGCACTATGCCTCGCCCCGTTCTCACAAACGCGTTATATCTCTCTCTATCTAACGCATAAGTGCACACACTTTATATGCATCGGCATTTCTCTTTCACACATGCTCACAATCTCTCTCAGGGTGTTGGGGTGTCTCACGCACATGCTCTCTCTGTTTCTCTCTCTCTCTCTCTCTCTTTCTGACTACTATGTACCACTCTTTTCACTAATCTCAGTTGGAAAACACTATTTCTCTCACATGCATATATACACATGCATGGTCTCTAGCCTACTCCTCAACTCCTGGTACTGTATATTAGTGATAGGGTTGTGTACAAAGTACACGTGAATACCAGGCATTGTACGTGTGTGTATACTATCGACGAACTAGCCCCCAAGCTTGTATAACATACTAATTAAGGGCCTAGGGGTACAAATCATATATAGTCAGCTTATCACCAGTGGGGATAGAGTCCTCCGCGACTCTGGTAGCTTCGTGTTGTACGCCGAGTCCTCCACATGGGTCTTCGTATAACACGTCTCGGTCCAACCTACATATGGCGCAGGATGGAACCGACCCATGAGTCTTCATGTTGACCCACCACAACTAAGAAATGATGTGCCCACCACACCACACACGCAATCGGCCACTAAGAAAATAAGCATATACAATAGTACAACGGTACCTAGCTCACGATACGTCTCCATATTTTGTTGATGACACTGACGGACTTTGCATTTGATGAGTGCTCCTTATTTTGTTGATGACACTTACGTTCATTGTATTTGAAGCGAAAGCACGATATGGTCACTGGACTTCAGAATAAGCTCATCACGGTCACCACATACATTTTGTCGTGCTAACCAACATGTGGTTGGATGGTTAGAGGGCAGTGGTTTCTCGAGCCCACCAAGGTTAAAGTCCTGATGCTCGCATTTATCTTGTGTTAATTTTAGTATTTTCTGGCGATGTACGTACAGTGGGAGGAGACGTTCCACTCGACTACGAGGCACCTATGGTGACTTTGTAAAATCTCAAGATCATATATGCTGGCCTACTCTCTCGAAGGTGCTCATAGGGGTAGGGTTCGCGTGTGTGCGCTTATAGCGGCGAGTGCTTGCTCGTATATATGAGCCCTTGCGTCTGTACCGTGTTAAACAAATACATATCATGATTATACGGTCACTGGATCACCCGTACAACTCTGTATTTTGTTGATGACACAATCAATTGACCAGTCAAACGTTCCACGCGGCACAACTAGTGTTGCACCATTGGGGGGCATAACCATGGGGTCCACCTGTCAGCCCGTATATGAAAGAAAGAAATGGTAGTTTGAGTCTGTACTGTGTTAATAAAATAGGAGTACATTTTAGGGTGAGCATACGGTCACTGGCTCACCATACAGCTCCGTAATTTGTTGATAACACGATCAATTGACCAGTCAAATGGTCCACATTCAGCAGCGCACATTACCATAGGGCCCACCCGTCGGCGCGTATATGAAGGACTGAAATGGTAATAAATTAGTGGTCGGTGGGTATTTGAAGTCGTGAGACCTCTGATTGGCAGTCACCGGCAGTTGGGGGGGCGTTCATTGGGCGGCGGGGTTGGGATCCCCGGAGAAAAAGCTCGGCGGGGGGGTGGGGGGGGGGGGGTGGGGGCTAGAGGGATGGCGGTCGGCAGCGGACGGCGGTGGGGAGGGTTTCGGGAGGGCGGGCCGGCCGCGGGCGGCGGGGGCTGGCGGTTCGGCCGGTGGTGGCTGGCGGCTCAGGGTGGGTGGAGTTTGATGATTAACTGGAGGCCCTTGATTTCGTATCCAACGGCTGGAAAATCTAATGACCAGAGATGAAAAAGGCAGTCGACTGACGTGTAGCCTCACCCCGCACGTACACATGCACGCACACAAGACACGCATGCATGTAGGCGTGCAACACTGACACGTACACACGCACGCATGCTGGCGTGCAACACTGACACGTACACATGCACTCATGAACACACACACGTACGCACCCATGCATGCAACATTGAAACATACCCTTGCACGCACGCAACACTCGCATGCCTGCATGCACACAGCACACGACGCAAGACACATGCTCAACCTATACGTGCATGCACCCTTTGTTAAGGACATGGGATTGTTACGGGTATTAATTAATCTTATTTGTGATAAGCAAAACATTGATGTTTGCAGCGGTCCTTATGAATCACAACATATCGAAAGGGCTATCAACATAGTAGGCTTAGCTACATGAAAAAGATGACGTCACACTCAATGAACAATCATCGGGTTATGAAATGCCCGCTTCTGACCGCCCTGGCCCACCAAAGGTTCCTCTGCTGTGCGCTGCCTGCGTTGGGTCAGCGACATGCAGGCCATGCACCAAGAGCCCACACGTCGATGGAAGAACGGCGCGATGTCCTAGGTCGAGTCGGCGCCACTGTGGCACGCCCGCTGAACACGCCTCCGTGCCGCATTCAAACGCCTCCATGAAACCCGCCCATGTGGAAGCCGAGAAACCCACTCTGGACACACGTCCGTTCATGACCGGGCCGGCGTTAAACGCAACGCGGGCCGAGCTCCTCCCGTCCGCCATCTATTTAATCTCCTGTTTAAACGAGGCCAAACGCCGGCCAAGAATCGCACACCTCCGCCGCTCCCCTATCTCCTCCACCATTTTGTCCACTCTTACAATGGCTTACGAAGAGTAGTTATTCTGCATCCAAGCCGGCTGGGTAGCCCACCGGATACGAGCTATGTAGCTCGCTGATCCACCTCCCTCCCCTCGCCCGACGGAGCCAGTTGCCGCCCCAAGCCAGCGCGCGGTTCAGCAACTCACCGCTCCGGGCCAGCTCGACGAGGAGCGACACACGGGCATCGTTGCTTCCGTCCACGCCGCCGCCTCGTACCACGTCTCCTGTTTCTGTGGCCGAGACTCCCATGCCGGCGGCCGCGCCATGCAAGCAGCGACAGAAGCCGGGTGTGCGGAGAGCGACGAGTCGCTGGCCAGCGCCTCCGCGTCCGCCGCCATCATCGAGGAGAAGTAGAACACGGGAGGCCGCCGCCGCTTGGGTCCCATGAAGGCCACCGCGGAGGCGATGCCGGCGTACACAACAGGTGTCTTGCCGGATCCTTTTGTTGCGAGTACCTTCATCGACTCCACATGGGCTTCACGGAAGAGGGGAATGTTATGATGAACTCGAGCCGGTGCCGGCCATGGCGAAGTAGTGGCCGGTGATGAACTCGTACCGGTGCCGGCCACCATCATCTTCGGCACCAGCCAATGATATGAGTTGGGCAGTGGGGAAGCGAGCCGTCCTTTGCACTGAAGCATATACCTCCGGGGCTCCCGGCAGTCCGGTGATCGTGCTGCCGGACATGAGGAACACAAATCGATCAGCGGGCGACCATTTAGGCCAGGTATTATATATCTGTGCTGTCCAGAACTAGCACCGCGTAGTTCATTTGAATGTAATGAAATCCGTCATGTTTGTATGAAAATCCGGTATTTTATATGATTTTCATCGTTGTTTATATGAAATATCAGTTTGTCTACATGTTTGCATGAATTTCGTTCGGTTGGTTGAGTTGCTATCATAATGTGTGCGGCTACGGTTGGATGCCGTAATTTGCGGGTCGCCGGTCGGTCTGCGGGCGGCTCGGGCGGCGTTGTGGGACAAAAAAAACACAGCTCGTGCGAGCTCGTCTCCAACGTGCGCGTTGGAGGATGCATGACAGCATGAGCACCCGAGCCATTCCTCGTTCATCGGTAGCAAAGGCACCGGTGGACAAAAGGGTCGCCAATATTTTGGCTACCCCGGGCAAGATCCAAACAACCCCTCCCAATAGATTCAAATCCCTCGTTCGCCGTGGAATTTTGCCACGTGTTGTTTTCATGGACTAGCAAGATACCCGTGCATTGCACGGAACATCAAGATGCATTTTTTAACAAACTCCCGCATGCATGTAAGGGATAATTAATGTCCTCCTTTGCTAGTACCACGAGGCAAACACCATTAATATTGCATCGATTAGTGTTAGAGGCCTTGTATATCTGCAAATTGTAATTTTGATAGTGGCCCCTTGTATATAAAAATGTAGGGAGAAAGATGAGAGATAAGGTGTGGAGGAGTGGGGCGTGGTGGTGACTGGTGGTCGGACTGGGCGGAGGCATGGGGATGGACGGCACATTATGTCTAGGTTTGTATCTCTCTCACACACACCCACGTAGGTGGGGGACGTGCACGAAGAGAAGAGGTGCACGCACGGCGCACGTACTCCCGTCTCTTTCCCAACCACACCCGCGCGGGTACACGGTGGAGCTCATTTCAGACGAAAAAGGCAGCCCACGTGGTAATTTGGCACGATGTCTTGGTTGTCCACTTGGTGGAGGGAGGATCGCCTACCACGGGTGAACAAACAAATTGCGACTTGACGCGTTATGTTAAATTAAAAAAAGAGGCAAACCATGTGGGGCCTACCTTACAGGCAAGGCTCTATACACTGGAGTACTTTTGATGTGTCCCATCAACTCGCAGAACAAGGAGAAGCTTGCTTAGTATGCCGTCTCCCCCGCCCACGGGCACGGTGGCTCGCAGGATGAGGTGAAGCTTGCTTACGAGTAGTAGTAGTAGTAGTAGTAGTAGTAGTAGTAGTAGTAGTAGTAGTAGTAGTAGTAGTAGTAGTACTGTATGCCTTTACGCCCGCTCCCTCGCCCACGCGCGCGATGACTCGTAGCACGAGGAGAAAATTTTACTACTCCCTCCGTTTACTCCATGTCCCTACTATGTACTTGGTTAGTACTCCCTCCATTTACTTATACAAGGCCACTATAAAAAAAATACATTTTGCATCTATACAAGGCCACAAATAGTAATCGAGACAAAAGTTACTACTCCCTCCTTTCCAGTTTATGGATCAATTTCAAAATCTCTCAAACCAAGGTAGGCGGTGAGTGGTCGAATTAATTTCGTAGTTTGCACAAGTAATTAGTACGCTCGTTTTTCTCAAGAAGTTATGTTTACCGAGGCATTAATTAGAACGAATGCATGAATGACCACTAAATTTCCATGAACTTGTACATGCATTGGTTAGTTTCCTCTTGACACTGCTTGCGTCGGGTGATCTAACGCACCTCGAAATCCAACATGTAATGGTACTACTACTAGTATAGTAGAATTGAGACTTATGAAACGGAAAAACGAATATTTTTAGATGAGCCCTATAAACGCTAGTGGGTACGCATCTCCGTAAAAACAGATTTTTCCAAAACTAAGTCGCTCCCTTTCATGAATTCTGTAGTATACTCCTCCATCGACGCTCCCTTTCATGAATTCTATACTTCCTGTCACCGACATGTGGGACATATAGCAACCGGATCGACGTGTCAAGCACCAATAACAGTGCAGAACGGCAGGGGACGCACCCCACTCGTACCGGCCCAGTAGTAGTAATGAGCAATGAGACATCAAATCACAATGCCGCACCTTCCCAGACGGACGAAGCAACCATTATTTCACACTTTGGTTCGCCATCATCTCAAACCACGTAGTATTGCTTTTGCCTCAAGAGGGACAAGCGCATCGCCTTGGTACATCATGACACGTGGGACCGCATGACAGGCCATGCTCCCCCACCGATCGCTCGGTAAAATCACCTCATTTTTACTATACTTCCTCCGTATTGGTTTACTACATGGCATGCACGTCGTTCTAGGTTGAGAATTTTTACTATACTTCCTCCGTTCATGGTATATTTTTTTACTCCTCTCTATCTCTTTCAGATTTTCCCTCAGTCCCATAATATAAGAACGCTTTTGACACTAGTGTAGTGCCAAAACGTTCTTATATTATGGGACACTGAGTACTAGTATTTATTGCATTTGCCAAGGAGTGACCTCTTCCAATGAAATGGTGTTGCTAAGTTTGCTTCATTTAATTAGCTATAGACTCAAAATTGTCTTTTCACCTAGGTACACGTGCTTAGCACCGCTTTCTTCCTTGGGTCACCAAACTAGTCTCTCTCTTCTTGATTAACTTGCCACATCGACTTTATGCCTATGTGGCAAGCTTAAGCACCAGAGGAGCAAGTAAAAGTAAGTACAATAGTGGGCTTTACATGGCATTTTTGCATATGTGGAGGAAAGAGAGGCAAGGAAAAAGTGGAGAAGTGGGCTCTCATGCAAGAGCCAGCCTCTACTACATGGTGGAGCATTGGGAGAGGCACCTGATGGAAGTGGTCAGAATCGAGACTCACGCCGGTCGAAGCGCCAGATTAAAATGATAATGGCAAGTCAAATCACAGGGCCCCACCTATCCAGCGGTAACTCATTGTCAAATCACACAACCCTACGCTTGCAGCAGCCTACTCCCTCGTCTTCTCGCGTCTCTGTCGAACCGACTAGGCGGAACTGCCCACGCCTACCACAAGCAGAAAAGCCCGCCCTCAACTTTTAAATACAACTACATCTGCTTAAGAATCCAATGATATACTTTTTGTGACATAGTAACTCATATTTAGTTAGTCAAATGGATGACCTAGAACTACGTGCAGGCCCTATAAACCGAGACGCCTAAAATAAAAAACCGAGACGGAGAGGGTAGTTCAGACGTATCTTTTTAGATCAATATAGTCGGGATTCACCAAGGAGCAAAACCAAGTGGTAGGCTGCTCCTGTCGTGTTGGCGTAGCAACTCAAGCAGGGTTAGTCCACACACGAAATGGCGACACACTTAACAGGACCCGTTTGGCGACATGTGGCTCATCCACCATCTTGTTCCACGTGCGATGCACCAAATTACAGTTCGAGCAGCGGTTGAATTGGAGGCACCCGGTCGAAGCGCCAAGAGTAGTAGAAAATGAGCGATGAGGGGTCAAATCACAAAGCCCCACCTTTCCCGCATTAAGTAGGATGGACGAAGCAACCATCATTTCACTCTAGGGCGCAAGAGCATAAAGAAAAGAGAAAACAATGATGTGTGTGGCAGCTACCTAGGGCACCCTAGGTAGGGGTCTCCACTACGATCCTTTTTTAAAGCGCCCACTACAAATCGGCTTCTCCTTGTCCTCTTGAAGAAAACCGATGATGAGTGTGGCGGTAGGGTTTGTAGGAGTACTACGGCGCATGGGGCCACGTCGTAGTAAACGGGTTCGAGTCGACGCCTTAAATATGTGTGGGCCGCTTGGTTTTACGGAACGAGGCAACATTTTGGGTTCGGGGACCAAGGAGATATAGTACGATAAAAAATTGTGGACGAGGTTCGACCGAAAGGCAATGATGCATGGGCCTTGCATTTTGATATACCCGGGGCCGCGTGAAATTTGCTACTCTAATCAAAACTAGTAAGGTACACATGTATTGAACACATGAGATTTCGAAACCAAATTATGAATAAATACACACTATAGCATGTAAAGCTTTGAGTCATATATGCATGATGTAGATGTTCGTTTAGTTCTTATAGTTCATCTCATTCAAAATCAATTAGTTTTATAAAAATGTTAAGATTCATGGGGCTGTGCATTGTAAATCATAAAGTAAAAAACAAATAATGGAAATTCATTTAGAAAAAAATCAATTATGATACAGAAGATTCTAGAACAAAGGAGAAGTGCTTGTGTTTTTAGGTTTGTGCATTATGCTAAGTTCAACCATGGAGTCTTCTAAATTGTACATGTGGCAGATCTGGTGGAATGTTGATGATATCCAACGGCCAGTAGTGCTCGGATTTGCCTATCTCTGCACTGCCGGGTTAGCTTCATCCAGCGACCATCTTTCAAAGTTATTGGCACACTATACAGTTCTTGTGCCATAGTTGCATGTTTTGGAAAAAAGCTACTAGTGGGTTGTACTATCTATTTAGGAATAGAAGATGTATACATGGAAGTTGTAGGGAAAGAGATGACATGGAGCATCTCAATTCCTATGAGTAGGGATTGGAAAAGAGATGTCATTTGGTTCACATCATAGGAACTTTTCTATTGAATCTAGAGATGACATGTATCTCAATTCCTATGAGGAGGGATTAGAAAAGAGATGTAATTTGGTTCATATCATAGGAACTTTTCTATTGAATATACGCTAATGTTTATTTTCCTTTGAAATTAAGGGAGTATAGGAATCCATTCATATGAACCAAGTGGCTCTAAAGCTATAGAAATGATATCATGTTTATTTCCTTTGAAATGTGGAGTATATGAATCTATTCCTATGAACCAATTGGCTCTAAAGGAAAAAATCCTATAAAAATCATATCATATAGAGTTCCTATGATATTCCTCGACACTAAAGGATGCTTGAAATTGCTGTGGGTGATACGATGGTCTTTCTTTGTAGACTCCTCACCCATCTTTATAGTTACCTCTCGAAGATGAATGAAATGATATATACATGGTATTCTACATGTGCAATTTGGTACACGAAAACTCGGTAAAAGTTTGCGAGGTTCGAATTTTCAATAAAGCTATATGCACTGCATTTCAGAACGGAGGGAGCATACGGCAGTTGCTAACACTCACGTGGAAGATTTGTGTGTAGGAGGAGTGGCTGTTCTGTTAAATGACATGGCAAAACTGACACTGTCGGATGTCGATCTAACGGTTCTTACGGCGTTCGTCAGGAAAAGGCTTGTGGCGAACGTTTGTCGGATAATGATTTACGGACACATGCATTGCATTGATACGCCCCCTCTCTCTCGTGCACACGCACCTCATGAGTCGCGACTCTCCCGAGTCCTCTCGCAGACTCAAGACGTCGCACCCACCGCCTATCTGCGGTAGACGCCACGCACATATGTGCTCTTCACACCCTACCCTCGAACTTCTAAAAACAAAAGACGGCGCGACATTTTATTTTAGCTCACACGTCACACACTTATACTATTACTCTTGCGTAACGCTCTTTGGGCATAGTATATTGTACTCTCACGAAGAGAAGCGGTGCACGCACACACTAGTTCTCTCACACCCACTGCGGGTACACGTAGGAGCGCATTTTTTTGAAGCTGGTACAACAAAATCACTCCACTATACATAAAAGCAGGAGCCTTAGCGCTTGCTTTACTAGGGTTCCTCTCGTTCACTCTCTCATGCTCTCCAGATCTAAGCAACACATAGGTGGCCACACTCTCTCTCAGCTCACGGCAGGTCCCAAATCCGGCCGGACAAC
The DNA here is from genome assembly GCA_021605205.1 of Aegilops longissima. Lineage (NCBI taxonomy): Eukaryota > Viridiplantae > Streptophyta > Magnoliopsida > Poales > Poaceae > Aegilops > Aegilops longissima. Next base: position 169,812,391 of record CM038680.1, read on the forward strand.
CTCGACTGGGGTAGGGGTGTAGGTGCATCGTTCACGCTGTCATTGGCGGCGAGGGAGGAGACCAACGGCTGCCCGCACGTCCCGATCGGCGGCCGTGCCGTTCTCTCCGAGAGAGCGCCGGCTCGGGAGGGCCTCCGACCCCTTCTTCCTCCCTGCGGTATTGTGGCCAAGATGCGGCATCCCGACGCCGTCTTTGCCACATGCCGACGACCCTCAGGTATATATTCCTTCGAAACCTGCCTTGCTCTACTACCCCAGCTCCCTTCGTGTGGATCCTTTTCTACTTCCGTCCATTGTTCCAAAGCCACCTAGACTTCTACTATTATTAGAAGTAAAGCTAGTTCATACAATGACTCAAAGCGTTGGTTCAAACAGGAAGAAAGTGGGAAAGCTGTAGCATGAATCTAGGACTTGGTTCTAAGAGGAAACAGGGAAAGTAGTAATATCTCACACTGTTTAAATAATTGTATTTTATTTGCGCAAACAGGGATGTATGTCTCCATATCGTTTCGGGATGTCTGTCTCTGTATTGTTTCTATCCGCGCAATCAATAGCACACACCTCAGTTTTAGTACAACTGTGCAAAATGAGATGGCTATCCTCGCTGCCGCTGCCTAACCTCCCGCCTTCAAGGTATCCCTACATTTGTAGTAACTAAGGTAGAATGACCAACACAATCTAAAAGAAGCTGATTCAGACGCTTTTACTTCCTGATTGCAAAGGCAGGACGAGCGAAAAACAATCTGCATCCTAGTCCGGAATGCACTTTCTACCAGTTCATCCATGGACAAAGGACTAGCAGGCACGGCTGCACAGCAGTTTTTTGGACAGGTGCGTGGGCAAGAGGCATTATGGTCTGCTTATTTCTGCAAATAGCGGTGCTTAAATTTAGTGGAATGCACAAGCATTTCAGCTGGTCAAGACAATCGCATGGTTCAGTTCAGCATTCCAAATGAGACCACAATTATAATTGGTTATTCGGAATGAGAGAACCTAACCCTGAATGGTGGCAACAAGAAAAACCAGAGTGAACTCTAGGAAATTTAAGCTGCGGAGGCCCTTTGCTCGAGAAGCCTTGCTTGTTTTTTCCTGATTTGTAAACCTTCTCACAACTTTGTCTTTTGCTGTGAACTAGTATATGTTTGTTATGTTCTATGAATCATTGAGATGTATAAAATTGCTTAACTTATGCTTTTCAAGTTTTTATGAAGACGAAGTTTAATGTGAGTGTTCCACATGAGCGCTGGACTAGCATGTGAACGCTTGGAATTTATTACATTGTGGCCTCAATTAACTGCATGAACCATCGTAATAAGATACATAGTTGCTTATATGTCGACAGCAGATTGTTGATTGTTAGCTGGTCGATAGCCTAGTGTTGAAGCGAGCTAAGCCAATGTGTCGTGTTTTGCACAACTGCTTACAAGTGGGGTAGCACCAACAGTGTTTACAAGTAGTTATGTATACGCCGGTGCACAGTTCTCTAACAAGTGCTCTATTTCATCAAAACACACATCGCTCAGATGATAAACCGTGACAACTTATGTCTTACCATGCCATATTCATGAAAAACTAGTGAGGACGATCTGTTTCGCAACAATTACGATGGTTCTCACATGATTCACGGGCACAAAAAGTAGCAGCAATTCCATAGACGGATTCAAACAGAGTACTAGCCCCAGGGGTCGATAATGCAAGGTTCGGATAATTAGACACAATCCAAACTACTACTAAACACTAGCTGGGCAACTATTTCATGCCTCGATCTAATTTGGGCTGGACACAAGACGGACCTTGCCATGAACATCATTGAGGACGCCCCGCAGCAGCTCAATCTGTGAACCTTCATGAAGACAACCTTGTGGCCTTGCCATCGATAAACTTGTTTGTGGAGGCATGCCACGCCATCTTCATGCGTAAGCTTGACAAGAACAGTATGCCTCACAAACGAAGGAGTAGCTTTGAACTTCTTGTGCTTCAAAGACACCTGGACAACACGCCGACAACAAGTGAGGCTGGAATACAACTCTTCATTGGTATAACCGCAAATGGCTTCCGGATCCAACAGCCTAAGAACTCTGTTTTCCCAAAGGCGTATATTCAGGTCGTCCGCCTCATAGCGAGTGACATGTACAACCACACAATCCTTGTCTCGCATCAGGGCTCTAATCAAAAGTAAACAAATTCTGAATTACTTTTCAAAGATAAGAAACACAAGTTATTTAAACCACTATGTATAGCATGGCATCAAGCTAATAAAATTTTGCATTATTAATCACCACATACTTCCTTTTCTAAAAAATCACCACATACTTAGATGAAAAACCACAATCGAGATCGGCAAAGAAGGAAATCACCTTGGGCAGCTCTGGGGGGACACATCCTCAAAGGGGAAAACTGCTCTGCAGTGCCACGGGGCTGTAACCTCAAACGGGCATTGACCATCTCAAGAGTGGCCATGAACGATCTGGGTCGCCTCGGTGGTTGCCTCCATCTTCTTGGAGCTCTTCGTCTCGTGGGGATCAGCCTCCGCGTCTGCTCCAATATCGGCAGATCTTTGCTTGGTTCTCCTTGGTCCATCATGAAACCGACGAATACTAGGAGACCACCGAAAGGAAAACACAATCGCAATGACATTGAAACAAAAAGAGAGTGAGGATCGGTTATCGCTTTGCAAAAGTTCTTTTTTTCTCTCGAACGAAAATATACCAACATCACGGATCCGCTTACCTTCCCTTCGTTCGGAGAGAAGAACAGTGGCAGATGCAAGTGTTGCCTTTCTTGAAGACGGTGAGGGAGAAGGGGATTCAGCGAAGAGTGCAATGATGGTTTCTTCGTCCGTCAAACTTAGACTGCGGGGAGGTGGGGTTTTGTGATACGACGGCTCGTTATCGCCAAGGCCACGACCGGGTGACTCTCCGCCGCATACTGCCTTCTAATTTGGTGGATGGCATTTGGGCTCACACTGCATGGCCCGCATGTCGGTGAAAAAAGTATAACGACATTCAAGAGAGGGAGACGTTTCAATGACCTAGGAGGAGCCAAGCGGTAGAGTGTCTCCACTGCACTAGTAGTAATTGTTTTTCAGGTAGTCTGTAGAGTGTCTCCACTGTACTAGTAGTAATTGTTTCTCCGGGCCCAAGACAAAACAGCCCATCCACACTAGTAAATAGTAAAATCAATTCAAAAGCCCATGTATTTATCAATGAGAGGCGCCACCCACACCCAAAGACACCGCCCCCAAAAACCTGGGTGCTCTTCTTCCTCCTCGCCTCCCACCCACTCACGCCACGCTCCACTGCTCCCCAAATTCCTCACCTCACTCCTACAGAAAACCACAGCTCCCCTTCTTCCTCACTCCTACAGAAAACCCCAGCTCCCTTCTTCTTTGCTCAGACTACAACTAGGCTCGCCATTCACTCTGCTCAAATCCGTGAGCTGACGCGACGCCTCGATGAAAATGGAGTCGGCTGGCCCCAGCTAAGAAGATGAGGCTCCGCCAACAAGACGCTGCTAGATCCCGACCCAGCAAGGCAGGGAGAAGCGGCGACCCCACCCCACCGGATCCCAGAACTCAGAGAATCTCGGTGGACCGTGATCAGCGATCTCCTGACGCCATCCTTGGGGAGATCATATCGCTTCTCCCCACCAAGGATTGCTGCCGCACCCAAGTCCTCTCAATTCGGTGGCGCCCTCTATGGTGCGGCGTGCCCCTTAATCTCGACTATCGTCATCTATCTCTCTTCAATGATTTTGATATCCCCAGAGCCATCATCTCCTCCTACCAGGGCTCCGTTCAAAGCCTCTGCATCCTGTCATGCTACCTGAGCAAGCATACCATGCCCTGCATGGTGGACGCCTGGCTGGAATCCCCTGAATTCACAGAACTACAACTGCTTGAGTTCTACTATTCCCCTGGAAATCACATACCACATACCGAACGCCATGAACTTGTGCCCTCAGCGCCAATGTCCATCTCGCAGTTTTCGTCCTCTCTCCACACCGCCACCTTTGCGTAGTGCTACCTACCAGACAATCTGGTACTAAACCTTCGACTCCCATTTCTCAAGAAACTTTCACTTGTGCGGGTTCGTATATCGGAGGCCTCATTGCACATCATCATCCACTCCAGTTGTCCTGCACTGGAGTGCTTGGTGCTTGTTTTCACAGTTAGAATCGGTTGTCTCCAAATAAAGTCGCCTAACCTTGTAAGAATTGGAATTTGTTTTGATGGAAGGCAGCTCATCATCCAAGATGCCCCTTCACTTCAAAGGTTGATCCTTGATTCTAGTAATTCATCCTTGCAAATAACCGTCTTCTCTGCGCCTAAACTGGAGACCTTGGGTGTAATACATGATCTCTGTGCTCATTTCAATATGGTGTTTGGCTCCACAGTTCTTCAGGTACTTTATATTATCATCTACACTTGTAACCATAAGCTGCATTTTAAATTTCTGCGCATAATTTATATATCATCTTGGAGTACACATTTTGTACTAATATTATGTTCTATGCTCAATGAAGAGTTTTTCCATCGATGGCCTATCAATGGTGTTGGATTCTGTCAAGATCTTATATATCCAAATGAATAGTTTTGATCTGAACAAGATTATTGGTTTGCTGCAATGCTTTCCATGTCTGGAGAAGTTGTATATAAAGGTGATAATTTCACGCACATTGGAAGCCCGCATATAGTGTACTAGAATTAACCGTTCAGTTGTTGCTCTTTCGACACTCTTCTTTTAGACCTTAACTGTTTTCAATCTTCATATCTATTTAGGCAACATGACGGGGTAAGAAAGTTATAACCAATCGGTGGATTAGTAAGCATCGGGATTTTCTCACTTCTCATGAGATTCGATTGAAGACAATAACGCTAGAACGATATGTAGCCAACCATGCAAACACAAGATTTGTCACATTCTTCTTGCTGAATGTGAGGTTACTATTGTCCATCAGGCTTAAGTTTATCAGCAGCATGGTTTTGATGGATGGGTATGTCGAAGAACAAAAAAAGGAGTTTCAGGTGGGCAAAAGAGCTTCTAAATGTGTCAGGCTTCTATTTACAACATATTGTGGTCATAATCCAGTAAATTTTACGACCCAGGATGTTCATTCTATGGACCTGCCGATCCATTTGAATGTGACTGCCGAAAACAGTGCTGGAGTTAGATGTTGTTGCCCTTTTCAATCTGGTTTTTTGTAAACCCGATGAACAATTAACCTCGTGCTTTTTACAGTTTGTAAGCTGGAGTTAGATGTTCCTGCCCTTTTCAACTCGGCTGTGACTGTCATATTTTCTTTGAAACAAGGCAAATGGCTTGCCATTCGCTTAATTTAGAGTGAAATATTGTAACAAATCCCAACCAAGGAAATAACATCACTCTCCGCTGCTTGAGCTCACTATGCATTACATAAGCCAAGTGATTAGCCCCACCAGCACCCACAAACTTATTTCAACTAGCACATCAAATGGGCTGTAAATTTTCATAGGAAAGGCTGCATGACCGTGACAGATTTGGATTCGACATTTGGGACCCGCGAGGAAATAGCCTATCCAAGATGGTGTCGACTTACTAGCCACCAACAAACGATTTCGCTTACCAGCCGTTGGATTGACATCCAACATCTGTCGTGTATCTTCTATCTCTTGTCTTCTTCTTCCTCCAGCCGCCCAAACCAAACCACCCCGTCGGCTCCGCCTCCTCCCGCCTCCCATGGCTCGCTGCGCCTCCATCGCCCTATCGTACGTACCCTCCAAAGTTGGCCAGTCCCTCCCTCTATTCCCCCACACGTCCTGTTATTCTCCGGCGACGCCAGCCCCAACACGCACCCACGCCCAACCAGCCAACCTCGTATTCTCCGCCACGACCGACCGCACATCTTCAACGGCTCCTGTTCATTCCGTCCGAGGGCTCGCCGTCGTCCTCCGCCTTGCGGCCTTGGTTCGCTCGCCGTGCGCGGTGCGCCGCCCTCTTGCGTTATCAACGTCGTCAACAACCGATACGAACAAGGAGATGACTGTACGTGGAGAGGATGGCAATAGGGACCCACCAGTGTCATGGCAGTACGCAAGCAAGTGCCTCTATAGTACAAGCCCAAAAATATGGTTCCTCCTAATGGTTGGACATCTGGGGCTCACGCCATTGTCAACGTAGTCAATAAACGAGAGAATTACACTACAAGCGGCTGACACTAGGGACCCAGCAAGTCGCGCAGTTTTTTTAGGAACAAGCAGTTGTTATTTATACTAGTTTTAGCGATGGATCAGGGTAACAACGGGGCTGTGCAGGGGCTGTGGCCCGTCTAGCCAGGGTTTTATTTATGTTGCCACATCATGAGCCCAGTTGTGTTTTGTCTTGCTGAAAATGGCTAGCCCAGTTCTATTTTTTTTAAAGAAATACCCAAACAAGGCCTACTTGCTTTATCGGCCCTGCTGGGCTGCAAATCTTTCAAGACGAGGAGAGTTTCATTCAGTTTGCCCAGAAATGGGCTGTACATATTTAAAACACATCAAACCGGGAATTAGTTTCAATCTTTTTTCATTACAAGATCTTAAATTCCATTGATTTTTATGCGTGGACAATTATTTGGATTTTATATTTATATAAATTATTTTTCAAAATAGTTTGAGTGTGAATCGGTATTTCTGGATTAAAAACAGTTGACCGCCCCAAAATATGCAAAATTCCGTATACTTTTTAACCGTGACCACAATATGGGGTGTAATGCTAACAAAAAGAAGATGGGCTCCAAAAAATTTCTTAAGAATTAGCAAATGGGCTGTACATTATTAGAAATAATGGCAGATGGGTTGTATGCTGTTTTCCACAGATTTGAGGCTGACTTGTGCGCCTACTAAAGGTTGACGCGTATGCTTTCATAAAAAAAGGTTGATGCACATGCAACGCCCTGTCAACTTAGTCAACACACGACAGCAAAGGATGCTTGATGTCCATACAACGGCTGTCGTGCTTCTTCAATCTCGCTCTTCATGCTCCAAATCGCTCACACAAGTGCCGCGGGATTGCTCGCTCCCTCCTCCCGCTGGCCGGCTATGCTATCACAAGAGGCCTCACGGCCCCACCGTATTCCCATCGCTGGCCTAGCCATCCTCTACTCACCCACACATGTTGTTATTCTTCGGCGATGGCGCATTTAACTAGTAAACCTCGTATTCCTCCGCGTGGGAAACAACTGCCGAGTATTCCACGGCCCGTGTCGCTCCTTCCTAGGCCTCGCCATCGTCCACCGCCCTGGTGCTCTCGACGCGGCCTGGTCAACGTGGTCAATGAACGACATCCATCGGAAGTGGACTGTACGTGGAGAGGCTGACAGCTGGGTCCACGACCGCACGCAAGGAAATGCCTCCTTATTACGCGCAAAATAATGATTCCTCCACCTGACAGCTAGGACCCACAGGAAGGTCCTCTGTATTTCGCGAAAAAAACGTTCCCCCCGCTATATCTTCGCACGCAAGGAAGTGCCTCCTTATTACGCCCAAAAAAATGAATACCCCCTTGCTAGCTGGGACCCACCATATTGTTGGGCTGACTTGTGGGCCTACTATGTTGACGGGGACGGAGGGCTTTGTCAACTTAGTCAATACTCCAGTGACCGTATGATGTCCATCCAACGGCCATAGTGCTTCTTCAACCTCTGGTCTTCTTGCTCCACCGCCCAAAGCAGCGCCGGGTCGTGCCGCCGCTTCCTACCTCCGTGGCGGGTGTGCTACCGCGAGGCCTCACCGCCCCATACTACTCCCACCACGGGCCGTGCCATCCTCCACTCACCCACACCCCTGTTATTCTGCGGCAACGGCAGCCTCACACCGCAGCTGCACCAGTGAACGCCGATTCCTCTCCGCGGGCATCCACCGCTGCCTTGCCCGGCTCGCGATCGCCCCTTCCTAGGCCTCGTCGTCCACCGCCGTGGTTCTCTCGGCGCGGCGTGGTCAATGTGGTCAACCACCGACTTCCATCGGAAGAGTACTGTATGTGGAGAGGCTGACAGCTGGGTCCACGGTAGCCGCAAGGAAGTGCCTCCTTATTAATGGGAAAATAATTATTCCTCCACCTGACAGCGGGGACCCATCGGACGGGCCACCAGTATTTTGCGGAAAAAATTGTTTCTCCCTGACTGCTGGGACCCACTGGACGGGCCACCGTATTTCGTGAAAAAAGCATTCCCCCCTCTGTCAGCTCGGACCCACCGGAAGTGCCTCCTTATTACGCAAAAAAAAATGAATACTCCCCTGGCTAGCTGGGACCCACCTTGGTGGGAGGCTGACTTATGGGCCTACTAAGTTGACGGGGACGAAGGGCTTTGTCAACTTAGTCAATATGAACGATTCTAGCTCCAAAGGACCGTCGATGTCCATCCAACGGCCGTGGTGCTTCTTCAACCTCTAGTCTTCTTGCTCCAGCCGCCCAAAGCAGCGCCGGTCATGCCGCATGCTCCTGCCTCCTGTGGCTGGCTGTGCTGCCGCAGAGGCGTCACCACCCCCTACTATTCCCACTGCTGGCCAGTTCTGCGGCGGCAGCAGCCTCACACCGCAGCCAAACCAATGAACCCTCGTACTCCTCTCCGTGCGGGCTTCCACTGCCGCGTCTTCCCCGGCTCCGCGTTGTCCCCTTCCTAGGCCTCACCGTCGTCCACCGCCGTGGTGCTCTCGGCGCGGCCTGGTCAACGTGGTCAAGGAACGACTTCCATCGGACGTGGACTGTACGTGGAGAGGCCGACAGCTGGGTCCACGGCCACAACCTAGTTATTTGTGATTTGCCAAGTAAGTCGCTTTGTCACGCCTATTGGGCTGCAAATCTTTCTAGACAAGGAGAGCTTTCATTCCGCTGGCCGAGAAAATGGCCCATCAGTAATGAGAAATGGGTTGTACATTTTTAAAACACATCAAACCGGCAATTAGTTTCAAATATCTTTTTTTCATTTCAAGATTTTAAATTACATTAATTTTTATGCATGGAGAATTTGTTGATTTTATATTGATATACATTTATTTTTAAAATCAGTTTGAATGTGAGTCGAAATTTCGGATTAAAAACAGTTCGACCGCACCAAATATGCAAAATTTCATATAATTTTTAACCGTGGCCACAATATGGGTTGTAATGCTAACAAAAAGAATATGGGCTCCAAAAACCTTAAGAATTAGCAAATGGGCTGTAAATTATTAGAAATAATGGCAGATGGGTTGTATGCTGTTTTCCACAGATTTGAGGCTTTTCTAAAAAGGTTGACGACAAGCACCGATCGTTGATGTCCATCCAACGACCGCCGTGTTTCTTCAATCTCGCTCTTCCCGCTCCACCGCTCAAACAAGCGCTGGCGGGACTGCTCTGCTCCCTCCTCCTGGCGGGCTCTGCTCTGCCGCAAGCAGCCTCACCGCCCCACCGTACTCCCATCACTGGCCTAGCCATCCCTCTACTCACCCACACCTGCTGTTATTCTCCGGAGACCGCAGACGAACCAAGAAACCCTCAGACAACAGATTCCCTCCGCTGGGAAACAAGTGCCGAGTCTTCCCGCCTCCGTGTCGTCCCCTTCCTAGGCCACGCCGTCGTCCGCCGCCGTGGTGCTCTCGGCGCGGCGTGGTCAATGTGGTCAACGACCGACTTCCATCGAAAGAGTACTGTGCGTGGAGACGCTGACAGCTGGGTACACGGCCGCAACAAGGAAGTGCCTCCTTATTATGCTCAAAATAATTATTCCTCCACCTGACAGCAGGGACCTACCGGACGGGCCACCATATTTCACGAAAAAAACGTTTCCCCCTGACTGCTGGGACCCACTAGCTATACCTTCGCACGCAAGGAAGTGCATCCGGGCAAAAAAAACAAAACGATTCACCCCCTGACTGCTGGGACCCACCAGCTACATCTTCGCACACAAGGAAGTGCCTGACAGTCGGGACCCACCTGGTTGAAGCGTACGTAGCGTTGTCATTCTGGTCACGAAAGTGTACGTACATATTGGCCAATGTAGAGGCGCGCACGTGTCATAGTAGAGGAGCGCACGTAGCATGTACACGTACCTACAGCGTCCAGGGTGCAAGAAAGAAAATACGGCCACGTATGTGTACATACGGGCGGGGTCTCGAACGCCTACTCGCGCATACGTACGGCCAGGGCTCGTGTACATGGCTGGGTCGGAACGAAGAAACAGCGCCGTCGTCGTGTTCATGGGGAGGCAACGGAATGCGTCGTGTTCATCGGGAGGCAACGAAACGCGTGGGAGCCAACCGGCTGGGTCGAAACGGAATGCGTGGTCGTGCTCATCGGGAGGGCTTGGACGGAACAGGCGATGGAAACGAGGCCTGGCGTCTCGCAGAATGGAGGAAACGGCCTTGTGTTCGACCGGCCACGTTCGAAACGGGATCCTATTCATCGGGAGGGGTCTGCGGTACCGCAAAACGGAGGAAACGGACCTCCTACGGTCGAAACGGGGGTCTTGTTGATCGGGAGGGGTGTGGCGTACCGCAAAACGGACGAAACGGACCTCCTACGGTCGAAAAGGGGGTCCTGTTGATCGGGAGGGGTGTGGCGTACCGCAAAACGGGACTCCACGGGATACTGCTCATCTCCACCGTCGACCTCCTCCAGCCTCCACGGGCTCCTGTTCATCCAGCCTCCACCGCACGCTACTCCACCGCCATCGCTCAACCACCCTCCACCGCTTCTGCTCATCCAGCCCTCCACACCACGGGTCCTGTTCAACCACCCTCCACCGCTCACTGCTCATCCAGCCCTCCACACCACGGGGCCTGTTCAACCACCCCTCCACGGGCACCCCTCCATCGCTCATCTCGTCCATCCAGCCCCCACCACACCACGGGTCCTGTTCATCCGAGGTAACGCCACCACTCATCGCTCATCCAACCCCCCCCCCCGCAACGCCACCGCTCATCCAATCGATCGGCTTCATTAGCAGCAGAGCGGCGAATCGCCGATCGGGTTCGATTAATAGCCATCGATCGATCGCTCGGGTTCAGTAACGCGTAGCCTGTAGTGCAATCGCTCGGGTTCAGTTAGAGCCAACGCCTTGCACACACGCGTGTACATGTACGAGAGAAACGTGCATCGCTCGGCCCCCGACCTCCCACAATAACCAGGAACTCCCCGAAATTTTCCTCCCCCTCGCTTCTACCACGGTTTTTTCCGTCATGGACGGCCCAAAGAATGTCATGCAACTGCGTCTCCGGCCCGCCCAGACGAAAAGGCCATTTTCTGTCATGATTTTTTGTCATAGAAGTAGGAGCCCATCACATCTATGATGATACCGGGTTTTGTCACAATTATCGTCATAGAAGTGTCATAAGTATGACAGAAAAAATTTCGTTCGGGCCAAAATGTCACGGATGTGTCTTTTTTTTGTAGTGTAGACCGACTCCTTCCTGCATCTACTACTATTACTCCACACATCGACCGCTATCCAAAGATGCATCTAGAGTATTATGTTCATAAGAACGGAGTAACACTTTAAGCAAGATGACATGATGTAGAGGGATAAACTCATGCAATATGATATAAACCCCATCTTTTATCCTCGATGGCAACAATACAATATGTGTCGCTTCCCCATCATCCTTTGGATCGAGCACCGCAAGATTGAACCCAAAGCTAAGCACTTCTCCCATTGCAAGAAAGATCAATCTAGTAGGCCAAACCAAACTGATAATTCGAAGAGACTTGCAAAGATAACCAGTCATACATAAAAGAATTCAGAGGAGATTCAAATATTGTTCATAGATAATCTTGATCATAAACCCACAATTCATCGGATCTCGACAAACACACCGCAAAAGAAGATTACATCGAATAGATCTCCAAGAGAATCGAGGAGAACTTTGTATTGAGATCCAAAGAGAGAGAAGAATCCATCTAGCTAATAATTATGGACCCGAAGGTCTGAGGTAAACTACTCACACATCATCGGAGAGGCTATGGTGTTGATGTAGAAGCCCTCCGTGATCAATGCCCCCTCCAGTGGAGTGCCGGAAAAGGCCCCAAGATGGGATCTCACGGGTACAGAAGGTTGCGGCGGTGGAAATAGGGTTTTGGCTCCTCCCCTGATGTTTTCGGGGTACGTAGGTATATATAGGAGGAACAAGTAGGTCGGTGGAGCTACGAGGGGCCCATGAGGGTGGAGGGCGCGCCCAGGGGGGTAGGCGCGCCCCCCTACCTCGTGGCCTCCTAGTTGATTGCTTGACGTCCACTCCAAGTCCTCTGGATCACGTTTGTTCAGAAAATCACGCTCCCGAAGGTTTCATTCCGTTTGGACTCCATTTGATATTCCTTTCCTTCGAAACACGGAAATAGGCAAAAAAACAACAAGTTGGGTTGGGCCTTCGGTTAATAGGTTAGTCCCAAAAATAAAATAAAAGTGTATAATGAAGCCCATTGAACATCCAAAACAGATAATATAATAGCATGTAACAATCAAAAATTATAGATACGTTGGAGACGTATCAAGCATCCCCAAGCTTAATTCCTGCTCGTCCTCGAGTAGGTCAATGATAAAAACAGAATTTTTGATGTGGAATGCTTCTTAGCATAATTTTCAATGTAATTCTTTTTATTGTAGCATGAATATTTAGATCTGAAAGATTCAAGATAAAAGCTTAATATTGACATAAAAGCAATAATACTTCAAACATGCTAACCAAGCAATTATGTCTTATCAAAATAACATAGCCAAAGAAAGCTCATCCCTACAAAATCATATAGTTAGACCATGCTTAAATTTTGTCACACAAAACGTTCTCATCATGCATAACCCCGATGACAACCTGAGAAATTGGTTCATACTTTTTAACGCGCTTCGGCCTTTTCAACCCTTACGCAATACATGAGCGCAAGCCACGGATATAGCACTATGGGTGGAATAAAGTATAATGATGGGGGTTATGTGAGAAGACAAAAAGGTAGAAAGTCTCACACTGACACGACTAATCAATAGGCTATGGAGATGCCCATCAATTGATGCCAATGAGAGGAGTAGGGATTGCCATGCAACGGATGCACTAGAGCTATAAATATATTAAAGCTCAACAAAAGAAACTAAGTGGGTGTGCATCCAACTTGCTTGATCACGAAGACCTAGGGCATTTTGAGGAAGCCCATCATTGGAATATACAAGCCAAGTTCTATAATGAAAAATTCCCACTACTATATGAAAGTGACAACATAGGAGACTCTCTATCATGAAGATCACGGTGCTACTTTGAAGCACAAGTGTGGAAAAATGATAGTAACATTGTCCCTTCTCTCTTTTTCTCTCATCATTTTTTCTTTCTCTTTTTTTTGTTGGGCCTTCTCTTTTTTTCTTTGGCCTCTTTTTTAAGTCCGGAATCTCATCCCGACTTGTGGGGGGATCATAGTCTCCATCATCCTTTCCTCACATGGGACAATGCTCTAATAATGATGATAATCACACTTTTATTACTTACAACTCAATACTTAGAACAAAATATGAATCTATGTGAATGCCTCCGGTGGTGTACCGGGATATGCAATGAATCAAGAGTGACATGTATAATAAATTATGAAAGGTGGCTTTGCCACAAATACGATGTCAACTACATGATCATGCAAAGCAATATGACAATGATGGAGCGTGTCATAATAAACGGAACGGTGGTAAGTTGCATGGCAATATATCTCGGAATGGCTATGGAAATGCCATGATAGGTAGGTATGGTGGCTGTTTTGAGGAAGATATAAGGAGGTTTATGTGTGATAGATCATATCATATCACGGGGTTTGGATGCACCGGCGAAGTTTGCACCAACTCTCAAGGCGAGAAAGGGCAATGCACGGTACCGTAGAGGCTAGAAATTGTGGAAGGTTGAGAGTGCGTATAATTCATGGAATCACATTAGTCATAAAGAACTCATATACTTATTGCAAAATTTTATTATCCCTCGAAGCAAAGTACTACTACGCATGCCCCTAGTGGGATAGAATGATAGGAAAAGACCATCGCTCGTCCCCGACCGCCACTCATAAGGAAAGCAATAAAAGAACACCTTATGTGTCAAAATTGTCACACAACTTTTACCATACGTGCATGCTACAGGACTTGCTAACCTCAACACAAGTATTTGTCAATTTCACAATTACTCAACTAGCACACTCTAATATTACCACCTTTATATCTCAAAACACTTATCAAGTATCAAACTTCTCATGATATTCAATGAACTCAATATGGAAATTTTTATTATGCTCATCTTGGATGCCTATCACGTTCGGATTAATTTTCACAATTAAAGCAAAGTACCATGCTGTTTAAGACTCTCAAAATAATATAAGTGAAGCATGAGAGATCAATAATTTCTATAAAAGAAAACCACCACCGTGCTCTAAAAGATATAAGCGAAGCACTAGAGCAAAAACTATATAGCTCAAAAGATATAAGTGAAGCACATAGAGTATTCTAACAAATTCCGAATCATGTGTGTCTCTCTCAAAAGGTGTGTACAACAAGGATGATTGTGGTAAACTAAAAAGCAAAGACACAAATCATACAAGACGCTCCAAGCAAAACACATATCATGTGGTGAATACAAATATAGCCCCAAGTTAAGTTACCGATAGACGAAGACGAAAGAGGGGATGCCTTCCGAGGCATCCCCAAGCTTAGGCTTTTGGTTGTCCTTGTATTTTACCTTGGGGTGCCTTGGGAATCCCCAATCTTAGGCTCTTGCCAATTCCTTTCCTTCGAAACATTGAAATAGGAAAAAACAGCAATTTGGGCTGCGCCTCTGGTTAATAGGTTAGTCCCAAAAATAATATAAAAGTGTATAATAAAGCCCATTAAACATCCAAAATAGATAATATAATAGCATGGAACACTCAAAAATTATAGATACGTTGGAGACATATCACGCATCAAGTCCCCTGTTAAGGACGAAGCTGCCATGAATGTGCTCCGACTGGAATCTCATCTTGCTAGTGCCATGGACTACCTCTCACAACTGAAGGTGGCAGTGTCGCAGATTGACACGGCGCTCTGGCCAAGGGTGACATTTCAGAATGATCTCGAGTCTCTGATGACTCGACTCAATGAGATCCCTTGTCGAGTGTAGGAATGGAAGAAGTCATCCGCCGGATGCAGTGTTGATGTAGCTCTGTCTCTGGTTCGTGTCCATTGCAAAGAGGCCAAGGAAGAGAAGCTTGCAGCACTCAAGGTTGCCAATACTAAGAAGCTCGACTTTCAGTCCTTCATGGAGACCTTCATCGAAGCAGCTACCCGCATTGCAGACAGAATCGACCTGGACGAGTTCGTCGAGCCAGCTAGCCCTCCTCCTGCGGAGTGAACAAACTTTATGCCCTTATTAAATTTGCCTTGGAATGCCGAGTGATTTTGTAGCCGTTAAACTCCTTCGGGCCCGATGCCCGAGCACTTTGATCTGCGGTTCAGAACCTCGTGGGATTTATCTGGACTTGGTTTTTCTTTGAATATGCTTGTCTTTGCTTTCGCAACCTTTGAATCTCTTGACTCCGAGTGGAACTTGTCTCTTCACTTGGAATAGACTTTTATATTTGTGACGCAGCTCTGAGGAGAGGGTTGCAGATGACCTGCACCTCGTCATCCTTGCGAATCAGGATGGAGCGGACATTGTACTTATGGCGCAGCTCTGAGGAGAGGGTCGTAGACGACCTGCACCTCGTCGTCCTTGCGGATCTGGACGGAGCGTACATTGTACTTATGCGCAGCTCTGAGGAGAGGATCGCAGGCGACCTGCACCTCGTTGTCCTTGCAGATCGGGATGAAGCGTGTGGCCAAGTTACTGAGTGAGAGGATTTCTCTTCACTCGGAGATTTTTAAACTTAGGCGACTACAGGACTGCAGCTAAGCCTCCGAGTGAGAGGGTTGCTCTTCACTCGGTAGGATTTTTAAAACTTAGGCGAGTTCAGGACTGCAGCTAAGCCTCCGAGTGAGAGGGTTGCTCTTCACTCGGTAGGATTTTTTAAACTTAGGTGAGTACAAGACTACAGCTAAGCCTCCGAGTGAGAGGGTTGCTCTTCACTCGGTAGGATTTTTTAAAACTTAGGCGAGTACAGGACTGCAGCTAAGCCCCCGTGTGAGAGGGTTGCTCTTCACTCGGTGGGATTTTTTAAACTTAGGCGAGTACGGAACTATAGCTAAGCCCCGAGTGAGAGGGTTGTTCTTCACTCAGTGGGATTATTTAAACTTAGGTGAGTACAGAACTGCAGCTAAGCCCCCGAGTGAGAGGGTTGCTCTTCACTCGGTAGGATTTTTTAAACTTAGGCGAGTATGGAACTGCAGCTAAGCCCCCGAGTGAGAGGGTTGCTCTTCACTCGATGGGATTTTTTAAACTTAGGCGAGTACGGAACTGCAGCTCAGCCCCCGAGTGAGGGGGTTGCTCCTCACTCGATGGGATTTTTTAAACTTAGGTGAGTAAGGAACTGCAACTAAGCCCCCGAGTGAGAGGGTTGCTCTTCACTCGGTAGGATTTTTTAAACTTAGGCGAGTATGGAACTGCAGTTAAGCCCCCGAGTGAGAGGGTTGCTCTTCACTCGGTGGGATTTTGAACATATGCATATGTAACAACAATCATTCATGAGACTGTAAAACTTCGTCTTTGGTAAACAAACTATAAGGTACTTCTTATTACATCTCAACAGACTGAATGTTTAAGTATGAAAATGGTGGAGCAGCTCCACATTCCAAGCGCGTGGCTCGTCTTTCTTGTGTTCCACGTTGTACATGTGATATGCTTCATTGTGGAGCACATTGGTGATGATGAAGGGGACTTCCCAAGCGGTACCAAGCTTGTGAGGCCGTTGCTGATCCACTCGGAGCACAAGGTCTCCTTCTTGAAATGCTCGACCTCTCACGTTTTCGGCATGGAATCGATGGAGGTCTTGCTGATAAATGGTTGAACGGATCAAAGCCATCTCTCTTTCTTCTTCCAGAAGATAAACAACATCTTGTGGAGCTTGTTCTGCTTCGGCTTATGAGAAGAGTTCTACTCGGGGTGCGCTGTGAAGCAAATCACTCGGCAGCACGGCCTCAGCCCCATAGACCATGAAGAAGGGAGTCCGACTGGTCGACCGATTTGGTGTTGTTCTCAACCCCCAAAGGACTGATGGTAACTCGTCTACCCAAGCGCCTGTTGCAGGCTTGAGGTCACGCATCAATCGAGGTTTCAGCCCTTGGGGGATCAAACCGTTTGCTCTCTCTGCCTACCCATTCGACTGCGGGTGCGTGACAGACGTGTAGTCGACCCGAGTTCCTTGGGAAGCGCAAAATGTTCTGAACTCATCAGAATCAAAGTTGGAGCCATCTGTGATAATACTGTGAGGGACTCCATATCTGAATATTAGCTCTCTGATGAAACTGATGGCAGTGCTTGAATCGAGATTCTTGATAGGCTTGGCTTCGATCCATTTAGTGAACTTGTCGACTTCTACAAAAAAATGAGTGAAACCACTTTTGCCGGTCCTCAGGGGTCCAACCATATCCAATTCCCGAACAGCAAATGGCTAGACGAGTGGAATGGTCTTCAAGGCTGATGCAGGCTTGTGGGACATGTTGGAGTAGAACTGACAGCCTTCACACTTGTCGACTATATCTTTTGCCATCTCATTTGCTCGTGGCCAATAAAATCCCGCTCGGTATGCTTTGGCCAGGATGGTCCGAGAGGACGCATGGTGGCCACAGGTCCCTGAGTGGATGCCATTGAGAATCATTCGACCTTCTTCTGGCATGATGCATCGCTGGGCGACTCCAGTAACACTTTCGTTGTAAATTTGTCCACCTATCACGGTGAAGGCTTTGGATCGACGGATAATTTGACGAGCCTCATCTTCATCTTGAAGTTCTTTCCTGAGCAGATATGAAATACATGGCACCGTCCAATCGGGGATGATGACTAAAACCTCCATGATCAGGTCGACCACGGCTGGGATTTCAACCTCAGTAGGATCAATGGTACTTTTCGGTTGCGGGGGCTCTTCTGTGAAAGGATCCTCTTGAACTGATGGGGTGTGAAGATGCTCCAAGAACACATTGCTAGGAATGGGCTCTCGCTTGGAACCTATCTTTTCCAAGTCATTAGCTGCTTGATTCTTCAGTCGGGGTATGTGGTGGAGCTCTAACCCTTCAAACTTATTTTCCAATTTTCTCACTGCATTGCAATAGCCAGTCATAGCTGGGATCCTGATGTCCCACTCCTTCATCACTTGATTGACCACTAAATCTGAGTTGCCGTAAACCATTAGGCGACGGACGCGACTGAAATGGCCATACGCAACCCATACAGAAGTGCCTCATATTCATCCATTGTTGGAGGAATCAAAGTGAATCTGGAGAACATAACTGAGTTTGTTGCCTCGCGGGGATACCAGGACTACCCCAGCACTAGAACCATTCAGCATCTTGGATCCATCAAAGAACATAGTCCAATGTTCCGAGTGAATCTGAGTCGGTTGTTGCTGCTCAACCCACTCGGAGAGGAAATCTGCTATTGCTTGGGACTTGATTGCTTTCTTGGCCTCAAACTTGATATCCAACGGAAGGAGTTCAATCGCCCACTTTGCCACTAGACCAGTTGCATCCCTGTTGTTCAGAATTTCTGACAATGGAGCGTCACTGACGACTGTAACCGAGTGATATGAGAAGTAATGTGCAACCTTCTTTGTGGTCAAGTAAATTCCATAAACAAGCTTCTGATAATGTGGATATCTCTGCTTGGATGGAGTCAAGACTTGAAATATAATACCTTTGGTATGAACCTTGTAGGCTTTGCCTTCTTCTTCTGCTTTCATTGTGAGCAGCATTGATCTTGACAACTTGTCCAGTGGCTGCAATATAAAGCAGTAAAGGCTCTTTGCTGACTGGGGCAGCGAGCACCGGCTGGGTGGAAAGCAGGGCTCTGAGCTCTGTGAACGCTGCATCAGCTTCAGCAGTCCACTCGAACTTGTCAAATTTCTTCATCAGTCGGTAAAGAGGCAATGCCTTTTCACCGAGACGAGAGCTGAATCGACTCATAGCGGCCAAACAACTAGTAAGCTTCTTAATGTCATGCACACGCACAGGGCATTTCATTCGGAGGATTGCACCAACTTTCTCTAGGTTTGCATCGATCCCTTTTTCGCAAAATGAGGAAATCGAGTAACTTTCCACCTGGGACTCCGAATGTGCACTTTGACGAATTATGCTTGATATCATAACTCCTCGGGTTGGCATTGGGGTCGGTCGGGTGAATGTGAACTGGCTTTACGTGACTTGACCACGATGGCATCCATGTATGCTTCCACATTCCGACTGATTTGAGTGAGCATGCACTTCAGTATCATGCGCATGAATGTGGCGCCAACATTCTTGAGTCCAAAAGGCATGGTAACATAGCAAAAACACCCGAATGGGGTGATGAAAGTTAGCTTTATTTCGTCGGGTCCATACAGTCGGATCTGATGGTACCCGGAATAAGCGTCCAAAAAGGACAAACGCTCGCATCTCGCAGTCGAGTTGACGATTTGATCGATGCGGGGCATAGGGAAATGATCTTTCGGGTAGGCCTGATTGATATGCTTGAAGTCGATGCACATACGAACTGAATCATCTTTCTTGGGAACCATGACAACATTGGCAAGCCACTCGGAGTGGTATATCTCTCAGATGAACTCAGCTGCCAGAAGCCGAGCCACCTCCTCGCCAATTGCCTTCCTTTTCTCCACGGCGGACCGTCAAAGATGCCCTTTGATAGGTTTTTCTTTTGGGTCGACTTGCAAACGGTGTTCATCCTGTCCCCTGGGTACACCTGGCATGTCAGAAGGCTTCCATGCGAAGATGTCCCAGTTCTCACGGAGGAACTAGATGGGCGCTTCTTCCTATTTGCTGTCGAGTGTTGTTGAAATATGAGTCAGAGC
This sequence comes from Aegilops longissima, assembly GCA_021605205.1. Lineage (NCBI taxonomy): Eukaryota > Viridiplantae > Streptophyta > Magnoliopsida > Poales > Poaceae > Aegilops > Aegilops longissima. The sequence continues at coordinate 169,832,307 of CM038680.1, forward strand.
AGCATTGGGGTCGGTCGGGTGAATGTGAACTAGCTTTGTTTCACCGGACGACTGAAATGAAGACTCTGAAGCAGGCTTCTTAGAACGCAGCAAATCACTCGGATCTGCATTTTTCTGATATTCTTGCATTTCCACTGCTGCCATCTGTTCATCGGCAATCTTCGAGCCCTTCTGGAGGCACTCTTTTGCTCTTTGTCGATTTCCAGTGACTGTGATAATGCCTTTGGGACCAGGCATCTTCAGCTTAAGGTACACGTAACATGGTCGAGCCATGAAACGGCCATATGCGGGTCTACCCAGAATAGCATGATAGGCACTGTGAAAATCCGCAACTTCAAATGTCAACTTTTCCTTACAATAATTCGTCAAATCACCGAAAACCACATCAAGAGTAATCTGGCCGAGTGAGTCGGGTTTCTTCCCAGGGATGACCACGTGGAATCGCATATTGCTTTCGCTGAGTTTGGACATCGGAATGCCCATCTCTCGGAGAGTCTCAGCATACAAAATATTCAGACCACTGCCACCATCCATCAAAACTTTGTTCAGTCGAGCACCTCCAATAACCGGGTCGACCACCAACGCTTGCCGCCGCAGGGTAGCGACGTGCACTGGATGGTCGGACTGGTCAAACATAATGGGAGTCTTTGACCACTTCAAATATGTGGGCGTTGCCGGAGCAACCATGTTCACTTCTCTGTTGATAACTTTCAGTCGACTTTTGCTCTCAACGTCAGTAAAAATCACTAAAGTGGCATTGACCTGAGGGTAACCATCGTCCTCTTCTTTGTCCTCGTGCTTATCAGACTCTTTCTCTTTCTCACTGGGTTGTTTATCTCGGAACTGCTGGATAAGGATCCGACACTGTCAAGTGGTATGCTTGGGGTAAATCAGATTCCATCTTCATCCTTCTTGATGTGTACATGACACGACAAATCCAGCACATCATTTCCTGCTTGATCTTTCACCTTCTTGGGGCTCCAGGGCCCCTTATACTTTACCTTGAACTTTCCTTGGGTCACAACTGCGGCCTCACCTGGACCTGCGGGTTCAGCTTTGCGCTTCTGCTTCCGACTGGAATTCCCTCCCCCGGTGTCCTGCGGAGTCGGTCTTCTTCCTCGCTGTTAGCGTACCGAGTGGCTATTTCCATCATTCAGGTCAGAGTCATATCTCCTGTCCGACCGAATTTCAGGTTTAGCCCTCTATATCGAACGCCCTCCTTGAAGGCGCAAACTGCTTGGTGCTGAGTCACATTTTCCATTGTGTGATGCAAAGTGGTCCACCTTTGGATGTAATCCCTCAAGGTTTCATTCGGTTTCTGTACACAATGCTGCAACTCAGCCAACCCTGCGGGCCGTTTGCAAGTGCCTTCAAATGTTCTGACAAACACTCGGGCCAACTCTTCCCAACTGTATATACTACCAGGGGCCAACTGATTCAACCAAGCTCTGGCCGAACCTTCCAACATCAAGGAGAGATGCTTCATGGCTACATCGTCATTGCCGCCGCCAATCTGCACAGCCACTCGGCAATCTTCCAGCCAAGTGTCTCGACTCACCGGTGAACTTGCTCACTCCCATTACCAAACTGGAGTTGGGTGGAATCTCAGCAGCTCTAATGGCTCTGCTGAAACATTCAGATCCGGAGACATGAACTCTGCTGCCAGTCGGACGATCTCTATCCAGTCCTTCTCTATGTGCTCTGTTCCTGTCGACCTGACGTTGAACGAGAATTGACCTTGCATCAAACCCTGGCTCTCTTGGGTTGACTGGGACTCTCCGCTCATCGTTGTACGGGCGCCTATCATCATATTGCCAGGGCACATATGATCCGCCCCTCGGAGGGGGCGTAGGCACTCGACGACGGTCATCACGGCCGAGTCGATGATCATACTACTCATGGTTCCGACCCAAGTACTGCTCTTGGCGATGCCCACACCCCTCACGCCGCGGAGGCGATCTTGGGCTGTGAGCCGACTGGACTGCGTCAGCCACCACAGATCTGCTATGGATCCTGTTGCAAGACTGAGAAATGGCTGTGTTTTGCTCTCCTGCCGCCCGGAGCAGCGCCCGGATCTGCATCAAACCTCTTCCAGCCTCTGATTGGGACGGCTGAATCGACTCTGCTATACGGGCTGCAGCTGTGAGATTCTGAATTGGAGTGCGGTATACCTAGGGTTCAGGCAGGAACAACTACCGTTGCCGTCGACTGGATTCAGGAATCTGATGTCGAGTGTGCTCGTCGAGTGAGTGCTGAAGGTTCTCCAGCCGCGCGCGCTCAGCCGAAGTGGCCAGGCGCGAAGCCTCCAAGGCGTGAACCTCGGCAGTCTCCCCGATGATGGGAGTGTGGAGGGCCTCCACATTGCGACGGTGCAGCTCCTCCCTCTGCTATGAAGTGAGGGCTTCAGGATGATATTCCTCAGCGGTGGGTAAAGCATACCAGGCGGGCTGCGCGGTGTGTTGACCATCAGGACCTCTGTTGCACGGTCGCTGCTGTCGCACTCAGATAGGGTCTCGACGGAGCCAGTCGAACAAGCCGTAGAGAGATTTGTCGGGCTCGATTGCCGCGACTTGAGGGGTGGCCGACTGATGGGCCACCACATGCTTTACCCAACGCTGAAGCCGCGATCGACCGGATCGCTTGCGGCGGCGAGCAGCGGGGAGCGAAGACGCTACGGGAGCTGACCGATACTGGGTCGACGGCTGCCGCCGAAGGACGCCAAGGACACATGCACGGAAGTACGTCGGCCCATGGACGGGGAGCGTCTTGACGTCGAGGGGGGCTTCCTGGAGCCAGGCAGAATCATCGGCAATGAAGACGAGCGCGCCGAGATGGATCTCGCGGCCCTCAGCCAAACCGCCGCCAGAAACCATGATCATGGGAATCGGAAAAATCGCAACCTCACCGAAAAGTCGCTAAGACACCTGCCCCACGGTGGGCGCCAACTATCATGGTTCTAAGTCTGACAGTAGAATATAGGGGTATGTAGGAGGAGGCAAGATCCTAGCTACGGTGAGATTGTACACGCAAGGTTTACGAGTTCAGGCCCTTCTCAGAGGAAGTAATACCCCTACGTTTCGGTGCCCGGAGGCTGGGTCGACTGGATTATGCGTGAAGTTACAGGGGGTGTGAACCCTTGTGCCAGTGGAGGGAGATGGCTTATATAGAGTACGCCAAGACCCCAGCCAGCCCACTTTACAAGGGGTTCAATGTACATAAAGGTGAGATCTTACTGGTAACGCCAATAATAAAGACATATAAATGATCATTAAGACTACGGAGTGGACGCATGACCGTTCCCATCCTGAGTGACTTTAGACCTTCTGTACTCCGAGTGGTTTCTGGTATGGTCGAATGAGTATTTCCTTGTCGAATGGAATTGTGTTATCCGAGTGGAGTTGTTGGTCGAGTGGGTTGCACTATGATGTGATTTCAATCGGTAGATGCTGCTGTACTTTGAATGCCTTTGACCTTAGGGCAATGTCCTTGGGGAGGGCGTCTAGGTCAGGCCTATTACCCTACCCTAGGTACATGTCATCGTCAGCTGGCTAGCATCGCTGAATGTGCAGCAGCGGCAGGCACCGTATTGCATTTATCCAGCTCATCGGTAGGCTCCTCCTCCTCCTCCTCTGCCTCTTACTGAGCGCCCTCGGCAGAGGAGAGGCTGCCGGAAGTAGCACAAAGCCCCTCCGTAGTGGTAGTATTTAGGGCCTATTTTGTTCAGTTCATCTGACTATAGATGTGTGATACGTCCATTTTGCATCATGCTTTTATATCTATATTTATTGCATTATGGGCTGTTATTATGCATTATGTCACAATACTTATGGCTATTCTCTCTTATTTTACATGGTTTACATAAGGAGGTACAATGCCGGCAGCTGGAATTCTGGGCTGGAAAAGGAGCAAATATTAGAGACCTATTCTGCACAACTCCAAAAGTCTTGAAACTCCACGAAAGTCATTTTTGGAAAATATAAAAAATATCCAGCGGAAGAAGTTCACTAGAGGGGGGCCCACCTGTCCACGAGGGTGGGCGCCTACCACCTAAGCGCGCCCCTACCTCGTGGGCCCCTGTTGGCTCTCCGATGCCCATCTTACGCTATATGAGGTCTTCCGATGAGTAAAAATAATAAGCAACCTTTTGGGACGAGACTCACGCCACGAGGCGGAACCTTGGGAACCAATCTAGGGCTCCGCAGAGCTGCTCTGCTTGGGGACACTTCCCTCGGGAGGGGAAATCATCGCCATCGTCATCACCAACGCTCCTCTCATCAGGAGTGGGCAATCTCCATCAACATCTTCACCAGCACCATCTCATCTCAAAACCCTAGTTCATCTCTTGTATCCAATTCTTGTCTCCAAGTCCGGGATTGGTACTAGTAGGTTGCTAGTAGTGTTGATTACTCCTTGTAGTTGATGCTAATTGGATTATTTGGTGGAAGATCATATGTTCAGATCCTTTATGCATATTATTACCCCTCTAATTATGAACATGAATATGCTTTTTCAGTAGTTATGTTTGTTCCTGAGGACACGGTAGAAGTCTTGCTATTAGTAGTCATGTGAATTTGGTATTCATTCGATATTTTGATGAGATGTACGTTGTCTAGCCTCTAGTGGTGTTATGTGAACGTCGACTACATAACACTTCACCATTATTTGGGCCTAGAGGAAGGCATTGAGAAGTAATAAGTAGATGATGGGTTGCTAGAGTGACAGAAGCTTAAACCCTAGTTTATGCATTGCTTCGTAAGGGGCTGATTTTGATCCATATGTTTACATGGCGACCAGACCGAATGGATCCAGTCTCGTGCTCGATGTCATCCTGGATCGAGAATCTTGACACCACACAAGATGCTTGAAGGATTTATTGCAGAGTAGCAATCACACACTTATTACATCGTTGTCCACAAGGGAACTGAATATAATAATATGGCTTAAGGCCATCTAATAATAACAATGAAGGCTTGGAAGATAAGCGAGTCCATCAACTCCAACGGCATCACCGAGTATAGAACCACGACCTAACACCATACTGTAAATGCGAAAAGTCATAGCGTGAAAAGTTGCAGCCAGCAACGGGTCACACATGGAATATCTTGGCAATGTAACACATAAAGAGCAATGAAAGAATAAGCCTATACTACATGCATATGTGGCTGGTGGTAAGGCTCTCTGATTACATTGCATAAAGCTGATTTTTCCCTACATCAAAGGAATAATTTTATTTAACTATCATGGTGGTTGTTAAACATTGAGAATGGTTGACACATCCTCAATCCCAATTAAAAGTACTCATCAAAACCCAATAACTTTTATTTAGAAGTAACATGTTGAGATTCACATGATAATCAAGTACGGATACTCAAATTGTCCATAACAGGGACACGGCTAATCATGATTAGTTTATACACTCTGCAGAGGTTTATGCACTTTTCCCCACAAGACTCGATCGCCTCCGCTTGATTCTCGCACTACATGGTGTTTGAGAAGCGGATGGCCGAGACATAGTCTTTCGAAGCGCTAGCACCTTACATGTGGGTAGACCGTACCAACCTACATCCCCTACATCAGCTAGCCTACCCGTAAGAGTTCGCACAACTTAGTCAACTCGCCAGAGCCCATAATTGGCTTGTGGCTGCACACGGAAGTTTCAGTTTGAATAATCTTATGATCCCTTAGAGCACAGGTGGCGGTCCAAGAAATACAGCAAGTCTGATGGAAACCAGGTGCCTCAATCCACCCAGATGTGTGTTTAGGTTGCCACCTTAGATAAACCATTAATTAACAATCTCACATCTGTCATGGATATTCACTCACCCAATCCACGTCTACTAGCATAGCATGGCATGAACAAGCAAGCGTAGAAGTAACTCCCAAGGTTTCATAAGTAAGCAGTAATAGGTACTACCTCAATCTACTTCCCAATACCCACAATTTAATTAGATCCTAATCATGCAAGTGTTTGAGGTTAGATCTAATGCATAAAACTGGGTATGAGAAGAGTATGATCAAAGTGTTACTTGCCTTGCGATGATCCATGAGTCCTAGAGATTGAAGTAACAAGCGGCGCACTCGGGTGATCTAACGCAGACAAACAACAAGCATACAATAAGTACTCATCTAATGCACAGGAAATCTCGAATAAAAGATCTAACCAGAAAGTTCAACTTAAGAACCCTGGTTACAAAAGAATTGAATCAAAACAAACTCCGAAGGTCGAAACTCGAGAGAGAACGTCTCTGTTTAGCGAACTGAAATTAGGTCAAAATTTCACAGTAGCAAAACTCTGTGAAAGTAGGGTAATCGAACGGCGGTTTCGTTCTGAAACTCCAGCGCTTGAATCACTGATTCCGATAAGCGAGCGAGAAATAAAACAGTTTTGAAAATCAGATCTGAAATCAAATCGAGAAATAACGGATTAAATCCGATTAAAAGAAAAAGCGACGAGCGAGTTAAATAATGAGCGTTAGTTAACAGAATCTAATCCAACGAACGTTCATTGAAGCGAGCAGTTCGGTGAGCGTTCGTTAAATAAGAAAACCAAAAAATAAAAACCAATCTAGGTTTTTTAAAAAAACCGAACATATATTTTTAAAAAAATAAACCGGACGGTTCGAGGATAAACCGAATCGGCGCTGGGCGGCGGTGGCTACCTCCGCGATCGCCGGGCGGGCGCTCGGGCTCGGGAGAGGCGGCGAGTTCAAGGCGTCGAGCGGCGTCCTCCACGGCGGGCGGCGGCGGCGGCGGCGTCGGACGCAGGCGCGCGGCTCCGGCGGTGAGGTTTGGGAGAGAGAGAGTCGGGGGGTTATAAAGGCGAGGCGGTGGCTTGGGAGGGGGTCAGGCGGCGGGGTGGAGGCGGACTCGAGGCGGCGGGCGCTCGTCTTGTGGCGGGACACCGAGCGGGCGGCGGCAGCAGCCTTGAGGGGAGGAGGCGGGAGGTGGGCCGGGGGCTGGGCCTGGGGCCTGGCTGGCTTGGGCCGGCTGGGCCTCGGTCCAGGGGGGGGGCGCTGTTTTTTTTAAATAAAATTAAAACCAAAACGAATAAAAAAAATACCAAACGATCTCGGATTTAAATAAAACAAATTTTCCCGACTCCTAAAAATGAGTCGAACAAAATGAACTTTAAAAACAATTTACATGCATAAAAATTTTAAAATGCTCATTTTTGCCTAAGCAAAATAAATCTTCCAAAACCAAATTTGGTTTATTTATAATATCCTCATTTTTTCCTAATTGCTTGGGAAAGTCATATTATTCCCTCTCAAAATATTTTTGGAGGAAAAACTTTATGAAGATAATTTAAATAAATCCAATGATCCTATTTTCAAAATTTGGAAAATCCCAAATATGAAATAATGAAACTTCAACTCTCTCAGGGTCCTTGAGTTGCGTGAAATTTCTAGGATCGAAAAAATGCGAGAAAATATGATATGCATGATGACCTAATGTATAACATTCCAAATTGAAAATTTGGGATGTTACAAACCTACCCCTTAAGATGAATCTAGCCCTCGAGATTCGGGTTAACTAGAAAATAGGTGAGGTGGTCCTTAAGCAAAACTTCCTCTCTTTCCTGGTGGCTTCATCCTCGGTGTGGTGGCTCCTTGAACTTTGCAAAACTTGATAACCTTGCTGCGGGTAACTCTGCTTTGGCATAATCGAGAATCTTAACCGGCTTTTCCTCATATGTCAAGTCATCCTTCAACTGAATTGCCTCCAGTGGCACTGGTGTCTCTTAACGGTACCTCTGCTATCTCGGGTGACATTTCTTCAACTGAGAAACATGGAATACATCATGAACTCCTGACAGTCCTTCTGGTAATTCCAACTTATACGCAACTTCTCCCATGCGTTGCAAAATCTTATACGGTCCAATAAAACGGGGTGCTAACTTTCCTTTAACTCCAAAACGCTTAACTCCTCGAAGCGGGGATACTCTGAGATATACTCTGTCTCCAACTTCGTACTCAATCGCTGCGCTTTGAATCGGCGTAGCTCTTACATGCAGGTGGGCTACCTTGAGCCTGTCTCGAATCAACAACCTTCTGTTCGCACTCCTTAATCAAATCTGGTCCAAACAAGCGGCGATCTCGGTTTAGTCCCATGACAATGGTGTCCTACACCTTCTTCCATACAAGGCCTCGAAAGGTGCCATTTTTAAGCTGGTTTGGTAACTGTTATTGTAGGAAAATTCTGCATACGGCAAATTATCATCCCAACTAGATCCATAATCTAGTGCACAAGCTCTCAAATGTCTTCCAAAATCTGATTGACTCTCTCGGTTTGTCCATCGGTGCGTGGGTGGAAAGCTGTGCTGAATTCAATCGGGTTCCCAATGTTTACGTGTAACTGGTTCCAAAATTTGAAGTAAACGGGTTCCTCCGTCGATACAATGCTCCTCGAACTCGTGTAAGCACACAATTCTGGTCATGTATATCTTTGCCAACTTAGCACTGCTATAGGTAGTCTTGATTGGAATGAAATGAGCTACCTTGGTCAAACGGTCGACTATGACCCAAATCGAGTCATATCTGGCGGGTCTTTGGCAAACCTGTGATGAAATCCATGCCTAGTTTATCCCACTTCCATTCGGTATCGGCAATGGTTGTAACAATCCTGCTGGCTTCGATGCTCTGCCTTTACTTTCGACATACGTGCAAACTGCTACATACTCCGCAATATCCTTCTTCATTCCGTCCACGGAAAATATTCTTCAAATCCAAATACATCTTGGTATTTCCGGTGAATCGAATAGGGTGAATCATGGGCTTCTTGCAAAATCAACTTCCGATCTCTAAGTCATTGGGCACATAAACACGGTCCTCAAACCATAGGGTATCGTGTTCATCCTCTCGAAATCCTTTAGCCTTTCCTTTGCTCATTTTCTCCTTTATAGCGGCAACTTCCTTATCGCCTTTTGGGCTTCTCGATTTTGTCCATCGATGTCATTTGAATCTCCAATGCTGCTACATAGCTTCTGGAACTATTTCCAAACATAGTTCTCGAAGGTCCTCGGCTAACTCATTGGGTATTCCTCCCATCATTAGGGCATTGGCGTGGCTCTTACGGCTCAATCGTCGCTCGACATTTGCCTTTCGGGGTGATAATGCAATCCCATATCATAATCCTTGATCAGCTCTAACCATCTCCTCATGTCGAGATTCAACTCATACGTGTGAAGATGTACTTCAAACTCTTGTGATCCGTATATACTTCACAATGATTTCCAATGAGAAAATGTCTCCACGTCTTCAAGGCATGCACAACGGCTGCTAACTCCAAATCATGAGTGGCATAATTCAACTCATGGGGCTTAAGTTGTCGTGAAGCATCTGAAACAACTCTTCCTTCCTGCATAAGCACGGCTCCAAGTCCTCGGCGTGAAGCGTCGCAATACACCTCATAATCCTTAGTCCGATCCGCAATATCAAACCTGGTGAGGTAACCAATCTTTTCTTCAACTCCTGAAAACTTGCCTCACAGTCCTCAGTCCATATGAATTTGTTTTCCTTCTTCAACAATTCTGTCATAGGCTTTGCAATTCTTGAGAAATTCTCAATGAATCTTGGTAGTATCCTGCGAGTCCAAGGAAACTCGAATCTCTCCAAGCTGTCGTTGGTGCTTCCCAATTGGTTCGGTCTCAACTTTTGTGGGGTCAACTGCTATCCCTTCTCCGGATATAACATGTCAGAAATCCAACTTCCTTTAACCAAAACTCACATTTGCTGAACTTGGCATACAACCGGTGTTCCTCGGTTTCTCAAAACCAATCTCAAATGTTCCTTATGTTCTTCTTCATTCTTGAGAAAATCAAAATGTCATCGATGAACACCACGATTTAACTTGTCCAAAATTCCATAAACACTTTGTTCATCGGGTTCATGAAATAGGCTGGTGCGTTAGTCATCCAAATGACATAACGGTATACTCATACATCCATATCTCGTGGTAAATGCTGTCTTGGGTATGTCCTGCTCCCGAATCTTCAATCGATGATACCACGATCGCAAGTCGATCTTAGAAAACACTTTGGCTCCTTGCAAGCGATCAAACAGATCATTTATCATAGGTAGTGGGTACTTGTTCTTGATTGTTACTTCATTCAATCCACGATAATCAACAACCATTCTCAACGATCCATCCTTCTTCTCCACCAACAAAACGGGTGATCCCCAAGGTGAAGAACTTGGGCGAATAAAACCTTTATCCAATAGTTCCTTAATCGCTTCTTAATTTCTGCCAAATCCTTTGCGGGCATCACATGCACGGTCGCTTCGATATCGGGCCTGTTCACGGCAACAGCTCGATCAAAACTCAATGTCTCTATCCGTGGCATTCTGGTAACTCTTAGGAAATACATCAGATAATCCTTCACCACCGGTATTTCTTCTGTACCACTCCGATAAACAATTAACTTGTGCTCTCCTCGGCTCGTGTCGTGATACATACTTAATCCTTCTTCCTTCGGTGTGGTGAGCAAAATTGACCTTGTGGTACAATCTATGTTTCCTCCATACTTTGATAACCAATCCATTCCTAATATCACATCCAATCCTTGGGATTCCGAACTATTAGGTGCGAGGGAAAACATAGTGTCCAATCCTTAGTGGCGATCGATCACACCATTTACTAGCCATGTACTCTGCTCGGGTGAGGTTACTAGCATGGGTGACCTAAGGGCTTGGGTTGGTAACTTGTACTTATCCACAAATCCCTTGATATGTATGAATGTGATGCACCAGTGTCAAAAGAACAACTGCATAAATGACTTAACCAAAACTTACCGATTCGTGCATCGGGCTGATCTTCAACCTCCTCCACATCAATGTGGTTCACTTGTCCCCTGTTGAAAGGGTTGGGCTTCTTTCGAGCTTCCATTGCCATTTCCATTCGGCCTTCGGACAGTCATTTGCATAGTGCCCGATCTTGCGGCACTTAAAGCAAGTAATGTGACTCAAGTCTACCTTGGATGGTGTAGACGGGTTGGTGCGGTTCTGTCGTTGCTTCCTCCATTCCGTTCCCATTCTTGGTGCCATTATGGTTGTCTGAATTACCTCCTCCATGGGTATGCTGAAACTGAATTCTGATTTAGGGGTATAACGAGGCTTCTGCTGGGATCGAGTTATACTTCCCTTGTCCATACTTCCGCTTGCAGTTCTCAATTCTTTGTTGCTTTCCTTCAATCATGAGAGCTCGGTCTACTAACTCCTGGTAGTTGTTGAAACTTGCTACCATCAACGGCATCTTGAACTCATCATTTAGTCCTTCTAGAAACTTCTCTGTTTAGCTGCATCTGTAGTAGCGTCATCCGGGGCATAACGTGCTAATTTGCTAAAGTCATCCACGTCTTGCCAACAGTCCTTCCTCCTTGGCGTAGGTTGCGAAACTCACGCTTCTTCATGGCCATGGCTCCTGCTGAAACATGGGCTGTCGAAAAGCTTCTGGCTGGTCCCATGTGGCGGTGTCTACGGATAAGTGGCTGTGAAATTCTCCCACCATCTTCTGCGGGTCCTTCAAGCTGATGTCTGCAAACTTCACTCTTTCACCATCATGCATCCTGCAGTGGTCAGCTCCTTCCTATCTTGCGGAGCCACCATACTGCTACAATTGGCTCGGTGCTCTTGGAATACACCGCGGGTTCAGTCTAAGAAGCGAGTTAGATGATCCGCGGTGGTGGTGGTGGCGGTGGGTTGTTGTTGTTGTTGTTGTTACGCACCAATGTTTGAATCGGGGTATTCTCTGCTGGATCAATTGGGTGATCTCTGGCGGAAAAAGAATCCGGGTCGCGTCTCGGAGGCATCGATGGGTTTAGAAAAGAAGAGGAATGTAGAATAGAATGAGGTCTAAGGGGAATCACTACCCAAATGCACATGAGCAAATGCACACAAATCACTTCATTCAATCAAACAAGGGTTACAACGATCTAACTATCGCAAAAGTGCGTGTACTATAATGTTTACATGGAGGAATACTACTAATATGTGGGGACTTCTACTAATTTGAACGGTGGAAGACTCCATGATGTCTGCTCCACTTCGTCTTCAAAATCGGGTTCACTTGGATCCGAATCTGTGTCGTCGATGTTGATGTAGTCGATTGGGTGTTCGACATACTGGTCTTCATTCTGGCGCCAACTTCTTCTTGAGTTCTTGATCTCGTACTTAAGATCGTTATTGTGTCTTGCCAGAGCTACGATCTCGTCCATGTAGTCTTTGCGTGTAGTCTTTAGTTCTTCTTCCAATTTGATGATCCTTTCCTTCGTCTTCTGCAACTCCAACATGTCATTGCACATTTGATTCTCTTGGCGTCGAATGTGCTGATTTAACTCCTGGATGAAAGCTGCAATGGACCTATCCTTCTTGGTGTTGACGACGTCCCAGTTGTCATCTCGGCGTCCGCAAATCTGGTAGATAGTGTCCTTGAGGTCTTCTTGATAAACTTCTCCAATGCGTCCCATAGTGATGTGAGCCGCCATGCTCTTTCCCAGACTCCAAGTGGGTGCCTGAAAACACTATCTATAGGCTTGGTGATTGGGGCGAATGTCCTTCCTGGAACGTGAGCATGAATCTTCCAGCGCTCCTCTTGAGCAGAGGGCGTTGAAAGTTCCGTGAAGCTTGGTAATCCAATGTTCAGGTACTTAGTAACTTCCTTCAAGTGAAATCCAAAAGGTGTGCCTTCATCCGGTTGGGTGTACTTGATCTTCGTCCGCCATCCTAAAGAGAGTAGAAAAGATGAGGAGTTAGAAAATGGGAAGAGAGAGTGATCTATGGCTTTAACTTAGTGGTGCGTGTCCTACGGTCGGCGTGTGCTCGATACCATTCTCTGTGGCGACCAGACCGAATGGATCCGATCTCGTGCTCGATGTCATCCACGGATCGATAATCTTGACACCACACAAGATTGAAGGATTTATTGCGAGTAGCAATCACACACTTATTACATCGTTGTCCACAAGGAACTGAATACAATAATATGGCTTAAGGCCATCTAATAATAACAGCGGAAGGCTTGGAAGATAAGCGAGTCCATCAACTCCAACGGCATCACCGAGTATAGAACCACGACCTAACACCATACTAAATAAATGCGAAAAGTGCATAGCGTGAAAAGTTGCAGCCAGCAATTCAGACACATGGAATATGCCGGCAATGTAACACATAAAGAGCAATGAAAGAATAAGCCTATACTACATGCATATGTGGCTGGTGGTAAGGCTCTCTGGTTACATTTGCATAAAGCTGATTTTCCCTACATCAAAGGAATGATTTTATTTAACTATCATGGTGGTTGTTAAACATTGAGAATGGTTGACACATCCTCAATCCCAATTAAAAAGTACTCATCAAAACCCAATAACTTTTATTTAGAAGTAACATGTTGAGATTCACATGATAATCAAGTACGGATACTCAAATTGTCCATAACCGGGACACGGCTAATCATGATTAGTTTATACACTCTGCAGAGGTTTGCGCACTTTTCCCCACAAGACTCGATCGCCTCCGCTTGATTCTCGCTTTACATGGTGTTTGAGAAGCGGATGGCCGAGACATAGTCTTTCGAGCGCTAGCACCTTACATGTGGGTAGACCGTACCAACCTACATCCCTACATCAGCAAGCCTACCGTAAGAGTTCACACAACTTAGTCAACTACGCCAGAGCCCATAATTGGCTTGTGGCTGCACACGGAAGTTTTCAGTTTGAATAATCTTATGATCCCTTAGAGCACAGGTGGCGGTCCAAGAAATCAGAGCAAGTCTGATGGAAACCAGTGCCTCAATCCACCCAGATGTGTGTTTAGGTTGCCACCTTAGATAAACCATTAATTAACAATCTCACATCATCATGGATATTCACTCACCCAATCCACGTCTACTAGCATAGCATGGCATGAACAAGCAAGCGTAGAAGTAACTCCCAAGGTTTCATAAGTAAACAGGTAATAGGTACTACCTCAATCTACTTCCCAATACCCACAATTTAATTAGATCCTAATCATGCAAGTGTTTGAGGGTTAGATCTAATGCATAAAACTGGGTATGAGAAGAGTATGATCAAAGTGTTACTTGCCTTGCGATGATCCATGAGTCCTAGAGATTGAAGTAACAAGCGGCGCACTCGGTGATCTAACGCAGACAAACAACAAGCATACAATAAGTACTCATCTAATGCACAGGGAAATCTCGAATAAAAGATCTAACCAGAAAGTTCAACTTAAGAACCCTGGTTACAAAAGAATCGAATCAAAACAAACTCCGAAGGTCGAAACTCGAGAGAGAACGTCTCGGTTTAGCGAACTGAAATTAGGTCAAAATTTCACAGTAGCAAAACTCTGTGAAAGTAGGGTAATCGGAACGGCGGTTTCGTTCTGAAACTCGAGCGCTTGAATCACCGATTCGATAAACGAGCGAGAAATAAAACAGTTTTGAAAATCAGATCTGAAATCAAATCGAGAGAATAACGGATTAAATCCGATTAAAAGAAAAACGACGAGCGAGTTAAATAATGAGCGTTCGTTAACGAATCGAATCCAACGAACGCGTTCATTGAAGCGAGCGGTTCGGTGAGCGTTCGTTAAATAAGAAAACCAAAAAAAAATAAAAACCAATCTAGGTTTTTTTAAAAAAAACCGAACATATATTTTTTTAAAAAAAACAAACCGGACGGTTCGAGGGGATAAACCGAATCGGCGCGGGGCGGCGGTGGCTACCTCCGGCGATCGCCGGCGGGCGCTCCGGGCTCGGGGAGAGGGCGGCGAGGTTGGCGTCGAGGGCGGCGGGTCCACGGCGGCGGCGGCGTCCACGGCGGCGGCGGCGTCCACGGCGGCGGGGCGCGGCGTGGCGTCGGGCGCGCTGGTGGCGTCGGCTCGTGGGTGAGGTTTGGGGAGAGAGAGGAGTCCGGGGTTATAAAGGCGGGGGGGGCGGCTTGGCTTGGGAGGGGGTCAAGGCGCGCCGGGTGGAGGCGGACTCGAGGGCGGCGGGCGCTCGTCTTGTGGCGGACACCGAGGCACCGGCGGCCACGTGAGGAGGAGGAGGCGGTGGTGGGCGGGGCTGGGCACAGGGCCTGGCTGGCTTGGGCCGGCTGGGCCTCGGTCCGAGGGGGCGCTGTTTTTTAAATAAAATTAAAACCAAAACGAATAAAAAAATACCAAACGATCTCGGATTTAAATAAAACAAATTTTCCGACTCCTAAAATGAGTCGAACAAAATGAACTTTAAAACAATTTACATGCATAAAAATTTTAAAATGCTCATTTTTGCCTAAGCAAAATAAATCTTCCAAAACCAAATTTGGTTTATTTATAATATCCTCATTTTTTCCTAATTGCTTGGGAAAGTCATATTATTCCCACTCAAAATATTTTTGGAGGAAAAACTTTATGAAGATAATTTAAATAAATCCAATGATCCTATTTTCAAAATTTGGAAAATCCCAAATATGAAATAATGAAACTTCCAACTCTCTCCGAGGGTCCTTGAGTTGCGTGAAATTTCTAGGATCGAAAAAAATGCGAGAAAATATGATATGCATGATGACCTAATGTATAACATTCCAAATTGAAAATTTGGGATGTTACAGTTTCATGCTATGGTTAGGTTTACATTAACACTTTTGTTGTAGTTGCGGATGCCTGCAATAGAGGTTAATCGTAAGTAGATTCTTGTTCAAGTAAGAACTGCACCCAAGCACCGGTCCACCCACATATCAAATTATCAAAATACCGAACGCGAATCATATGAACGTGATGAAAACTAGCTTGACGATATTCCCATGTGTCCTCGGGAGCGCTTTTCCTTATATAAGAGTTTGTCCAGGCTTGTCCTTTGCTACAAAAAGGATTGGGCCACCTTGCTGCACTTTATTTACTTTTGTTACTTGTTGCTCGTTACAAATTATCTTATCACAAGACTATCTGTTACCACTTACTTCAGTACTTGCAGAGAATACCTTGCCGAAAACCGCTTATCATTTCCTTCTGGGTCATCAAGACTCTTACTTATCGAAAGGACTACGATAGATCCCCTATACTTGTGGGTCATCAAGACTCTTTTCTGTTGCCGTTGCCGGGGAGTAAAGCGCCTTTGGTAGGTGGAATTTGGTAAGGAAAAATTTATATAGTGTGCTGAAATTTACTGTCACTTGTTACTATGGAAAGTAATCCTCTGAGGGGCTTGTTAGGGTATCTTCACCCGACCATGAGAGCAAAGAGTTGCTCCTCAACCTCTGAACCTACTGAAAATGAAAATGTTCCTTTGAATTTCCTTGGTATGATAGAAAAACTGCTAGCTAATCCTTTTACGGAGATGGAACAAAGCATCTGATGAGCACCTAATATATGTGGATGAAGTTTGTGGATTATTTAAGCTTGCGGTATACCCGATGATGTTGCTAAGAAGAAGGTCTTCCTTTATCTTTGAAGGAGATGCATTGACATGGTATAGGCTATGTGATGATACGAGATCTTGGAACTATAGAAGATTGAAATTGGAATTTCATCAAAAGTATTATCCTATGCATCTTGTTCATCGTGATATATATATATATATATATATATATATATATATATATATATATATATATATATATATATATATATATATATATATATATATATATATATATATATATATATATATATATATATATATATATAACTTTTGGCCTCATGAAGGAGAAAGCATCTCTCAAGCTTGGGGGAGGCTTAAATCAATGTTATATTCATGCCCCAATCATGAGCTCCCAAGAGAAACAATTGTTCAAAACTTTTATGCTCGGCTTTCTGAAAACAATCGCACCATGCTCGATACTTCTTGTGCTGGCTCTTTTATGATGAAGACTATTGAATTTAAATGGGATTTATTGGACAGAATTAAACGCAACTCTGAAGATTGGGATCTCGATGAAGGTAAGGAGTCAGGTATGACACCTAAGTTTGATTGTGTTAAATCTTTTATGGATACCGATATTTTCCGTAAGTTTAGCACTAAATATGGACTTGACTCTGAGATAGTAGCTTGTTTCTGTGAATCTTTTGCTACTTATGTTGATCTCCCCAAGGAGAAGTGGTTTAAATATCATCCTCCCATAGAAGGTAAAGTAGCTGCACCTATTAAAGTTGAAGAAAAGACTGACACTTATAATGATCCTATTGTTCCTACTTCTTATGTTGAGAAACCACCTTTCCCTGTTACAATAAAGGATCATGCTAAAGCTTCAACTGTGGTTCGTAAAAGCAATATTAGAACTTATACACCTCCTAAGCAAGTTAAAGTAGAACCTAATATTGCTATTGTTAAAGATCGCTTGTCTGATAATATTGATGGGCAGGTTATTCAGTTCTGCGGTGAAACTACTAGAATTGCTAAACCTTGTGCTAAAGATAAACATAGACCTGTGGTAGGCGTGCCTGTTATTTCTGTTAAAATAGGAGATCACTGTTATCATGGCTTATGTGATATGGGTGCTAGTGCTAGTGCTAGTGTTATAACTTATACCTTATATGAAGAAATTAAGCATGAAATTGCACCCGCTGAAATAGAAGGTATTGATGTTACAATTAAACTTGCCAATAGTGATACTATTTCAGTAGTGGGAATTGTTAGAGATGTTGAAGTCTTATGTGGGAAAACTAAATATCCTGCTGATTTTCTTGTTCTCAGTTCCCCACAAGATAGCTTTTGTCCCATTATATTTGGTAAACCCTTCTTGAACACTGTCAATGCTAAGATAGACTGCAAAAAGAATGTTGTTACTATTGGCTTGGATGATATGATTCATGAGTTTAATTTCTCTAAATTTAGTAAACAACATCACGAAGAAGAATTACCTAGTAAGGATGAAATTATTGGTCTTGCTTCTATTGCCATACCTCCTAGTGATCCTTTAGAACATTATTTGCTAGACCATGAAAATGATATGTTCATGAATGAAAGAAGGGAAATAGATGAAGTATTCTTTAAACAAGAACCTATTC
Organism: Aegilops longissima; assembly: GCA_021605205.1. Lineage (NCBI taxonomy): Eukaryota > Viridiplantae > Streptophyta > Magnoliopsida > Poales > Poaceae > Aegilops > Aegilops longissima. Next base: position 169,850,288 of record CM038680.1, read on the forward strand.
TGAAACACAATTTGCCTGTTGAAATCCTAGGGGATCCTCCTCCACCCAAGGGTGATCCCGTGTTTGAGCTTGAACCGTTGCCTGATAATCTTAAATATGCTTATCTTGATGAAAAGAAGATATATCCTGTTATTATTAGTGCTAACCTTTCAGAGCATGAAGAAGAAAGATTATTGAAAACTCTGAAGAAGCATCGTGCTGCTATTGGATATACTCTTGATGATCTTAAGGGCATTAGTCCCACTCTATGTCAACATAAAATAAATTTGGAAGCAGATGCCAAACTAGTTCGTGATCCTCAACGACGTCTGAATCCTAAAATGAAAGAAGTGGTAAGAAAAGAAATACTAAAGCTTCTGGAGGCAGGTATAATTTATCCCGTTGCTGATAGTCAGTGGGTAAGTCCTATCCATTGTGTCTCTAAGAAAGGAGGTATTACTGTTGTTCCTAATGATAAAGATGAATTGATTCCACAAAGAATTATTACAGGATATAGGATGGTAATTTATTTCCGCAAATTAAATAAGGCTACTAAGAAAGATCATTACCCCTTACCTTTTATTGATCAAATGCTAGAAAGATTATGCAAACATACACATTATTGCTTGCTAGATGGTTATTCTGGTTTCTCTCAAATACCTGTGTCAGCTAAAGATCAATTAAAGACCACTTTTACATGCCCTTTTGGTACTTTTGCTTATAGACGTATGCCTTTTGGTTTATGTAATGCACCTACTACCTTTCAAAGATACATGATGGCTATATTCTCTGACTTTTGTGAAAAGATTTGTGAGGTTTTCATGGACGAGTTTTCCGTCTATGGATCCTCTTTTGTTGATTGCTTGAGCAATCTTGATCGAGTTTTGCAGAGATGTGAAGAAACTAATCTTGTCTTGAATTGGGAGAAGTGCCACTTTATGGTTAATGAAGGTATTGTCTTGGGGCATAAAGTTTCTGAAAGAGGTATTGAAGTTGATAAAGCCAAGGTTGATGCCATTGAAAAGATGCCATGTCCCAAGGACATCAAAGGTATAAGAAGCTTCCTTGGTCACGCCAAATTTTATAGAAGGTTCATTAAGGACTTCTCAAAAATTTCTCGGCCTCTGACTAATTTATTACAAAAAGATATACCATTTGTCGTTGATGCTGATTGTGTAGAAGCATTTGAAATACTTAAGAAAGCATTAATCTCTGCACCTATCATCAAGCCACCTGATTGGAATTTACCCTTTGAAATCATGTGTGATGCTAGTGATTATGTTGTAGGTGCAATTCAAGGGCAAAGAATTGATAATAAATTGAATGTTATCCAATATGCTAGTAAAACTCTAGACAGTGCCCAGAGAAATTATGCTACTACTGAAAAAGAATTCTTAGCAGTTGTATTTGCTTGTGATAAGTTCAGACCTTATATTGTTGATTCGAAAGTAACTATTCACACTGATCATGCTGCTATTAAATATCTTATGGAAAAGAAAGATGCTAAACCTAGACTTATTAGATGGGTTCTCTTGCTATAAGAATTTGATTTGCATATTATTGATAGAAAGGGAGCTGAGAACCCTGTTGCAGACAACTTGTCTAGGTTAGAAAATGTTCTTGATGACCCACTGCCTATTGATGATAGCTTTCCTGATGAACAACTGAATGTCATAAATGCTTATCGTACTGCTCCATGGTATGCTGATTATGCCAATTACATTGTTGCTAAATTTATACCACCTAGTTTCACATACCAGCAAAAGAAAAAGTTTTTCTATGACTTAAGACATTACTTCTGGGATGACCCACATGTTTATAAAGAAGGAGTAGATGGTGTTATAAGACGTTGTGTACCTGAGCATGAACAGGAACAGATCCTGCGCAAGTGTCACTCCGAAGCTTATGGAGGACACCACGCTAGAGATAGAACTGCACATAAGGTATTGCAATCTGGTTTTTATTGGCCTACTCTCTTCAAGGATGCCTGTAAGCTTGTCTTATCTTGTGATGAATGTCAGAGAATTGGTAATATTAGTAGATGTCAAGAAATGCCTATGAATTATTCACTTGTTATTGAACCATTTGATGTTTGGGGCTTTAATTATATGGGACCTTTTCCTGCCTCTAATGGATACACACATATTTTAGTTGCTGTTGATTACGTTACTAAGTGGGTAGAAGCTATTCCAACTAGTAGTGCTGATCATAACACTTCTATTAAAATGCTTAAGGAAGTTATTTTTCTGAGGTTTGGAGTCCCTAGATATTTAATGACTGATGGTGGTTCACATTTTATTCATGGTGCTTTCCGTAAAATGCTTGCTAAGTATGGCGTTAATCATAGAATTGCATCTTCTTATCACCCTCAGTCTAGTGGTCAAGTAGAACTGAGTAATATAGAGCTCAAATTAATTCTGCAAAATACGGTCAATAGGTCTAGAAAGAATTGGTCTAAGAAACTTGATGATGCATTATGGGCCTATAGAACCGCATATAAAAATCCTATGGGTATGTATCCGTATAAAATGGTTTATGGAAAAGTATGTCATTTACCTCTCGAACTAGAACACAAGGCATATTGGGCTATTAAAGAGCTCAATTATGATTTCAAACTTGCCGGTGAGAAGAGGTTATTTGATATTAGCTCACTTGATGTATGGAGAACTCAAGCTTATGAAAATGCCAAGTTGTTTAAAGAAAAACTTAAAAGATGGCATGACAAAAGGATACAAAAGCATGAGTTTAATGTAGGTGATTATGTATTGCTATACAACTCTCGTTTAAGATTTTTTGCAGGAAAACTTCTCTCTAAATGGGAAGGCCCCTACGTTATCGAGGAGGTCTATCATTCCGGTGCCATAAAAATCAACAACTTCGAAGGCACAAATCCGAAGGTGGTTAACGGTCAAAGAATTAAACATTATATCTCAGGTAATCCCATAAATGTTGAAACCAATATTATTGAAACCGTAACACCGGAGGAATACATAAGGACACTTTCCGAACATTTCGGACTACGAAAGGAATAGGTATGTGGTACGGTAAGTAAACCGACTCCAAAACAGTTTTAAGGCAATATTTCTCCATTTTGGAATATTTAGAAAAATAGAAAAATAAGTGGCAGACCGGGAAGGACACGAGGGCCCCACGAGGTGGAGGCGCGCCTACCCCCCGGCGCGCCCCTACCTCGTGAGCACCTCGTGTGCCTTCCGGACTCCGTTTTCTTGCATGATACGTATTTTGGTCGGTAAAAATTCATTATATATTCACCCGAAGGTTTTGACTCTCTTATCACGCAGTTGTCCTCTGTTCTTGTTTCGAGCTGTTTTCTGTCAGGGTTGTCAAGGCCAGGCATCATGTCGTCCCCCTCCTCCAACAACGGTGACAATGATGCTTGGATAATGAAGATAGATCTGAAGAGGGAAGAACCCACGGAGATCAACAAGGACGAAAGGATCAAGAAGGTCACGGAGGATCAAGCTCCGGCTGCAGAAGACATCCTTCAACTTGATCACAATCTTCTTACCCCAACTGAGATCGAAGCTTTCAAGATGATTGAGTTAGCTTGCATACACAACAAGTATCTCACACGTGAAAATATTTTGTTGAAGGAGCATATTGTTGCACTCAAGGGCATTATCCGCAAGCTGGAGGACCTCTTACGCTCGGTGTGTGACTATCCATCTTCACTTCCATCACCTCCAACAACAAAGAAGGAGACATAATCACATGGGTATGGGCACTCCCCTTGGCAACTGCCAAGCTTGGGGGAGGTGCCTCGGTATCGTATCACCATCACACTCCTATCTTTAACGTTTTCCTAGTTCGATCCTATTAGTAGTATCTTGATCTAGTAGAATAAAGTTTATGGCATGATCAAGTTTTGAGTTTTGCTTTATGATCTCTCTATGTAATTGAGTCTGTGAGCTATATATATAATAAAGATTAGTGTTGAGTCAAGGGCTTGATTATTTTGCCATGATCTTGAGTGAATAAAAGAAAAGAAGAAAAGGAATAAAAAGAAACAAAGAGTTCATATTGATCTTGTTGAGAGTAATGGCTTCACATAGAAAGGGTATGATAATTGAAAGTTGTTGGGAGTTGGCAAACATAGCTTTGGTCATCGTTGCAATTAATAGGAAGTAATAAGGAAAGAGGGGTTCACATATAAATATACTATTGTTGACATCTTTTATGATTGGGAGCACTCATTAAAATATGAAATGCTAAAGAGTTGATGTTGGACAAGGAAGACAACGTGATGAGTTATGTTTTCTTATGTCTGAGATAAAGTATGTTGTCATGGATCCTCTAACATGTTGAGCTTGCCTTTCCCCCTCATGCTAGCAAAATTCTCAGCACCAAGTAGAGATACTACTTGTGCTTCCAAACACCCTTAAACCAGTTTTGCCATGAGAGTCCACCATATCTACCTATGGATTGAGTAAGATCCTTCAAGTAAGTTGTCATCGGTGCAAAGCAATAAAAATTGCTCTAAATATGTATGATTGATTGGTGTGGGAGAAATAAGCTTTATACGATCTTGTGATGTGGAAGTAATAAAAGCGACGGACTGCATAATAAAGGTTCATATCACAAGGGGCAATATAAAGTGACGTTCTTTCACATTGAGATTTTGTGCATCCAACCATAAAAGCACATGGCAACCTCTGCTTCCCTCTGCGAAGGGCCTATCTTTTATTATTATCTTCTACCTTATGCAAGAGTCACGGTGATCTTCACCTTTCCTTTTTCGTTTTATCCTTTGGCAAGCACAGTTTGTTGGAAAGAACCTGATATATATACCTAATTGGATGTAGGGGAGCGTGAGTTATTATTGTTGACATTACCCTTGAGGTAAAAGGTTGTGGGGCGAAACTATAAGCCCCTATCTTTCTCTGTGTCCGATTAAAACTTCATAACCACAAGTATTGCGTGAGTGTTAGCAATTATGAAGGATTAGATGATGGTTGAGTATGTGGACTTGCTTTTAAGCTATGACATAGACTCTTTCTGATGTTATGCTAAATTGCAATTGCTTCAATGACCGAGATTATAGTTTGTTGGTTCTCAATAAAGTTTATGATTCGTACTCTGCATTGTGAATGGATTATTACTTGAGCATAAGAAATCATATGACAAAATCTATATATGTTGCTGTTATAAGAATAATCATGATGCCTTCATGTCCGTATTTTATTTTTATCGACACCTCTACCTCTAAACATGGAGACATATTTATCGTTATCGGCTTCCGCTTGAGGACAAGCGAGGTCTAAGCTTGGGGGAGTTGATACGTCCATTTTGCATCATGCTTTTATATCTATATTTATTGCATTATGGGTTGTTATTATGCGTTATGTCACAATACTTATGGCTATTCTCTCTTACTTTACAAGGTTTACATAAGGAGGGAGAATGCCGGCAGCTGGAATTCTGGGCTGGAAAAGGAGCAAATATTAGAGACCTATTCTGCACAACTCCAAAAGTCCTGAAACTCCACAAAAGTCAATGTGTGGTGGAACTGTACAACGTACTTAAAATTAGCTTGTATATATAGTTGAACTAGCTATTTCTATACGTGGTTGGCAACAATTAGGGAAAAGTTTGGTTGGTTCAGTTGTCGAGTTGAACTACTTGTATAAATTAAGAACGACTGCTTAATCTATGCATGAAATCTATGCTTAATTACTGAATTTTAGTTGCAAAAATTAGATAGTGCTAGTGATTTTTAGCTGCATATTTTGACAAATCACAGTGTTACAAGGATTGACAAATGGCAATGTTACTAGATCAATAAATGTCAATCTTTCCAGTTTGACAAATGGCAACATACCCAATATGACATATGCAAATCTTACCAAATTGTTTGTACGTGGTTGCACACGGGTCATCAAAAACAACCGTTTGCGTTGAAGGGATGCACAAATCCTGCGCTGCGAATTTTCCCTCGACTTAAGGGGGAAGACCATAGCTCTCACTTTGCATACGGGTGTTCTATCTAAAACATTTGCGATCAAGAGCTGCAGAAATCCTACTCGACACATTTTCTCTTGGCTTCCTGGGGAAGTTGTCGGTTTGCATATGGGTGTTCTAACTAAAACGTTTGCGATCAAGATGTGACGCCCTCGATTCAATCGTAAACTAATCATGCACGCAAATGTGTACGATCAAGATCAAGGACTCACGGGAAGATATCACAACACAACTCTACAAATAAAATAAGTCATACAAGCATCATAATACAAGCCGGGGGCCTCGAGGGCTCGAATACAAGTGCTCGATCATAGACGAGTCGTGGAAGCAACAATATCTGAGTACGACATAAGTTAAACAAGGTGCCATAAGATGGCTAGCACAAAGCGGGATCAGATCGAAGAGGAGCAGGCCTCCTGCAGGGATCCTCCTAGTTACTCCGGTAAATCGTCGGCGGGCTGCACGTAGTAGTAGGCACCTCGAGTAGTAGTCGTCATAGGCGGCGGCGTCGCTCCTGGGCTCCATCGTCGATTGCAGCAATCGAGTAGAGATAGGGGGAAAAGGGGGAACAAGGCAACCGTGAGTACTCATCCAAAGTACTCGCAAGCAAGGAGCTACGCTACATATGCATGGATATATGTGTAAAGGCCATATCAGTGGACTGAACTGCAGAGTGCCGAATAAGAGGGGATAGCTAGTCTTAACGAAGACTACGCTCGGACTCGGTCTTACAGCAATGCATGAAGAGGACAAACGGAAGTCCTCCAAGTAACATCATATAGCAATAATCCTACCCGCAATCCCTGCTCATATCCCCGAGCGAGAGCGACCACCGGTTATATCGGCACTTGGAAGGGTGTCTTTTATCAAGTATCCGGTTCTAGTTGTCATAAGCTCAAGGTACAACTCCAAGTCGTCCTGTTATCAAGATCACGGCTATCCGAATAGATTAACTTCCTGCGGGTGCACCATCTTACCCAAAGACGCTTGATCCCATTTGGCGGACACACTTTCCGGGTCATGCCCGACGCGGAAGATCAACACGTCGCAGCCCCACCTAGGCACAACAGAGAGGCCAACACGCGGTCTAAACCTAAGCGCCAGGGTGTGCAGGGCCCATCGCCTGAAAGCACACTGCATGTTGCGTCTGTGGCGGAAGCAGACCTAGCCAATGAGCGTTCCAGTCCAATCCGGCGCGCGCCGCTCGTCGTGACGTCTGAAGTACGGGCTGATACCACGGCGCCGGGATACCCATAACTACTCCCGCGTAGATGGTTAGTGCGTATAAGCTCGTAGCCAACTCAGATCAAATACCAAGACCTCGTTAAGCGTGTTAAGTAACCGCGAACGCCGAACAGGGCCAGGCCCACCTCTCTCCTAGGCGGTCTCAACCTGCCCTGTCGCTCCGCCACAAAGTAACAGTCGGGGGCCGTCGGGAACTCAGGCCCACCTCTACCGGGATGGAGCCACCCGTCCTTTCAGCCCCCATCTCCGAACAGTACCACCGGTATTGTAATAGTGTAAAGTATATGGTATATACCCGTGATCACCTCCCGAGTGATCACGGCCCGATAGTATAGCACGGCAGACGGACAAGGATGTAGGGCCACAGATGAAAGTACTAGCAACCTATACTAAGCATATAGGATTGCAGGTAAGGTAACAACAGAAGTAACAAGGACAGGCTATGCAGCAATATAGGAGTATCTGAAAACAGTAACATGCTACACTACTCTAATGTAAGTAGTATAGAGAAGAGTAGGCGATATCTGGTGATCAAGGGGGGGGGCTTGCCTGGTTGCTCAGACAAAGAGGGGTCGTCGGTGACGTAGTCGACCACCGGGGCATCAGCATCGGTCTCGGAGTCTATCGGAAAGGGGTAGCGGAGGGGGAACACAATAAATAACAGAGCAATCAAAGTATCACAAAGCGTAACATGGCAATACGCGGTGCTAGAGGTGACCTAATGCTGTAGGAGGTGATACTGGTGAAGGGGGGGAAACATCCGGGAAAGTATCCCCGGTGTTTTGGGTTTTCGGGCAGAGGAGCCGGAGGGGAAAAGTTGCAGGTTCGATAGGTTAGGGGTGTGTGGCGGACGAACGGACCGCGTATCCGGATTCGTCTCGTCGTTCTGAGCAACTTTCATGTAGAAAACATTTTCATCTGAGCTACGGTTTATTTTCTATGATTTTCTAAAGTTTTATTGATATATTGGAATTAAAACTAATTCGAGAATAAAGATTAAATTGCTATGTGCACACACAAAGTGTACACAGCAAAGCAGCATAGAGGCTGACAGGTGGGGTCCTGTTGACTGCCCAGACAGCAGTCAACTGAGGCTGTTGACTAATCAAAGGGACAAGGGGACCCGCATGTCATTGACTCTGTTTAACTAACAGACTATTAGTGTTAACATAACAGTTTTAATTAGGTTAATTAATTCTCTAAATTAATTAATATTATTTGTTTATTTATTATTATTATTTTTTTCATTTTCGTTTTAAAAGCTGGGGCCGCCCCATCGTCGAGACCCAGCCCAACCGGGCGGGCGAACGGGAAGGGCGCGATTGGCGCCGATTAGGCGCAGCCAGGGAGGCCGAGGCCACGACGACGGCCGGAGGGGCCATCCACGCGAGGTTGGCCGGATCAGCGAGCGGCGCCAGCGAGGCGACCGAGCGGTGGACGGGCCGCAGCGGGCCGAGCGGCAGGGAAGCGCGGGCGAAGCGTCGTGCGGGCCGTGGTGGTGGTCGGGGCGGCCGTCGCGGCGAAGGTGGTGCGGGGAGGGGCGCACCTCGCGGACGTCTGCGAGGCGGCCGACGAAGCAGTCACGGCTTGCGGCGCATCACGGCGAGGTCTCAACGGGGGTTCCTCACCCGTTAAAGGGAGGCCCGATCAGGGGAACGCGACGGCGGGAGGTGGCGCGTCGGGTCGAGGATGACGATCCGGCGGGACGAAGCGACGGTGACGACACGGTCAAGGCGAAGAGGCTCCGGCGAGTCTGCGATCCGTCTGGGCGGCGTTATCGGCGTCGGCGAAGCGTCGTGCCACGAGGGAGAGGGGACGGGCCGCGAGAAGGACGGTGACGAGTGGCGGGCGACGCTGGGTTGGCGCGGCGTCGAGCCGCAGGTGGAGGTTCGTCGGGGTCGGCAGCGGTCTGCCCGATTGCCCCGATCCAGAAGGGGATCGGGGGAGTGGGGGGGGGGAGTGTGTGGGGAGTGGCGGGTATCGTGCGGGGGTTAGGGTTCGGTCGGGCGTGGCCTATAGGCCAGGGGAACGAGGGAATGGGCTGGCCCGTTCGGCCGGCGGAGGCCAGCTGGGCTGTGGCCCAGTGGGGGGGGGTTCTGTTTTTTTTTTCCTTTTTTTATTTATTTTACCTTTTCTGTTTTATCTTATTTAAAATGTCAAAGCATTTTACAAAATTTTGTGCACCCCACCATAATTAGGTTTGTTATTTTAGACAACCCCCGAACATTTAAATCTTAATATTTGAAAACTTTTATTGTTTGCTCGATTTTGAATTTGAAATTCGAACTGGGTTCCGAACTAACGCGAGTTTATCCACAGTAACCGAGGTGACGTGGCATCATTAGTGGGGATTACTGTAGCTTAATTACCCGGGCGTCACAATTCTCCTCCACTACAAGAAATCTCGTCCCAAGATTTAAGAGGGGAGTAAGGGGGAAAGGTCTGGTTACGAAATTCTAACGGATCTCCTCGAAGAAGTTAATCCCTTTCGTTGATGTCTTCAATCCTTTATTCCGATGCATCATGATAAACTGGTCATCATTTCTTCGGGAACTCCATCGTACTTACGAAAGATAAGGGGCAGCTCACTACGACATAATGCTTTTAAGGGAAACAATCTGGGGCTAACCCATGAATTAGTATAAGATTATCTCTCGAGTTGAACATTTGAAATTCCTCGAGAGTAAGGTACGAAGGTACCATAATAGGCTCCAAGCGGGTGAGAAGGGGGTTCAGAGTAGCGAGAGTAAGTATCGCGTCTGATACAAGAATAGATCACTATGACGGTGGCCCGTGAATTACATACTGAGTCCACGCGGGAGGAATAACTTTGGGAGCAGGGGTGTACAGGAGAGTCAGGTTTCGATCTGTGGGCTGTGGGTTATGGGCCCACCATGTGGTTAAAAGTAGGAAGGTTGTTGACATCTTGCACGATCATGTAAGCTAGGCATGTCGAGGAGAGTCGAGGGTCATGTCGGCAACAACATAGGTACCAAGGGCGAGGGACGAAGAGAACCATTTTCCGCTTTCGTTGAGCGAGGCGGACCAATAAACAAGGTTCTCGTCCATCGGTGGTTACCGAATGTCATCAACAATAGTAATAGGGTCTTACTTACAGTGGTACAACGAGGTGCTTACCTAAGCGGGGAGTATCACCGCTTAGATTATATAGGTCACAAGAAGGGTCAAACAGACCCATGGAAAGGAAAATGTGATCATTAGGTTAAACAGAACAATGAAAAGGAAAAATGTGTTTAAACACATATTTCAGGGGTATATCCTTCCCAAGGATAAGCCGAGCATGATATCCATGACAGGATATAATGTAGAAAACCCTTTAGGTAAGGGGAGAGAAATTTCATGACATTACCCATACAACGGTGTTCGGATAATAGAGCAAGAAACATTTAGCATTGGGCTTTGAATGTTCTTGTTGAAAATCAGAGTATCACAGACATGCTTTGAGATAGCATTGACATGGTCTTCAGGTGAAGATCAGAATTTGGAAACACGAAGGATTCATCAGGAATAACTTTGTAGAATAAGTCTTACAATTTCCTCATGGATGAACGGATAACCTTGCTGAAAAGGAATCTATAATGATAGGTCCTCCACCGGAAGTGCTAGGCATGACATCATGCTACCGGGTCATCAAGGATCAACATCATAACTCTTGGAAAGCTGTCCCAACCATCATATCTGACCGAGATTCAGATCCGATTGGTGTCAGGATACCTTAGACTTAGGATACCTGAGAAGAAAAGGGTGCAACGCAAATTGACGAGATGACATTGTAAGATTCTCGGGGAAATGAACTATGAAGTGATTTCCGTTAACAAGAGTCCATCATTAACCCAAGGAGAGGACAAGGAGGTGTCTGGTGAACTCAACAGCAGTTCACCGAGATTCCCAAAAGATGGACTTCCACAATTAAGTGAACAAGGAGATAACATTTGTCAGATCAAATGATACAAGGAAGTATGCTCGAGGAAAACATACACAAGTAAACATTGGTTGAAAGGTGCGCCGACGGGTTGGGTTGCACGACCAATGTCGAAATGGTGATTCAGAGAGATTTCTATGTCAAGAATTCTCAAGAGGTGGAACAAATCTCAGAACATTCTTGACATAAAGGATGGTAATACTCCAAGGTAAAGAAGAACGATTGCTGGGTAGCAAGGAGCTCAAGGTATAACACCAAACATGAACAAGCTTGTGTTGGGGGGGAATGGCAATAAAGTGATCGATGGTAATACAATTCATCGAGGGCAAGGATGGTATTTCTCATCATGAATTCAATTGATATCCTGGGTGAGCTCAGAATGTTGACGCTCACGACACCTTTGTCGCGAGAGTTCCTGAAGATGTAATCGATCGGCGACGACATCAAGTCAAAGTAATGATGAAGTGAAAGGTTATTAGAACCAAGGGTACGACACAAACTCGGAACCAAGCTTGTTGTTCAAGATAAAATGATATGACGATGGGGATCGACGTAAGGTTAGTTCATCGTCGAAAATGGTGCTCCGAGAAGAAGGACCGGGTAGCACAGTTAAAATCATCACGACAATGATATAGCCAAATAGGCTAGGAATGGCGTGATCGGGTACAAACTCGTACCTATAGGAGCTTACTGAAGATTTGTTGAACCGTAGTGCAGACTCGGTTCAGATATCGGTGTCTTTGAGTGTTTAATAACTCAGAGCCCGTGAAAAATTGGAATCGGTGGGAAGGTAGCACTTGATGAAGAACTCATAAGAAGTTATGCAGTTCCATGATAATCTCGAGATACCAGGGGGGTAGTACTCGACACAAGATCAAAGTAAAGGTTGGACTGGTGTAATGATCCATAGGAGACAATTGTTTTAACTTGTCTGAGAAATGATATCAAAGAAGAACAATCATGGTCGGAACCACGGTTGCAAGGGATCAATTCACAGATACCATATGTTAGTTATCAAGGAAATAGTTATTGTTACAAGAAGCTTTCATGATAGGATATATATCGCGTCCATGGGCATGAACACAAGGTTCAAGGTCGACTCCCACTTCTCCAATGCATACCCTTTCATTCACTTCTCGCTTTCGATGAAGTTATAGCATTGAAATTTTATCTGGCAAAATACCAGAAGAGTACGACTCGTGAAAACTTTCGAGTTCACACATATTAAGGAAGGCATAGGTTCAACCCATCGGGGCATCTTAGAATCATATACCAGAATCTTTAGAAGTAACTAACTCAAGCTCGAAGGCGAGCATGGTTGAGAAAGCGAGCGATACAATTTACCAAAGGCATTATGTATCCGAAAAAGGCTCACAAGTTTAGTGAATATGAAGGGCGTTGTCAGATAAAATCCAACAAAGGATCTGGTGGTCCACAAGGAATCTGACGTGAGCATTGGTACTCAACTAGAGGAAGCTATAGAAACAGCTGACTAACTCAATTGTCAAATGCAAAGGAATTATGATTTCCAAATCAAGGGATCAGAAGCAATGCTCTGATTAGGGGTGGATAAGTTGAATAGCCTTAGGGTACAATCAAAGACAATGGGATTGGTCGAGAACCAATTCCAGTTAAAAGAATGGCAGCTCAAATAGGAAAAGTAATTTATAAGGGTCAATGATGATTGCGTGTATTCATGAAACATATTGAGTCAACAGACTCAAAATGATAATGACAAGGAGTGTCAATATGACTACGGGACTTATGGGATTAACCATAATGCAAGCAAGCAAGAATTTCGAGAGCCAAAGGCTCCAGAGGATTTTCGGAAGATCGAATAGTATTTTGAAGACTTTTGTGAAACACATGAACAACTGGGGATGAGCGGATACTCGATAAGTGCGAGGATTTATTTTAAGGGGTATTCATGTGGCAAAGAACTGCTAGGCAGTAGGCACAAAGTATTCTCGGAACAATAGAGAAAACTTCGGGGTATCTTGTAATAACAAGATCAATGGGGGATGATCGTATGAATGGCAAGTGTAAGTAGTTATCCAAACGGATTTATCGGTGGCCAGGAATAGCAAAAGTGATGGGCACAAAGTCTCGAGAGAACATCAGAGAGTATCTTCAGAATCTTCTGATTAGCAGACGATCATCTGAAGTGAGTGGCTCTCCGGGAGAAAGTATTATCGAGAACCTAGAGTCAGAGTTAGTAAAATCGTTTAACCTGAATAGAAGAGATGTCAGAGTCCCATAGTATAGGTCGAGAAATAAAAGATCCTACTACCACCCAATGGCGACGTGTGCCCGTAAGACACACAACCATGTTAGTAAAAGTTTTTGCAACGTCTAGACTCGACTTGACCAAGGAGTGTGGAAGGGGATTCCTACAGCGATGGCTCGATACCAACTTGACGCCCTCGATTCAATCGTACACTAATCATGCACGCAAATGTATACGATCAAGATCAAGGACTCACGGAAGATATCACAACACAACTCTACAAATAAAATAAGTCATACAAGCATCATAATACAAGCCGGGGGCCTCGAGGGCTCGAATACAAGTGCTCGATCATAGACGAAGTCAGTGGAAGCAACAATATCTGAGTACGACATAAGTTAAACAAGGTGCCATAAGATGGCTAGCACAAACCGGGATACAGATCGAAGAGGAGCAGGCCTCCGCACGGGATCCTCCTAGTTACTCCCGGTCGCCGCCGGCTGCACGTAGTAGTAGGCACCTCCGAGTAGTAGTCGTCATAGGCGGCGCGCGTCGCCCTGGGCTCCATCGTCGATTGCAGCAATCGAGTAGAGATAGGGGAAAAGGGGAACAAGGCAACCGTGAGTACTCATCCAAAGTACTCAAAGCAAGGAGCTACGCTACATATGCATGGATATATGTGTAAAGGCCATATCGATGGACTGAATGCAGAATGCCACAATAAGAGGGGATAGCTAGTCTTAACGAAGACTACGCTCGGACTCGGTCTTGCAATGCATGTAAGAGGACAAGCGGAAGTCCTCCAAGTAACATCATATAGCAATAATCCTACCCGCAATCCCTGCTCATATCCACGAGCGAGAGCGACCACGGTTGTATCCGCACTTGGAAGGTGTCTTTTATCAAGTATCCGGTTCTAGTTGTCATAAGCTCAAGGTACAACTCCAAGTCGTCCATTATCAAGATCGCGGCTATCCGAATAGATTAACTTCCTGCAGGGTGCACCATCTTACCCAAAGACGCTTGATCCCATTTGGCGGACACACTTTCCGGGGTCATGCTCGGCCGCGGAAGATCAACACGTCGCAACCCCACCTAGGCACAACAGAGAGGCCAACACGCCGGTCTAAACCTAAGCGCCGCAGGGTGCAGGCCCATCGCCTCGAAAGCACACCACGCACGTTGCGTCTGTGGCGGAAGCAGACCTAGCCAAGCAGCGTTCAGTCCAATCCGGTAGCGCCGCTCGCGTCGTCCGACGTCTGAAGTACTTCGGCTGATACCACGATGCCGGGATACCCATAACTACTCCCGCGTAGATGGTTAGTGCGTATAAGCTCGTAGCCAACTCAGATCAAATACCAAGACCTCGTTAAGCGTGTTAAGTAACCGCGAACACCGAACAGGGCCAGGCCCACCTCTCTCCTAGGCGGTCTCAACCTGCCCTGTCGCTCCGCCACAAAGTAACAGTCGGGGGCCGTCGGGAACCCAGGCCCACCTCTACCGGGATGGAGCCACCCGTCCTTTCAGCCCCCATCTCCGAACAGTACCACCGGTATTGTAATAGTGTAAAGTATATAGTATATACCCGTGATCACCTCCCGAGTGATCACGGCCCGATAGTATAGCACGCGAGACGGACAAGGATGTAGGGCCACGATGAAAGTACTAGCAACCTATACTAAGCATATAGGATTGCAGGTAAGGTAACAACAGAAGTAACAAGGACAGGCTATGCAGAAGTATAGGAGTATCTGAAAACAGTAACATGCTACACTAATCTAATGTAAGCAGTATAGAGAAGAGTAGGCGATATCTGGTGATCAAGGGGGGGGCTTGCCTGGTTGCTCAGACAAGGAGGGGTCGTCGGTGACGTAGTCGACCACCGGGGCATCAGCATCGGTCTCGGAGTCTATCGGAAAGGGGTAGCGGAGGGGGAACACAATAAATAACAGAGCAATCAAAGTATCACAAAGCGTAACATGGCAATACGCGGTGCTAGAGGTGACCTAATGCTGTAGGAGGTGATACTGGTGAAGGGGGGGAAACATCCGGGAAAGTATCCCCGGTGTTTTGGGTTTTCGGGCAGAGGAGCCGGAGGGGAAAAGTTGCAGGTTCGATAGGTTAGGGGTGTGTGGCGGACGAACGGACCGCGTATCCGGATTCGTCTCGTCGTTCTGAGCAACTTTCATGTAGAAAACATTTTCATCTGAGCTACGGTTTATTTTCTATGATTTTCTAAAGTTTTATTGATACATTGGAATTAAAACTAATTCGAGAATAAAGATTAAATTGCTATGTGCACACACAAAGTGTACACAGCAAAAGCAGCATAGAGGTGACAGTGGGGTCTGTTGACTGCCTGCACAGCGATCAATCGAGGCTGTTGACTAGTCAAAGGGACAAGAGGACCCGCATGTCATTGACTCTGTTTAACTAATGACTATTAGTGTTAACATAACAGTTTTAATTAGGTTAATTAATTCACTAAATTAATTAATATTATTTGTTTATTTATTATTATTATTATTTTCATTTTCGTTTTAAAAGCGGGCCGCCCCATCGTCGAGACCCAGCCCAACCGGGCGGGCGAACGGGAAGGGCGCGATTGAGCGCCTGATTAGCGCAGCGGGGAGGCCGAGGCCACGACGACGGCCGGAGGCGCCGCACGACGAGGCGACAAAGCGATGGACGGGCGGAGGGGCTGGGTTGCAGCGGCGCCGGCGAGGCGATCGAAGCGATGGGCGGGCCGCAGCGGGCGGGAGCGGCAGGAAGAGCGGGCGAAGCGCCGTGCGGGGCCGTGGTGGTGGTCGGGCGGCCGTCGCGGCGAGAGGTGGTGCGAGGTGGGGCGCACCTCGCGGACGCACGTCGAGGGCGGCCGATGAACAGGTCACGGCGTCGGCGCATCACGGCGAGGTCTCAACGGGGGTTCCTCACCCGCTGAAGAAGGAGGCCGATGTGGGAACGCGACGGCGGGAGGTGGCGCGTCGGGTCGAGATGACGCATCCGGCGGGACGAGCGACGGTGACGACGCGTCAAGGCGGAGAGGCTCCGCGAGGTCTGCGATCCGTCTGGCGGCGGCGTTATCGGCGTCGGCGAGCGTCGTGCCACGAGGGAGAGGGGACGGGCCGCGAGAAGGACGGCGACGAGGTGGCGGGCGGCGCTGGGTTGGGCGCCGCGTCGGGCATGGGTGGAGGTTCGTCGGGGTCGGTGGCGGTTCTGCTGATTGCCCGATCCGAAGGGATCGGGGAGTGGGGGTATCGTCGGGGTTAGGGTTCGATCGGGCGTGGCCTATAGGCCGAGAGCGGGGAATGGGCTGGCCCGTTCGGCCGGCGGAGGCCAGCTGGGCTGTGGCCCAGGGGGGGTTCTGTTTTTTTTTTTTTTTATTTTCCTTTTTTATTTATTTTACCTTTTCTGTTTTATCTTATTTAAAATGTCAAAGCATTTTACAAAATTTTGTGCACCCCACCATAATTAGGTTTGTTATTTTAGACAACCCCCGAACATTTAAATCTTAATATTTGAAAACTTTTATTGTTTGCTCGATTTTGAATTTGAAATTCGAACTAGGTTCCGAACTAACGCGAGTTTATCCACAGTAACCGAGGTGACGTGGCATCATTAGTGGGGATTACTGTAGCTTAATTACCCGGGCGTCACACAAGAGCTGCACAAATCCTGCTAGGCACATTTTCCCTTAGCTTCCTGGGGAAGTTGTCGGTTTTGCATACATGTATTCTAACTAAAATGTTTGCGATGAGTGTTTTATATTTGAAAACCGAATTAAACTGTGGCTTGGGTGCCATTAATGGAGAGGATGGGAGCAAGGCGGGCGACCATGGAAGTCAAAAGGGCTTGCTTTCCGGTGAGCCTGCGCGGTGTACAGCTCGCACGCTTCCCGGTGAGCCTCCGCATTGGAGTACATGTAGCGACCCGACCCGAATGGATCAAGTCTCTGTGCTTAAGTGTCATCCCTGGATCGGTATGCTGACACACAGAGTACTCGAGGATTTATAACAGAGGTAAATCACATGTATAAAGCAACGTAAATACTATTACCTCAATCCAAATAGCGGAAGTAACAAGGTTGTGGATTCCCATCAACACCAACAGCAAAGTTGAGTGTAGAAATCGTAACCCTAACGTATCACTTACTCGTCGTAAGATCCTGCAACATGAGACGTTTCAGCCACAAAGGGTCAGTACATTGAATGTACTGGCAAATTCACACTATAGGATAATGATGAATAAGGCTATCACTATATGCATATTTGGCTGGTGGAAAAGCTCTATGGTTATAATGTTTTTGCGAAAAGCCAATTTTCCCTACTGCAAAGGAATAAATTTTATTTAACTATCATGGTGGTTGTTAAACATTGAGAATGGTTGACAGCATCCTCAATCCCAATTAAGCATCATCATTAAACCCAAACAAATTATATTAAGTAACGTGATGAGATCAACATGATAATCCAAGAACTAAATACTCAAAACGTCCATAACCGGGGACACGGCTAATCATGATTAGTTTATACACTCTGCAGAGGTTTGCGCACTTTTCCCCACAAGACTCGATCGCCTCCGTTGGATTTCTCGCACTACATGATGTTTGAGAAACGGATGACCGAGACATAGTCTTTCAGAAGCGCTAGCACCTTACTATGGATAGACCGGTACACCTACTTTCCCCTACATCTGCTAGTCTACCCTGTAAGAGTTCGCACGACTTAATCAACTATGCCAGAGCCCATAATGGCTTGTGGCTGCACACGGAAGTTTCTAGCATGAATAATCTTATGATCCCTTTGAGCCTGGGTGGCGGTCCATAAAAAACAGGCAATCCTGGTCTACCCAGGTGCCTAGACAGGCAATCCTGGAATAACCAGGTACCTCAATCCACCCAGATGTGTATTAATGTTGCCACCTTAAATAAACCATTAATTAACAATCTCACATCTGTCATGGAAAATCACTCACCCAATCCACGTCTACTTGCATAGCATGGCAAAATAAGCAAACGTAGAAGTAACTCCCAAGGGTTTGGTAATAAAAAAGGTAATAGGTACTACCTTAATCTACTTCCCAAAACCCACAATTTAATTAGATCCTAATCATGCAATGTTTGAGGATTGATCTAATGCATAAAAACTGGGTATGAAAGGGATATGATCAAAGTGTGAACTTGCCTGTACTGTTGATGAAGATGATTCGGACTCAAAACTCTTGATAGGTCTACTCGTCACACTCCGGCCAATCTATCGTAATCAATCAATAGTAACCACACATAAGCAATCACTCAAAAGATCGGAGAGAATGAAGAAAACAATTCGAAAAACATCAAAACCAAGCAAATAACTCTTGCAACAGAAAACAATTTCTAACAGTACCAAAATTATGTGAATTTGGCCTTATCAGAAAGTTTAGGTCAAGAGCTTCGATTTGCAAAAAGAATCAACTAAATCGGAGTTACGAGACTCAAGTTATGATCAAACGAAGTTCAAATACAAATCTGATCTAATTCAAATTTTAAAATTTCAAAAACATGTTTGAGTTGAATTACTGGATAGAGGGGATCATAACTAAGAAGTGGGCGTTGATTTCGTTGGATTTGGACCAACGAGTAAGAAGTAATGATCGTTTGAAATGAGGGGATAATCTGTGAATAAAATATTCACGGATAGGTCCCTGACTAAAATTAACAGAAAAAGAAAAAGACTAAATAGCGAACATTCGCTACAGAAGCTTAAGCGACGAAATCGTCCACTACAGAGGCCTAACCAATGAACGTTCTCTAAATAACTAGACAAAATAAATAAAAAACGGGTTTTCAAAGAAAACCAAAAAAACAGATCGGACCGGGGCGACGGTTTTACCGATACGTGGTGGTTTCGTCGACCGCGGCATTTTTCCGGCTGCTCTCCAGGGAGACGGCGGCGACGGCGACTTCGGCAGCGGCGGCATCGGGCAGGGCTTCGGGCAAGGCGAGGCGGCGCGGGAAGGCGAAAGCGGCGGCTGCGCTGGGAGGCGAGGAGACGACGGTGGCGGCGGATCTCGCCGGGCGGCGACGGTTTTGACAACGGCGGCGGCGGTCATGGCTCTGGCGGCTCGGGCTCCGAGGGAAAACGGGACCGGGCGCGCTTTTATAGGAGGGAGAGGAGGCGATGGCGTGGGGGGCGAGGGAGGCGTGCCCGACGCGGTCACGGCGGCGGTGACGCCGTCGCAAGGCACGCGGACAGCAAGGGAGCTCGGGACGAAGGTGGTCTTTGGCTGGGCCATGACTGGCAGAGCCGGGCCGCCCAATTAAGCGGAGGAGTTTTTAAAAAACTGAGAAACAAAATAAAAACAAAATAAATAGAAATATTATATAGGCATATAATATATCAAAATTTTCAGAAAAAGATTTCCTACAAGATGAACTTTATTCTAGCTTCAAATAAAATCTTTAGAATTTTAAATAAAGCAAAGAGTTCTTCTGCTACAATAAAACCTCATAAAATCATTTTAAAAATACCAAAATGACTTCAAATTTATTTCTCTCCATTTTTCCACTGTAGGGAATCATTTTACCCTAATTTCCATATATTTTATTTTTGGAGAAAATGATTTGAATAAAACTCAAATAACTCCAATTGAAAATAAATTCAAAAGAACTTTGAATTTAATTCTTTGAAACTCCCAACTCATATTTCATATGTTTTGAAGAAGTCATTTTATCTTCGCTCGTGAAAATCATTGAGTTGCATAAAGTTTCAGAATTGGAAATATTTTCCAAATGAAATTCAAATATTTTCAACACCCCTTGTCATTTAAATAAATGGAAGAAGTCATGTCATCTTCTCTCCAGGGTTTTGTGGTGAAAAGAATTTGAATTCACGGAGATCACGAATGCAAAAATGGAAGTTTGGTAAAGTCCTTTTATTCCCTCTCATTTAACTTTCAAAAGGTTTCGAATTTCACTCAATCAACCACACAACAATCAAGCGACAATCAAATCTATCTATTTATTATAACATTCCAAAATTTAGAATTTTGGGATGTCACAGTACAGCTCGCACGCCTCCCGTTTAGTCAAGCACTCAAGCACCTGTCCGCACGGCACCTCCTAGCCATTAAAAGAGTGAGGTGTGGCGTCACGTGAATGGTTAACAGAACGCACACAATTTATATGCACTGGAGCATGTGCATGTAGTTCAAATTTGAATTATGCACATAAAATGCCTAGAAAACACAGGTAATGTATAAAAATGTCCAAACGAACCCCGAAAAATTCCAAAATAAAAAAACACTCCTCTTGTTCTATGTTGACACTAGAAAAATTTTGAAAACAATAAGAGGCAACAGATATCGTTTCGTCCCCGAAGGTGGCACGTTCCCTGCCGAAACCTTCATGCTTGTTGTGAGAAGCTCTGGTTTGTGAGACGCTTATAGCCAAACCTGCCCCAAATGGGACAAAAAATTTACCACGGCATGTTGATGCCGCTCCATGATAGCATGTGAAGTTTCATGAATTTTAGACGCGTTTTGGATTGACTAGAATTTAAAACCATGTATCGCGGCCGAGAGACGGTGGCAGGGTGTTTGAAATTCATTCCCATTTCTTGCATGGGACCTAAGCATGCAAGCAAGGACAAAGATTTGATTTTTCAACCAGTTTATATGCACTGCAGCATGTTCATGTAGTTCAAATTTGAATTATGCACCTGAAATGCCTAGAAAACCAAGTTAATGTGTAAAAATGTCCAAACAAACCCCGAAAAATTCCAAAATTAAACACAACACTCCTGTTATTCTATGTTGACACTATAATTTTTTTGAAAGCAATGAGAGGCAACGAATATCATTTCGTCCCGAAAGGTGGCACGTTCCCTACCGAAACCATCACGCTTGTTGTGAGAAGCTCTGGTTTGTGAGACGCTTATACCCAAACCTGCCCCAAATGGTAAAAAAATTACCACGGCATGTTGATGCCGCTCCATGATAGCATGCCAGGTTTCATGAATTTTAGACGAGTTTTGGATTTACTAAAATTTAAAAACCAGGTATCTCAATGTTTGCGGCCGAGTGACATTGGCAGGGTGTTTGAAATTCATTCCCATTTCTTGCATGGGACCTAAGGATGGAACCAAGGACACATATTTGATTTTTCAACCAGTTTATATGCACTGGAGCATGTGCATGTAGTTCAAATTTGAATTATGCACCTGAAATGCCTAGAAAACCAAGTTAATGTGTAAAAATGTCCAAACGAACCCCGAAAAAATCCAAAATTAAACACAACACTCATGTTGTTCTATGTTGACACTAGAAAAGTTTTGAAAGCAATAAGAGGCAACAGATATCGTACCGTCCCCAAAGGTGGTAGTTCCCTACCGAAACCATCACGCTTGTTGTGAGAAGCTCTGGTTTGTGAGACGCTTATACCCAAACCTGCCCCAACTGGGATAAAAAATTTACCATGATATGTTGATGCCGCTCCATGATAGGATGCCAAGTTTCATGAATTTCAGACGAGTTTTGGATTTACTAGAATTTAAAAACCAGGTATCTCAATGTTTGCGGCCGAGTGACGGTGGCAGGGTGTTTGAAATTCATTCCCATTTCTTGCATGGGACCTAAGAATGGAACCAAGGACACGAATTTGATTTTTCAACCATTTTATATGCACTGGAGCATGTGCATGTTGTTCAAATTTGAATTATGCACCTGAAATGCCTACAAAACCAAGTTAATGTGTAAAAATGTCCAAACGAACCCCGAAAAATTCAAAAATTAAACACAACACTCCTGTTGTTCTATTTTGACACTAGAAAATTTTGGAAAGCAATAAGAGGCAACAGATTGTTTCGTCCCCAAAGGTGGCACGTTCCCTACCGAAACCATCGCTCTTGTTCTGAGAAGCTCTGGTTTGGGAGAAGCTTATACCCAAACCTGCCCCAAATGGGACAAAAATTTACCACAAGATGTTGATGCCGCCCATGATAGCATGGCAAGTTTCATGAATTTCAGACGAGTTTTGGATTTACTAGAATTTAAAACCAAGTATCTCAATGTTTGGGGCCGAGTGACGGTGGCGGTGGTGTTTGAAATTCATTCCCATTTCTTGCATGGGACCTAAGCATGCAATCAAGGACACAGATTTGATTTCAACCAATTTATATGCTACTGGAGCATGTGCATGTAGTTCAAATTTGAATTGTACACATAAAATGCCTAGAAAACCTAGTTAATGTATAAAAATGTCCAAACGAACCTCGAAAAATTCCAAAATTAAACACAACACTCCCGTTGTTCTCTGTTGACACTAGAAATTTTTTGGAAGCAATATGAGGCATCAGATATCGTTTCGTCCCCAAAGGTGGTAGTTCCCTACCGAAACCATCACGCTTGTTGTGAGAAGCTCTGGTTTGTGAGACGCTTATACCCAAACCTGCCCCAATTGGGATAAAAAATTTACCACGATATGTTGATGCCGCTCCATGATAGGATGCCAAGTTTCATGAATTTCAGACGAGTTTTGGATTTACTAGAATTTAAAAACCAGGTATCTCAATGTTTGCGGCCGAGTGACGGTGGCAGGGTGTTTGAAATTCATTCCCATTTCTTGCATGGGACCTAAGCATGGAACCAAGGACACGAATTTGATTTTTCAACCATTTTATATGCACTGGAGCATGTGCATGTTGTTCAAATTTGAATTATGCACCTGAAATGCCTACAAAACCAAGTTAATGTGTAAAAATGTCCAAACGAACCCCGAAAAATTCAAAAATTAAACACAACACTCCTGTTGTTCTATTTTGACACTAGAAAATTTTGGAAAGCAATAAGAGGCAACAGATTGTTTCGTCCCCAAAGGTGGCACGTTCCCTACCGAAACCATCGCGCTTGTTCTGAGAAGCTCTGGTTTGGGAGAAGCTTATACCCAAACCTGCCCCAAATGGGACAAAAAATTTACCACAGCATGTTGATGCCGCTCCATGATAGCATGGCAAGTTTCATGAATTTCAGACGAGTTTTGGATTTACTAGAATTTAAAAACCAAGTATCTCAATGTTTGGGGCCGAGTGACGGTGGCAGGGTGTTTGAAATTCATTCCCATTTCTTGCATGGGACCTAAGCATGCACCGAAGGACACAGATTTGATTTCAACCAATTTATATGCGCTGGAGCATGTGCATGTAGTTCAAATTTGAATTGTACACATAAAATGCCTAGAAAACCTAGTTAATGTATAAAAATGTCCAAACGAACCTCGAAAAATTCCAAAATTAAACACAACACTCCCGTTGTTCTCTGTTGACACTAGAAATTTTTTGGAAGCAATATGAGGCATCAGATATCGTTTCGTCCCCAAAGGTGGTAGTTCCCTACCGAAACCATCACGCTTGTTGTGAGAAGCTCTGGTTTGTGAGACGCTTATACCCAAACCTGCCCCAATTGGGATAAAAAATTTACCATGATATGTTGATGCCGCTCCATGATAGGATGCCAAGTTTCATGAATTTCAGACGAGTTTTGGATTTACTAGAATTTAAAAACCAGGTATCTCAATGTTTGCGGAAAGACGGCGGTGGTGGTGTTTGAAATTCATTCCCATTTCTTGCATGGGACCTAAGCATGGAACCAAGGACACGAATTTGATTTTTCAACCATTTTATATGCACTGGAGCATGTGCATGTTGTTCAAATTTGAATTATGCACCTGAAATGCCTACAAAACCAAGTTAATGTGTAAAAATGTCCAAACGAACCCCGAAAAATTCAAAATTAAACACAACACTCTGTTGTTCTATTTTGACACTAGAAAATTTTGGAAAGCAATAAGAGGCAACAGATTGTTTCGTCCCCAAAGGTGGCACGCCCTCACCAAACCATCGCTTTGTTCTGAGAAGCTCTGGTTTGGGAGAAGCTTATACCCAAACCTGCCCCAAATGGGACAAAAATTTACCACAAAGATGTTGATGCCGCTCCATGATAGCATGGCAAGTTTCATGAATTTCAGACGAGTTTTGGATTTACTAGAATTTAAAACCAAGTATCTCAATGTTTGGGGCCGAGTGGCGGTGGCGGGGTGTTTGAAATTCATTCCCATTTCTTGCATGGGACCTAAGCATGCAATCAAGGACACAGATTTGATTTCAACCAATTTATATCTACTGGAGCATGTGCATGTAGTTCAAATTTGAATTGTACACATAAAATGCCTAGAAAACCTAGTTAATGTATAAAAATGTCCAAACGAACCTCGAAAAATTCCAAAATTAAACACAACACTCCCGTTGTTCTCTGTTGACACTAGAAATTTTTTGGAAGCAATATGAGGCATCGGATATCGTTTCGTCCCCAAAGGTGGCATGTTCCCTACCGAAACCATCACGCTTGTTGTGAGAAGCTCTGGTTTGGGAGAAGCTTATACCCAAACATGCCCCAAATGTGACAAAAAATTTACCATGGCATGTTGATGCCGATCCACGATAGCATGCCAAGTTTCACGAATTTCAGACGAGTTTTGGATTTACTAGAACTTAAAAACCAAGTATCTCAATGTTTGCGGCCGAGTGACGGTGGCTGGATGTTTGACATTCATTCCCATTTCTTGCATGGGACCTAAGCATGAAACCAAGGACATATATTTGATCTTTCAACAAGTTTATATGCACTGTAGCATGTGCATGTAGTTCAAATTTGAATTATGCACCTGAAATGCCTACAAAACCAAGTTAATGTATAAAAACGTCCAAACGAACCCTGAATAATTCCAATTTTTTTGATGACATACCTATAGTTGCATATTCACTGCAGATAAAAGTCTAGAAATTCAAACACCATCCTTTGCAGCTGTGACCCCATTATGTAATTCAAATCAAGATGAAAAATCAAGTAGATCGTACACAGTTTATTATCACCAACCGTGTGAGATGCAGCACAAAATATCTTGGAGCATCATCGATGTATAGTATGCCTACGGCTTACGCGAGAAGGTGTGTCGGCTACAGTCCGCTGCCGGCATTTCAAGCACACTAGCTCACTCCCCAAATATCATTTCACTGTTCAATCATCGCCGGTGAAAGATGGGGACGTGGACCTGCGTCGTGAGGGCAACTTTGGCGGCCCACTCCGGCGAGAGCGCGGCCGCAACCGCCAGGCGCGTGCAAACAAGCTTCGTGAGGGCGATCGCAATCTGCGTCTGGGCGGCCAAGGCAGCCCAAACGGCCGTTGTTGCTTCTTAGGCGGCGGCAGCAGCATCTGCCTCGGGGATAGCAACTGGCGAGAGCGGCACAGCAGCTGTCCGTTCCGCAGTGGCGGCCCTAGCCCTGATGGAGGCTGCCCACCACCATGTCGAGGCTGTCCACGCCCAGCTCGTGGCGGTCACCGCACAAATCGAAGGAAGCTTCTCCGACAACGGTCGGCAACCCACGACCGAAGAGTTGACAATCACCGAGAGAGTTCGAGCAGCCATCCATTCCTGCGCGGCATACCTTGCCACGACGGAGCCTGCCAAAGCCCAGATCACGCCCGCTCATGCCCACCTCGTGGCAGCCTATTCCAAAGATATGATGGACGCAAATGGTGAGATGATTGCCAAGTATGGTGAGATTGATGCCATGGAGCCCCTTCCCTACGAGACCGTCGGGTGCGAGCTGGACATGGAGGCGGCGGTGGAGATCGACGAGCACCAGTCGTAGTAGTACTCTTTGTTTTGTTTAATTAAGAGCGTCAGTCTTTAATTTGTTAGAGTAATGTTTAGGTCAGCTAGCTATGTTTAATTGCTGAACTTGCTCAATTAAGAAGTGTGGGTGTGCTGTAGTCTCCTTTGTGTACCCAAATTATGCAATGACGTGGATGACCACTGTAACCATGGAAATTCAAACCAAAATTTTTGACGTTCAAACTCATCACACACGGGTTAAGCTATCTGAATCATTTAGGATGTTCACATATCGTACATAGTTCTGAATAAGGGACCGTGTCTGATGACACTTTGCGCGCTAGTTTTTTCGCTGAAGCGATTCCAAATTTTTGGCTTCCGCAGAAATATATACGTCCCCACCCCCTCCCCCTTACCAAAAACCACATTTCCCCTGTTTCTGCCTTCCTTTCCAAGTTGAATCCTTCACTCCTTGCTTGCAGCGCCGATTCCTCGCCGGCGACCCTACTTCACGCTGCTCGGCCTCGCCTATCCAGGCAGGTAATCCACACCCGACCCCCATCCTCCTCCTCCTCCCACGTCCCACATGCCCCGACCGCCGGCACGAGCGCGACACCTTCCACCCAAATCACCGACCCCTCCACCAAATAAGTGCCGCCCTAAGCCATGGTGCACGCAGTTTAGCCAGGATCTCAAGGAGCATTTGGCAGCGGAGAAGCAAATCGCGACCGCACCCGCGGATGAGGTCGCGATGGCTGCCATTCGTGCCGACCCCCAGATCTTGGAGCAGCATCTTGCCATTTGCTAGCTATGCCGGTTAAGCATGCTCGGTTTACCCGTTGAGTGTGCTGCTCCTGCCTTCCTTCACAAATTGTTGTGAATTGTGCTATCTAATTTTACCATGCAATCTGTTGCTCTAGTATATATGTTCTATATGTCGTGCAGTGTGGTGCTCACTTATTAACTGTTTTGTTAATTAGTTGTCATCTTCAGTTAACTATTTTGTTCAATTCTACAAATGTGATGTTCAATTCTTCAGGCTGCAATTTTGTATTGTCTTCCATGTGAGAAATACAACGAATTTATCTTTACAAAATACATTAGAAACGAATACAATTGCTATATTTCCAAGTTGTCAAGCATGCTTGGTTTCGTTATACATTGTGTAATGTGGTGCTCAGTTAACATTTGGTTCATTTGTGTTGTGGTGTTTAGTTAACTGTTTGGTTCAATTCTGCAATGCAATGTTCAATAGTTGTGCGTGCATTCTGTTATTGTATACCATGTGAGGAATAAATTGAATTTGGTTGTAGTAAATACATGAGAAACAAATACAATTGCTATATTTCTAAGTTGTTAAGCATGCTGAGTTTGGTTAACTGTCTGATCTTCTATTAGGAGTATGTTATATTGTGCAATGTGGTGCTCAGTTAATATTTGGTTCATTTGTTGTGGTGTTTACTTAACTGCATGGTTCAATTCTGCAATGTGATGTCCAATTGTTGTGGCTGCATTCTTTTATTGTATACCATGTGAGAAATACATCGAATTTGGCTGTACTAAATACATGAGAAACAAATACAATTGCTATATTTCCAAGTTGTTAAGCATGCTTGGTTTGGTTAACTGTCTGATCTTCTATTAGGAGTATGTTATATTGTGCAATGTGGTGCTCACTTAATGTTTGGTTCACTTGTTGTGATGTTTAGTTAACTGCTTGGTTCAATTCTGCAATGCGATGTCTAATTGTCGTGGGTAGAATTTTGTATTGTTGTGCATGTGAGGAATAAATCGAATTTGGTTGCACTTAATACATGAGAAACAAATACAAGTGCTATATTTCCTAGTTCTTAATTATGCTTGGTTTCGATAAATGGATTTTCCATGTGGCTTGAATTAATCTGATGAATCTACAATGTGCTTATTTTTCATCAACATATTTTACTGATAGCATGCGAACCCTTACTTAACCTGATGACTAACTACCTTATATGTGTTGCAGGGAAACAATGGGAAGCACTGAGGTTTACAATCGAGGTTAGCACATGCATGGTTCGTTGTCTAATAGCACATTATTGTGCAATTGCAGGAACAATTATAATATTTAGGTTTTTAACAATTTGGTCTTGCACATGTAGGTCCTGCTGTCAGAGGTTTTGACCCACTGTTCGAACATTTTTGCATATGGGGAAATGAGTTGTCCATGAATATCACCAAGTCAAGAAACTCGTAAAGATTGTTAGGATAAAGAAATTAGCGACAAAAAGAACAAGACCTTTGTCTCGCACAATGAAGAAGACATCAGTTCACTACAGGATGGTACTAACTATTTGAAAGAAATATGCCCTAGAGGCAATAATAAAGTTGTTATTTATATTTCCTTATATCATGATAAATGATTATTATTCATGCTAGAATTGTATTAACCGGAAACTTGATACATGTGTGAATACATAGACAAAACAAAGTGTCCCTAGTATGCCTATACTAGACTAGCTCGTTAATCAAAGATGGTTAAGTTTCCTGACCATAGACATGTGTTGTCATTTGATCAACAGGATCACATCATGAGAGAATGATGTGATGGACAAGACCCATCCGTTAGCTTATCATTATGATCGTTAAGTTTATTGTTATTGTTTTCTTCATGACTTATACATATTCCTCTGACTATGAGATTATGCAAATCCCGAATATCGGAGGAACACTTTTTGTGCTATCAAACGTCACAACGTAACTAGGTGATTATAAAGATGCTCTCTGTGTGTCTCCAAGGTGTTTGTTGGGTTGGCATAGATCAAGATAAGGATTTGTCACTCCGTGTATCGGAGAGGTATCTCTGGGCCCTCTCAATAATGCACATAACTATAAGCCTTGCAAGCAATGTGACTAATTAATTAGTTGCGGGATGATGCATTACGGAATGAGTAAAGATACTTGCCGGTAACAAGATTGAACTAGGTATGATGATACCGACGATCGAATCTCGGGCAAGTAACATACCGTTGACAAAGGAAAAGGATGGCAAATTGAAACAAAGGTATATATGATATACATGTTATTGATGTGTATTTTACTAGTGTTCATAGTAACCCCTGGGTATTTGATACCGTTTCAGTTGCTATGATTAGTAACTAAAAACAGGAGTTGTAAAATGAAAAGAGACTAGTTATGGGGAAAGTGATGATGTGTGTTGGAAGTGATTCCAAGGTTGATACGATCACCGTCGCACACTCCCTCTACCTTCGGGATTAGTGTTGAACCTAAATAAATGTTATTTGGTGTTTGCGTTGAGCATGAATATGATTAGATCATGTTTATTGCAATACGATTATTCATTTAAGTCAGAGAATAATTGTTATTCTGTTTACATGAATAAAACCTTCAATGGTCATACACCCAATGTGAATGGTTTATTGAATCTCGATCGTGTAATACACATATTCATAATATTGATGCCAAAAGATGCAAAGTTAATAATGATAGTGCAACTTATTTGTGGCACTACCGTTTAGGTCATATTGGTGTAAAGCGCATGAAGAAACTCCATGCTGATTGTAGCGACCAGACCCGAATGGATCAAGTCTCTGTGCTCAGTGTCATCCCTGGATCAGTAATGCTGACACCACACAGTACTTCGAAGGATTTATAGCAGAGTAGCAATCACACACTTATTACATCGTTGTCCACAAGGGAACTTATTACAATAATATGGCTTAAGGCCATCTAATAATAACAGCGGAAGGCTTGGAAGATAAGTGAGTCCATCAACTCCATCGGCATCACTGAGTATAGAACCACGACCTAACACCTTACTCATCGTCTGAAAAGTCTGCAACATGAAAGTTGCAGCCCGAAAACGGGTCAGCACATGGAATATGCTGGCAATGTAACACATAGAGAGCAATGAAGGAATAAGCCTATACTACATGCATATATGGCTGGTGGAAAAGCTCTACGGTTACATTTTTGCATAAAGCTAATTTTTCCCTACAACAAAGGAATAATTTTATTTAACTATCATGGTGGTTGTTAAACATTGAGAATGGTTGACAGCATCCTCAATCCCAATTTAAAAGTACTCATCAAATCCCAATGACATTTATTAGAAGTAACATGTTGAGATTCACATGATATTCAAGTACTAGATACTCAAAACGTCCATAACCGGGGACACGGCTAATCATGATTAGTTTATACACTCTGCAGAGGTTTATGACTTTTCCCCACAAGACTCGATCGCCTCCGCTTGGTTCTCGTGACTACATGGTGTTTGAGAAACGGATGACCGAGACACAGTCTTTCAGAAGCACTAGCACCTTACATGTGGGTAGACCGTACCAACCTACATCCCCTACATCAGCTAGCCTACCCGTAAGAGTTCGCACAACTTACTTAACTATGCGAGCCCATAATTGGCTTGTGGCTGCACACGGAAGTTTCAGTTTGAATAATCTTATGATCCCTTAGAGCCCAGGTGGCGGTCCAAGAAATACAGCAAGTCTGATAGAAACCAGGTGCCTCAATCCAACCAGATGTGTGTTTAGGTTGCCACCTTAGATAAACCATTAATTAACAATCTCACATCTGTCATGGATATTCACTCACCCAATCCACGTCTACTAGCATAGCATGGCATAAAAAGCAAACGCAGAAGTAACTCCCAAGGTTTCATAAGTAAACAGGTAATAGGTACTACCTCAATCTACTTCCCATCCCACAATTTAATTAGATCCTAATCATGCAAGTGTATGAGGGTTTGATCTAATGCAATAAAACTGGGTAGTAGAAAAAGTATGATCAAGTGTTACTTGCCTTGTCGATGATCCATGAGACCTAGAGATTCAAGTAACAAGCGGCGCACTCGGGTGATCTAACGCAGACAAAAAACAAGCATACAATAAGTACTCATCTAATGCACGGGAAAATCTCGAATAAAAGATCTAACCAGAGAGTTCAACTTAAGAACCCTGGTTGCAAAAGAATCAAATCAAAATAAGCAATGAAAATCGAAAGTTGAGAGAGAACGACTCGGTTTTTGCAATTTGAAACTAGGTCAAAATTTTACAGTAGCAAAACTTAGTTTAAGTAGGTTAGTCGGAACGGTGGTTTCGTAACGAAACTCCAGGCTCTTGAATCACCTGATTCCGATAAACGAGCGAGAAAATAAACAGATTTGAAAATTGAATCAGAAATCGAAATCGGAAAATAACAGATTAAATCCGATTAAAAGAAAAACGACGAACAGTTAAAACGACGGACGTTCGTTAACAGATCTAATCCGACGAACACGTTCATTAAAACGAACGGGTCGGTGAACGTTCACTAAATAACAAAACCGAAAAAAATAACCAATCTATGGTTTTTTTTTTAAAAAACCAAACAACGCGAGAAAAACCGGACCGGGTTTTGACAAAACCGGACCGGGGGGCGGCGAGGTCGGCTACCTCCGGCGAGTCGCCGGCGGGGGCTCCGGCGGCTCCGGCGGGGTCGGGCGACGGTCGGTGGGTGGCGGCGGGTCGGCGGGTGGCGAGGGGGCGGCGGCGGCGACGTAGAGCGGCGGCGGCGGCCTTCGGGGGCGGCGGCTCGGGTGGAGGGCGGCGGCGGGCGGGATGAGGAGAGAGGGGGGCGGTATAAATAGGAGGGGGGCTCGGTGCCTTGGGAGGGGCACGGCGGGGGCGGGGGGTCCGAGCCGGACTCGGCGACGTCTTGCGGCGGGGCTCCTCCTGGGCGCGCGAGGGGAGGGAGGCGGCTGGGCGGGCGGTTGGTGGGCCCTTGGCCCAAAGCGGCGCGCGCGTTTTTTAAAACAAAACTTAAACGAATTTAAAATAAAACCAAACGAACTCCAAATTAAATAAAATTAATTTTCCCGACTCCTAAAAATGAGTCGAACAAAATGAACTTTAAAACGGGCAAAATGCATATTTTAAAATACTCATTTTTTCCCTAAAGCAAATAAACTTTCGAAAACCAAAATTTGATTTATTCATTAAATCTTCATTTTTCCTAAATGTTGGGATAGTCATATTATTCCTCTCTTAATTTTTTTTCGAAAACTTTTGAAGATAAATAAATAAATCTAAATGATCCTATTTTCAAAATTTGAGAAATCCCAAATATGAAAATAATGAAATCTCCAACTCTCTCCGAGGGTCCTTGAGTTGCGTGAAATTTCCTAGGATCGGAAAAATGCGAGAAAATATGATATGCATGATGACCTAATGTATAACATTCCAAATTAAAAATTTGGGATGTTACAAACCTACCCCCTTAAGATGAATCTCGCCCTCGAGATTCGGGTTGGCTAGAAAATAGGTGAGGTGGTCCTTGAGCAAAACTTCCTCTCTTTCCCGTGTGGCTTCATCTTCAGTGTGGTGGCTCCACTGAACCTTGCAAAACTTGATAACCTTGCTGCGAGTAACTCTGTTGGCATAGTCGAGAATCTTAACCGGTTTTTCCTCATATGTTAAATCATCCTTCAACTGAATTGCTTCCGGTGTACTTGTGTCTCTTAACGGTATCTCTGCTATCTCGGGTGACATTTCTTCAATTGAGAAACATGGAATACATCATGAACTCCCGATAGTCCTTCCGCAATTCCAGCTTATAAGCAACTTCTCCCATGCGTTGCAAAATCTTATACGGTCCAACGAAACGTGGTGCTAACTTTCCTTTAACTCCAAAACGCTTAACTCCTCAAGCGGGATACTCTAAGATATACCTGTCTCCGACTTCATATTCAATCGCCTTGCGCTTTGAATCTGCATAGCTCTTCATGCGGACTGGGCTACCTTGAGCCTATCTCGAATCAATTTAACCTTCTGCTCGCACTCCTTAATCAAATCTGGTCCAAACAATCGACGATCTCCGTTTCGTCCCATGACAACGGTGTCCTGCATCTTCTTCCATACAGAGCCTCGAAAGGTGCCATCTTCAAGCTGGTTTGGTAACTGTTGTTATAAGAAAATTCTGCATACGGCAAATTATCATCCCAACTAGATCCATAATCTAGTGCACAAGCTGTCAGCATATCCTCCAGAATCTGATTGACTCTCTCGGTCTGTCCATCGGTCTGTGGGTGGAAAGCTGTACTGAATTCCAATCAGGTTCCCAATGTTTCGTGCAACTGGTTCCAAAATTTCGAGGTAAATTGGGTTCCTCTATCTGATACGATACTCCTCGGAACTCCGTGTAAACACACAATTCTGGTCATGTATATCTTTGCCAACTTAGCACTGCTATAGGTAGTCTTGACTGGAATGAAATGAGCTACCTTCGTCAAGCGGTCGACTATAACCTAAATCGAGTCATATCCTGAACGGGTCTTTGGCAATCCTGTGATGAAATCCATGCCTAGTTTTTCCCACTTCCATTCGGGTATCGGCAATGGTTGTAACAGTCCTGCTGGCTTCTGATGCTCTGCCTTTACTTTCTGACATACATCGCAAACTGCTACATACTCCGCAATATCCTTCTTCATTCCGGTCCACCAGAAAGTATTCTTCAAATCCAAATACATCTTGGTATTTCCTGGGTGAATCGAATAGGGTGAATCATGAGCTTCTTGCAAAATCAACTTCCTTATCTCTGGGTTATTGGGCACATAAACACGGTCTTCAAACCATAGGGTATCGTGCTCATCCTCACGAAATCCTTTAGCTTTTCCTTTGCTCATTTTCTCCTTTATAGCGGCAACTTCCTTATCTGCCTTTTGGGCTTCTCGATTTTGTCCATCGGTGTTATCGAATCTCCAATGCTGCTACATAGCCTCTCGGAACTATTTCCAAACATAGCTCTCGAAGGTCCTCGGCTAACTCATTTGGTATCCCTCCCATCATTAGGGTATTGACGTGGCTCTTACGGCTCAATGCGTCTGCTACGACATTAGCCTTTCCGGGGTGATAATGCAATCTCATATCATAATCCTTGATAAGCTCTAACCATCTCCTCTGTCTGAGATTTAATTCTTTCTGTGTGAAAATGTACTTCAAACTCTTGTGATCCGTATATACTTCACAATGATTTCCAATGAGAAAATGTCTCCATGTCTTCAAGGCATGCACAACGGCTGCTAACTCCAAATCATGTGTGGCATAATTTAACTCATGGGGCTTAAGTTGTCGTGAAGCATACGAAACAACTCTTCCTTCTTGCATAAGCACTGCTCCAAGTCCTCGACGTGAAGCGTCGCAATACACCTCATAATCCTTGGTCTGATCTGGCAATATTAAAACTGGTGAGGTAACCAATCTTTTCTTCAACTCCTGAAAACTTGCCTCACAGTCCTCAGTCCATATGAATTTGTTATCCTTCTTCAACAATTCAGTCATAGGCTTGGCAATCCTTGAGAAATTCTCAATGAATCTTCGGTAGTATCCTGCGAGTCCAAGGAAACTCCGAATCTCTCCAACTGTCGTTGGTGCTTCCCATTTGGTTACGGTCTCAACCTTTGTGGGGTCAACTGCTATTCCTTCTCCGGATATAACATGTCCGAGAAATCCAACTTCCTTTAACCAAAACTCACATTTGCTGAACTTGGCATATAACTGGTGTTCCCTTAGTTTCTCCAAAACCAATCGCAAATGTTCCTTGTGTTCCTCTTCATTCTTCGAGAAAATCAAAATGTCATCAATGAACACCACGACGAACTTATCCAAAAACTCCATAAATACTTTGTTCATCAGGTTCATGAAATAGGCTGGTGCGTTAGTCAGTCCAAATGACATAACGGTATACTCATACAGTCCATATCTCATGGTAAACGCTGTCTTGGGTATGTCCTGCTCCCGAATCTTCAACTGATGGTACCCTGATCGCAAATCGATCTTGGAAAACACTTTAGCTCCTTGCAAGCGATCAAACAGATCATTTATCACAGGTAGTGGGTACTTGTTCTTGATCGTTACTTCATTCAATCCACGATAATCAACAACCATTCTCAAAGATCCATCCTTCTTCTCCACTAACAATACGGGTGATCCCCAAGGTGAAGAACTTGGGCGAATAAAACCTTTATCCAACAGTTCCTTAATCTGCTTCTTGATTTCCGCCAAATCCTGTGCGGGCATCCTGTACGGTCGCTTCGATATCGGGCCTGTTCCTGGCAACAGCTCGATCAAAAACTCAATGTCTCTATCCGGTGGCATTCCTGGCAACTCTTCCGGAAATACATCAGGAAAATCCTTCACCACTGGTACTTCTTCCTGCACCACTCCTGATAAGCAATTTACTTGCGCTCTCCTCGGCTCGTGCCGTGATACATACTTGATCCTTCTTCCTTCTGGTGTGGTGAGCAAAATTGACTTTGTGGTGCAATCTATGTTCCCTCCATACTTTGATAACCAATCCAACCTAATATCACATCCAATCCTTGGGATTCCAGAACTATTAGGTCTGAGGGGAAAACATAGTGTCCAATCCTTAATGGCAGTCGATCACACCATTTACTAGCCATGTATTCTGCTCCGGGTGAGGTTACTAGCATGGGTGACCTAAGGGCTTGGGTCGGTAATTTGTACTTATCCACAAATCCCCTTGATATGTATGAATGCGATGCACCAAAGATCGAAAAGAACAACTGCAGAAATGACTTAACCAAAAACTTACCACCATCGCATCGGGCTGATCTTCAACCTCCTCCACATCAATGTGGTTCACCTATCCCCGTTGAAAGGGTTGGGCTTCTTTCCGAGCTTCCATTGCCATTTCCATTCTGGCCTTCTGGACAGTCATTTGCATAATGTCCAGTCTTGCGGCACTTAAAACAAGTGATGTGACTCAGGTCTACCTTGGATGGTGTTGACGGGTTGGTGCGGTTCTGTCCATTGCTTCCTCCATTCCCGTTCCCATTCTTAGTGCCATTATGGTTATGCGAATTACCTCCTCCATGGGTATGTTGAAACTGAATTCCTGATTTAGGGGCATAACGAGGCTTCTGTTGAGCTCTAGAGTTATACTTTCCCTGTCCATACTTCCTCTTGCGGTTCTCAATTTGCTGCTGCTTTCCTTCAATCATGAGGGCTCGGTCTACCAACTCCTGGTAGTTATTGAAACTTGCTACCATCAACGGCATGCTGAACTCATCATTCAGTCCTTCTAGAAACTTCTCCTGTTTAGCGTCGTCAGAGTAACGCTATCCGGGGCATAACGTGCTAACTTACTGAAATCATCTATGTACTGGCCAACAGTCCTTCCTCCTTGGCGTAAGTTGCCAAACTCACGCTTCTTCATGGCCATAGCTCCTGCTAAAACATGGGCAAGTCTGAAAAGCTTGTCAAACCGATCCCGTGTGGCGGTTCACGGGTAAGTGGCTGTAAAATTCTCCCACCATGCTGATGCGGGTCCTTCAAGCTGGTGTGCTGCAAACTTCACTCTTTCTCCATCTGTGCACCCTGCAGTGGTCAACTCCCTTCCTATCTTGCGGAGCCAATCATCTGCTACAATCGGCTCGGTGTTCTTTGGAATACACCGGCGGATTCAGTCTAAGGAAACGAGTCAAGTGGTCCGCGGGTGGTGGTGGTGGTGGGTTGTTGTTGTTGTTGTTGTTGTTGTTGTTGTTGTTGCCCTGGTTCTGCACCAATGTTTGAATCAGGGTATTCTGCTGCTGAATCAATTGGGTGATCTCTGGCGGGAAAACGAACCCGGGGTCGCGTCTCGGAGGCATCTGATGGGTTTAGAAGAGACGAGAAATTAAGAGTAGAATGGGGTCTAAGGAGAATCACTACCCAATTGCACATGAGCAAATGCACACAAAATCACTTCATTCAATCAAACAAAGGGCTTACAACGATCTACCTATCGCAAAAGTGCGTGTACTATAATGTTTACATGGAGGGAATACTACTAATATGTGGGGGACTTCTACTAATTTGAACCGGTGGAAGACTCCATGATGTCTGCTCCAGCTTCGTCTTCAAAGTCGGTTTCACTTGGATCCGAATCGGTGTCGTCGATGTTGATGTAGTCGCTTGGGCAACCGACATACTGGTCTTCATTCCTGCAGGGAAACAATGGGAAGCACTGAGGTTTACAATCGAGGTTAGCACATGCATGGTTCGTTGTCTAATAGCACATTATTGTGCAATTGCAGGAACAATTCTAATATTTAGGTTTTTAACAATTTGGTCTTGCACATGTAGGTCCTGCTGTCAGAGGTTTTGACCCACTGTTCGAACATTTTTGCATATGGGGAAATGAGTTGTCCATGAATATCAGTCAAGTCAAGAAACTCAGAAAGATTGTTAGGATAAAGAAATTAGCGACAAAAAAGAACAAGACCTTTGTCTGCACAATGAAGAAGACATCAGTTCACTACAGGATGGTACTAACTATTTGAAAGAAATATGCCCTAGAGGCAATAATAAAGTTGTTATTTATATTTCCTTATATCATGATAAATGATTATTATTCATGCTAGAATTGTATTAACCGGAAACTTGATACATGTGTGAATACATAGACAAAACAAAGTGTCCCTAGTATGCCTATACTAGACTAGCTCGTTAATCAAAGATGGTTAAGTTTCCTGACCATAGACATGTGTTGTCATTTGATCAACAGGATCACATCATGAGAGAATGATGTGATGGACAAGACCCATCCGTTAGCTTATCATTATGATCGTTAAGTTTATTGTTATTGTTTTCTTCATGACTTATACATATTCCTCTGACTATGAGATTATGCAAATCCCGAATATCGGAGGAACACTTTTTGTGCTATCAAACGTCACAACGTAACTAGGTGATTATAAAGATGCTCTACAGGTGTCTCCAAGGTGTTTGTTGGGTTGGCATAGATCAAGATAAGGATTTGTCACTCCGTGTATCGGAGAGGTATCTCTGGGCCCTCTCAATAATGCACATAACTATAAGCCTTGCAAGCAATGTGACTAATTAATTAGTTGCGGGATGATGCATTACGGAATGAGTAAAGATACTTGCCGGTAACAAGATTGAACTAGGTATGATGATACCGACGATCGAATCTCGGGCAAGTAACATACCGTTGACAAAGGAAAAGGATGGCAAATTGAAACAAAGGTATATATGATATACATGTTATTGATGTGTATTTTACTAGTGTTCATAGTAACCCTCGGTATTTGATACCGTTTGAGCTTGCTATGATTAGTAACTAAAAACAGGAGTTGTAAAATGAAAAGAGACTAGTTATGGGAAAGTGATGATGTGTGTTGGAAGTGATTCCAAGGTTGATACGATCACCGTCGCACACTCCCTCTACCTTCGGGATTAGTGTTGAACCTAAATAAATGTTATTTGGTGTTTGCGTTGAGCATGAATATGATTAGATCATGTTTATTGCAATACGATTATTCATTTAAGTCAGAGAATAATTGTTATTCTGTTTACATGAATAAAACCTTCAATGGTCATACACCCAATGTGAATGGTTTATTGAATCTCGATCGTGTAATACACATATTCATAATATTGATGCCAAAAGATGCAAAGTTAATAATGATAGTGCAACTTATTTGTGGCACTACCGTTTAGGTCATATTGGTGTAAAGCGCATGAAGAAACTCCATGCTGATTGTAGCGACCAGACCGAATGGATCAAGTCTCGTGCTCGAGTGTCATCCTGGATCAAGATGCCGACACCACACAAGACTTGAAGGATTTATAGCGAGTAGCAATCACACACTTATTACATCGTTGTCCACAAGGAACTTATTACAATAATATGGCTTAAGGCCATCTAATAATAACAATGAAGGCTTGGAAGATAAGTGAGTCCATCAACTCCATCGGCATCACTGAGTATAGAACCACGACCTAACACCTTACTCATCGTCTGAAAAGTCTGCAACATGAAAGTTGCAGCCCGAAAACGGGTCAGCACATGGAATATGCTGGCAATGTAACACATAGAGAGCAATGAAGGAATAAGCCTATACTACATGCATATATGGCTGGTGGAAAAGCTCTACGGCTACATTTTTGCATAAAGCTAATTTTTCCCTACAACAAAGGAATAATTTTATTTAACTATCATGGTGGTTGTTAAACATTGAGAATGGTTGACAGCATCCTCAATCCCAATTTAAAAGTACTCATCAAATCCCAATGACATTTATTAGAAGTAACATGTTGAGATTCACATGATATTCAAGTACTAGATACTCAAAACGTCCATAACCGGGGACACGGCTAATCATGATTAGTTTATACACTCTGCAGAGGTTTATGACTTTTCCCCACAAGACTCGATCGCCTCCGCTTGGTTCTCGCACTACATGGTGTTTGAGAAACGGATGACCGAGACACAGATCTTTCGTAAGCACTAGCACCTTACATGTGGGTAGATCGTACCAACCTACATCCCCTACATCAGCTAGCCTACCCGTAAGAGTTCGCACAACTTACTTAACTATGCCAGAGCCCATAATTGGCTTGTGGCTGCACACGGAAGTTTCAGTTTGAATAATCTTATGATCCCTTAGAGCACAGGTGGGGTCCAAGAAATACAGAGCAAGTCTGATAGAAACCAGGTGCCTCAATCCACCCAGATGTGTGTTTAGGTTGCCACCTTAGATAAACCATTAATTAACAATCTCACATCTGTCATGGATATTCACTCACCCAATCCACGCCTACTAGCATAGCATGGCATAAAAAGCAAACACGTATAACTCCCAAGGTTTCATAAGTAAATGGTAATAGGTACTACCTCAATCTACTTCCCATCCCACAATTTAATTAGATCCTAATCATGCAAGTGTATGAGGGTTTGATCTAATGCAATAAAACTGGGTAGTAGAAAAAGTATGATCAAGTGTTACTTGCCTTGCTGATGATCCGCGAGACCTAGAGATTCGAAGTAACAAGCGGCGCACTCCGGGTGATCTAACGCAGACAAACAACAAGCATACAATAAGTACTCATCTAATGCACGGGGAAATCTCGAATAAAAGATCTAACCAGAGAGTTCAACTTAAGAACCCTGGTTGCAAAAGAATCAAATCAAAATAAGCAACGAAAATCGAAAGTTGAGAGAGAACGACTCGGTTTTTGCAATTTGAAACTAGGTCAAAATTTTACAGTAGCAAAACTTCGTTTAAGTAGGTTAGTCGGAACGGCGGTTTCGTAACGAAACTCCAGGCGCTTGAATCACCTGATTCCGATAAACGAGCGAGAAAATAAACAGATTTGAAAATTGAATCGGAAATCGAAATCGGAAAATAACAGATTAAATCCGATTAAAAGAAAAACGACGAACAGTTAAAACGACGGACGTTCGTTAACAGATCTAATCCGACGAACACGTTCATTAAAACGAACGGGTCGGTGAACGTTCACTAAATAACAAAACCGAACAACGCGAGAAAAACCGGATCGGGTTTTGACAAAACCGGACCGGGGCGGCGAGGTCGGCTACCTCCGGCGAGTCGCCGGCGGGCTCAGCGGCTCCGCGGGTCGGGCGACAGGCGGTGGGTGGCGGCGGGTCGGCGGGTGGCGGGGCGGCGGCGGCGTGGCAGGCGGCGGCGGGCTCAAGTGGGCGGGCGGCTCGGGTGGGGCGGCGGCGGCAGGCGGGATGAGGAGAGAGGGGGGCGGCGGTATAAATAGGAGGGGGCTCGGTGCCTTGGGAGGGGGCACGGCGGGGGGCAAGCGGGTCCGAGCCGGACTCGGCGTCGGCGGGGGGCTCCTCCAGCGCGCGAGGGGAGTCAGGCGGCTGGGCGGGCGGTTGGCTGGGCCCTTGGCCCAAAGTGGCGCGCTGTTTTTTTAAAAACAAAACTTAAACGAATTTAAAATAAAACCAAACGAACTCCAAATTAAATAAAATTAATTTTCCCCGACTCCTAAAAATGAGTCGAACAAAATGAACTTTAAAACGGGGCAAAAATGCATATTTTTAAAATACTCATTTTTTCCCTAAAGCAAATAAACTTTCGAAAAACCAAAATTTGATTTATTCATTAAATCTTCATTTTTCCTAAATATTGGGAAAGTCATATTATTCCCTCTCTTAATTTTTTTTTCGGAAAAACTTTTGAAGATAAATAAATAAATCCAAATGATCCTATTTTCAAAATTTGAGAAATCCCAAATATGAAAATAATGAAATCTCCAACTCTCTCCGAGGGTCCTTGAGTTGCGTGAAATTTTCTAGGATCGGAAAAATGCGAGAAAATATGATATGCATGATGACCTAATGTATAAAATTCCAAATTAAAAATTTGGGATGTTACACTGATGGGCTTTTGGAATCACTTGATTATGAATCACTTGATACTTGCGAACCATGCCTCATGGGCAAGATGACTAAGACTCCGTTCTCCGGAACAATGGAGCGAGCAACTAACTTATTGGGAATAATACATAATGATGTATGCGGTCCGATGAGTGTTGAGGCTCGCAGCGGGTATCATTATTTTCTGACCTTCACAGATGATTTGAGCAGATATGGGTATATCTACTTGATGAAACATAAGTCTGAAACATTTGAAAAGTTCAAAGAATTTCAGAGTGAAGTGGAAAATCATCGTAACAAGAAAGTAACGTTTCTACGATCTGATCGTGGAGGTAAATATTTGAGTTATGAGTTTGGTCTTCATTTGAAACAATGTGGAATAGTTTCGCAACTCACGCCACCGGAACACCACAACAGAATGGTGTGTCCGAACGTCATAATAAAGATTTTATCGATATGGTGTGATCTATGATGTCTCTTACTGATTTACCACTATTGTTTTGGAGTTATGCATTAGAGACAGCTGCATTCCCGTTAAATAGGGCATCATCTAAATCCGTTGAGATGACGCCATATAAACTATGGTTTGGCAAGAAACCTAAGCTGTCATTTCTTAAAGTTTGGGGTTGCGATGCTTATGTGAAAAAGCTTCAACCTGATAAGCTCGAGCCCAAATTGGAGAAATGTGTCTTCATAGAATACCCAAAAGAGACAGTTGGGTACACCTTCTATCACAGATCCGAAGGTAATATTTTCATTGCTAATAATGGATCCTTTCTAGAGAAGGAGTTTCTCTCGAAAGAAGTGAGTGGGAGGAAAGTAGAACCTGATGAGGTAATTGTACCTTCTCCCGAATTGGAAAGTAGTTCATCATAGAAATCAGTTCCAGTGATTCCTACACCAATTAGTGAGGAAGCTAATGATGATGATCATGAAACTTCAGATCAAGTTACTACCTAACCTCGTAGGTCAACCAGAGTATGATCCACACCAGAGTGGTACAGTAATCTGGTTCTGGAAGTCATGTTACAAGAACATGACAAACCTATGAACTATGAGGAAGCGATGATGAGCCCAGATTCCGCGAAATGGCTTGAGGCCATGAAATCTGAGATGGGATCCACATATGAGAACAAAGTATGGACTTTGGTTGAATTGCCCGATGATCAGCAAGCCATTGAGAATAAATGGATCTTCAAGAGGAAGACGGACGCTAATGGTAGTGTTACTATCTACGAAGCTCAAATTGTCGCAAAAAGGTTTTCGACAAGTTCAAGGTGTTGACTACGATGAGATTTTCTCACTCGTATTGATGCTTAAGTCCGTCCGAATCATGTTAGCAATTGCCGCATTTTATAAAATATGGCAAATGGATATCAAAACTACATTCCTTGACGGATTTATTAAAGAAGAGTTGTATGTGGTGCAACCAAAAGGTTTTGTCAATCCTAAAGGTGCTAACAAAATGTGCGAGCTCCAGCGATCCATCTATGGACTGGTGCAAGCATCTCGGAGTTGGAATATACGCTTTGATGAGTTGATCAAAGCATATAGTTTTATACAGACTTGCGGTGACGCCTGTATTTACAAAAAGTGAGTGTGAGCACTACAACATTTCTAGTAAGTATATGTGAATGACATATTGTTGATCGGAAATAATGTAGAATTTTCTAGAAAGCATAAAGGAGTATTTGAAAGGAGTTTTTCAAAGAAAGACCTCGGTGAAGCTATGATACGTCCATTTTGCATCATGCTTTTATATCGATATTTATTGCATTATGGGCTGTTATTACACGTTATGCCACAATACTTATGCCTATTCTCTCTTATTTTACAAGGTTTACATGAAGAGGGAGAATGCCGGCTGCTGCAGTTTTGGGTTGGAAAAGGATCAAATATTAGAGACCTATTCTGCACAGCTCCAAAAGTCCTAAAACTTCACGGAAGTCATTTTTGGAATTAATAAAAATTACTGAGCAAAGAAAATATCAGAGGGGGCCCAGACCCTAGCCACGAGGGTGGGGGCGTGCCCTACCCCCTGGGCGCGCCCCCTGCCTCGTGGGCCCCCTGGCAGGCCTCCGGTTCCCATCTTCTGCTATATGAAGTCTTTTGTCCGAGAAAAAATCATATGCAAGCTTTCGGGAAGAAACTCTGCCGCCACGAGGCGGAACCTTGGTGGAACCAATCTAGGGCTCTGGCAGAGCTGTTTTGCCGTGGAAACTTCCCTCCGGGAGGGGGAAATCATCGCCATCGTCATCACCAATGATCATCACATCGGCAGGGGGTCAATCTCCATCAACATGTTCACCAGCACCATCTCCTCTAAAACCCTAGTTCATCTCTTGTATCCAATCTTTGTCCCAAAGCCTCAGATTGGTACCTGTGGGTTGCTAGTAGTGTTGATTACTCCTTGTAGTTGATGCTAGTTGGTTTATTTGGTGGAAGATCATATGTTCAGATCCATTATGCATATTAATACCACTCTGATTATGAACATGAATATGATTTGTGAGTAGTTACGTTTGTTCCTGAGGACATGGGAGAAGTCTTGCTATTAGTAGTCATGTGAATTTGGTATTCGTTCGATATTTTGATGAGATGTGTGTTGTCTTTCCTCTAGTGGTGTTATGTGAACGTCGATTACATGACACTTCACCATTGTTTGGGCC
This sequence comes from Aegilops longissima, assembly GCA_021605205.1. Lineage (NCBI taxonomy): Eukaryota > Viridiplantae > Streptophyta > Magnoliopsida > Poales > Poaceae > Aegilops > Aegilops longissima. The sequence goes on from CM038680.1 coordinate 169,894,189, forward strand.
TAGAGGAAGGCATTGGGAATTAATAAGTAGATGATGGGGTGCTAGAGTGACAGAAGCTTAAACCCTAGTTTATGAGTTGCTTCGTAAGGGGCTGATTTGGATCCATATGTTTCATGATATGGTTAGGTTTACCTTAATACTTCTTTTGTAGTTATGGATGCTTGCAATAGGGCTTAATCATAAGTGGGATGCTTTTCCAAGAAAGGACAACACGCAAAGCACCGGTCCACCCACATACCAAATTATCAAAGTAACGAACGCGAATCACATGAGCGTGATGAAAACTAGCTTGACGATAATTCCCATGTGTCCTCGGGAGCGCTTTTGTCTATATAAGAGTTTGTCCAGGCTTGTTCTTTGCTACAAAAAGGATTGGGCAATCTTTCTGCACCTTATTTACTTTCATTACTTGTTACTTGTTGCCAATTACCTTATCACAAAACTATCTGTTACCGATAATTTCAGTGCTTGCAGAGAATACCTTGCTGGAAACCACTTATCATTTCCTTCTGCTCCTCGTTGGGTTTGACACTCTTACTTATCGAAAGGACTATGATAGATCCCCTATACTTGTGGGTCATCAAGACTCTTTTCTGGCGCCGTTGCCGGTGAGTGAAGCGCCTTTGGTAGGTGGAATTTGGTAAGGAAAAATTTATATAGTGTGCTGAAATTTACTGTCACTTGTTACTATGGAAAACAATCCTTTGAGGGGTTTTTTCGGGGTATCTTCACCCCGTCCGGAACCACAGTTAGCTACCCCTCAACCTACTGAACTTACTGAAAATGTTTACTTTGAAATTCCTTCGGGTATGATAGAGAAACTGCTAGCTAATCCTTTTGCAGGAGATGGAACATTGCATTCCGATTTACACTTAATCTATGTGGATGAAGTTTGTGGATTATTTAAGCTTGCTGGTATGCCCGAGGATGTCATCAACAAGAAGGTTTTCCCTATATCTTTGAAGGGAGAAGCATTGACATGGTTTAGGCTATGTGATGATATGGGATCATGGAACTACAAACGGTTGAAATTGGAATTTCATCAGAAGTTTTATCCTATGCATCTTGTTCATCGTGATCATAATTTTATATATATATATATATATATATATATATATATATATATATATATATATATATATATATATATATATATATATATATATATATATATATATATATATTTGGCCTCGCTAAGGAGAAAGCATCGCTCAAGCTTGGGGGAGGCTCAAGTCAATGTTATATTCATTCCCCAATCATGAGCTCTTAAGAGAATTGATTATTCAAAAAATTTATGCTCGGCTCTCTCTCAGTAATCGCTCCATGCTCGATACTTCTTGTACTGGCTCTTTTATGATGAATACTATTGAATTCAAATGGGATTTATTGGAAAGAATTAAACGAAACTCTGAATATTGGGATCTCGACGAAGGTAAGGAGTCAGGTATAACACCTAAGTTTGATTGTGTTAAATCTTTCATGGTACCGATGTTTTCCGTGAATTTAGCACTAAATATGGACTTGACTCTGAGATAGTAGCTTCTTTCTGTGAATCATTTGCTACTCATGTTGATCTCACTAAGGAGAAGTGGTTTAAATATAATCCTCCCATTGAAGTAAAAGTAGTTGCACCTATTAAAGTTGAAGAAAAGAATATCACTTATAATGATCCTATTGTTCCTACTGCTTATGTTGTGAAACCACCTTTCCCTGTTAGAATAAAGGATCATGCTAAAGCTTCAACTGTAGTCAATAAAAGTAATATTAGGACACACAAACCCCCTGATCAAGTTAAAGTTGTACCTAAAATTGCTATGGTTAAAGATCTATTGGCTGATAATATCAATGTGCATGTTATTTACTTCTGTGATGAGACTGCTAGAATTGCTAAACCTGGTGCTAAAGATAAACATAGACCTGTGGTAGGCATGCTTATTATTTCTGTTAAAATAGGAGATCATTGTTATCATGGCCTGTGTGATATGGGTGCTAGTGCTAGTGCAATACCTCATTCCTCATACGAAGAAATTATGCATGATATTGCACCTGCCGAGATAGATCGATGTTACCATTAAGCTTGCCAATAGAGATACTATTTCACCGATTGGGATTGTTAGAGATGTTGAAGTCTTGTGTGGGAAGGTTAAATATCCTACTGATTTTCTTGTTCTTGGTTCCCCACAATATAGCTTTTGTCTCATTATATTTGGTATACCCTTCTTGAACACTGTTAATGCTAGGATAGATTGCGAAAAGGATGTCGTTACTATTGGTCTGGGTGATATGTCTCATGAGTTTAATTTTGCTAAATTTAGTAGATAACCCCGTGATGGAATTGCCTAGTAAAGATGAAATTATTGGTCTTGCTTCTATTGTCGTGCCTCCTAGTGATCCTTGAACAATATTTGCTAGACCATGGAAATGATATGTTTATGAATGAAAGAAGGGAAATAGATGAAGTATTGTTTAAACAGGGACCTATTCTTAAACACAACTTGCCTGTTGAAATTCTAGGGGATCCTCCTCCACCCAAGGGTGATCCAGTGTTCAAGCTTAAACCGTTACCTGATACTCTTAAATATGCTTATCTTGATGAAAAGAAGATATATCCTGTTATTATTAGTGCTAACCTTCCAGAGCATGAAGAAAAGAAATTATTGAAAACTCTGAGGAAGCACCGTGCTACTATTGGATATACTCTTGATGATCTTAAGGGCATTAGTCCCACTCTATGTCAACACAAAATAAATTTGGAGAAAGACGCCAAACCAGTTATTGATCACCAACGACGGCTAAATCCTAAGATGAAAGAAGTGGTAAGAAAGGAAATATTAAAGCTCCTTGAGGCAGGTATAATTTATCCCGTTGCTGATAGTTAGTGGGTAAGTCCTGTCCATTGTGTCCCTAAGAAGGGAGGTATTACTGTCGTTCCTAATTATAAAGATGAATTGACCCCGCAAAGAATTATTACAGGTTATAGGATGGTAATTGATTTCCGCACACTAAATAAAGCTACTAAAAAAGAGCATTACCCTTTGCCTTTTATTGATCTAATGCTAGAAATATTATCCAAACATACGCATTTTTGCTTTCTAGATGGTTACTCTGGTTTCTGTCAAATACCTGTGTCAGCTGAGGATCAAGAAAAGACCACTTTTACTTGCCCTTTCGGTACTTTTGCTTATAAACATATGCCTTTTGGTTTATGTAATGCATCTGCTACCTTTCAAAGATGCATGATGGCTATATTCTCTGACTTTTGTGAAAAGATTTGTGAGGTTTTCATGGATGATTTCTCCGTTTATGGATCCTCTTTTGATGATTGCTTGAGCATCCTTGATCGAGTTTTGCAAAGATGTGAAGAAACTAATCTTGTCTTGAATTGGGAGAAATGCCACTTTATGGTTAATGAATGCATTGTCTTGGGGCATAAAATTTCTCAAAGAGGTATTGAAGTTGATAAAGCTAAAGTTGATGCTATTGAAAAGATGTCGTGTCCTAAGGACATCAAAGGTATAAGAAGTTTTCTGGGTCATGCCGGTTTTTATAGGAGGTTCATTAAGGACTTCTAAAAAATTCTCGGCCTCTGACTAATCTATTACAAAAAGATATTCCTTTTGTCTTCGATGATGATTGTGTAGAGGCATTTGAAATACTTAAGAAAGCTTTAATTTATGCACCTATTTTTCAGCCACCTGATTGGAATTTACCTTTTAAAATTATGTGTGATGCTAGTGATTATGCTGTAGGTGCTGTTTTAGGGCAAAGAGTCGATAAGAAATTAAATGTTATTCAATATGCTAGTAAAACTCTAGAAAATGCCCAGAGAAATTATGCTACTACTAAAAAGGAATTTTTAGCAGTTGTTTTTGCTTGTGATAAGTTCAGACCTTATATTGTTGATTCTAAAGTAACTATTCACACTGATCATACTGCTATTACATACCTTATGGAAAAGAAAGATGCTAAGCCTAGACTTATTAGATGGGTTCTCTTGCTAAAAGAATTTGATTTGCATATTATTGATAGAAAGGGAGCTGAGAACCCCATTGCAGACAACTTGTCTAGGTTAGAGAATGTTCTTGATGACCCACTACCTATTGATGATAGCTTTCCTGCTGAACAATTAGTTGTCATAAATGCTTCTCGTAGTACTCCATGGTATGCTATGCTGATTATGCTAATTACATTGTTGCTAAATTTATACCACCTAGTTTCACATACCAACAAAAGAAAAAGTTTTTCTATGATTTAAGACATTACTTCTGGGATGACCCACACCTTTATAAAGAAGGAGTAGATGGTGTTATTAGACGTTGTATACCGAGCATGAACAGAATGATCCTACGCAAGTGTCACTCCGAAGCTTATGGAGGACACCACGCTGGAGATAGAACTGCACATAAGGTATTGCAATTCGGTTTTTATTGGCCTACTCTCTTCAAAGATGCCCATAAGTTTGTCTTATCTTGTGATGAATGTCAAAGAATTGGTAATATTAGTAGACGTCAAGAAATGCCTAAGAATTATTCACTGGTTATTGAACCATTTGATGTTTGGGGCTTTGATTACATGGGGCCGTTTCCTTCCTCTAATGGGTATACACATATTTTAGTTGCTGTTGATTACGTTACTAAGTGGGTAGAGGCTATTCCAACTAGTAGTGCTGATCATAACACCTCTATTAAGATGCGTAAAGAAGTTATTTTTCTGAGGTTTGGAGTCCCTGGATATTTAATGACTATTCCTAGTTCACATTTTATTCATGGTGTCTTTCGTAAAATGCTTGCTAAGTATGATGTTAATCGTAGAATTGCATCCCCATATCACCCGCAGTCCAGTGGTCAAATAGAATTGAGTAATAGAGAGCTCAAATTAATTTTGCAAAAGGCTGTTAATAGATCTAGAAATAATTGGTCCAAGAAACTTGATGATGCACTATGGGCCTATAGAACTGCATATAAAAATCCTATGGGTATGTCTCCGTATAAAATGGTTTATGGAAAAGCATGTCACTTACCTCACGAACTAGAACATAAGGCATATTGGGCTATTAAAGAGCTCAACTATGATTTCAAACTTTCCGGTGAAAAGAGGCTATTTGACATTAGCTCACTTGATGAATGGAGAACCCATGCCTATGAGAATGCCAAACTGTTCAAGGAAAAGGTTAAAATATGGCATGACAAAAGGATACAAAAGCGTGAGTTTAATATAGGTGATTCTGTGTTGCTATACAACTCTCGTTTAAGATTTTTTGCAAGAAAACTTCTGTCTAAATGGGAAGGTCCTTACATTATCGAGGAGGTCTATCGTTCTGGTGCCATAAAAATCAACAACTTCAAAGGCACAAATCCAAAGGTGGTGAACGGTCAAAGAATCAAACATTATATCTCAGGTAATCCTATAAATGTTGAAACTAATGTTATTGAAACCGTAACCCCGGAGGAATACATAAGAGACACTTTCCGCACGCCTGGACCAAAAGGAATAGGTATGTGGTACGGTAAGTAAACCGACTCCAAAACAGTTCTAATGGAATTTTTTCTCCGTTTTGGAATATTTAAGAAAATAGGAAAATAAGAAGTAGTCCGGGAAGGACACGAGGCTTCCATGAGGGTGGGAGGCGCGCCCTACCTCCCTGGGTGCCCCCCTGCCTCGTGGGCACCTCGTGTGCCCTCCGGACTCCATTTTCGTGCACGGTACTTCTTTTGGTCGGTGAAAATTCATTATATAACCTCCCAAAGGTTTTTACCCTCGTACCACGCAAATATCCTCTGTTTTTGTTTCGAGCTGTTTTTTGCCAGAGTTCTCAAGGCCAGGCATCATGTCGTCCCCCTCCTCCAACAGTGAGGGCAACAATGCTTGGCTAATGAAGATAGAGCTGAAGATAGAAGAACCTGTGGGGATCAACAAGGATGAAGGAATCAAGAAGGCCAAGGAGGATCAAGCGCCAGCAGCAGAAGAAGAAGACATCCTTCCACCTCTCTTTACCCCAACCGAGATTGAAGCTTTCAAGATGATTGAGTTAGCTCATATACAAAACAAGTATCTCACACGTGAAAATATTTTGTTGAAGGATCATATCATCGCACTCAAAGGCATTACCCGCGAATTGGAGGATCTCCTACGCTCGATGTGCGACTACCCATCATCATCACCACCTTCATCACCTTCGAAGAAGGAGGCATAATCACATGGATATGGGCACTCCCCTTGGCAACTGCCAAGCTTTGGGGAGGTGCCCCGGTATCGTATCACCATCACACTCTTATCTTTACCGTTTTTCTTAGTTCGATCCTTTTAGTAATATCTTGATCTAGTAGAATAAAGTTTTAGTATGATCTAGTTTTGAGTTTTGCTTTATGATCCTTCTATGTAATCGAGTCCGTGAGCTATATATAATAAAGATTAGTGTTGAGTCAAGGGCTTGATTATCTTGCTATGATCTCGAGGGAATTAAAGAAAAGAGAAAGAGTAAAAAGAAATAAAAGAGATCATATTGATCTTATGGAGAGTAATGACTTCACATATAAAGAGTATGATGAATAAAAGTTGTTGAGAGTTGACAAACCCAGTTTTGGTCATTGTTGCAATTAATAGGAAGTAATAAAGAAAGAGAGGTTTTCACATATAAATAAACTATCTTGGACATCTTTTATGATTGTGAGAACTCATTAAAATATGACATGTTAAAGAGTTGATGTTGGACAAGGAAGACAACGTAATGGGTTATGTTTTCTTATATCTGAAATAAAGTATATTGTCATGGATCATCCAACATGTTGAGCTTGCCTTTCCCTCTCATGCTAGCCAAATTCTTTGCACCAAGTAGAGATACTACTTGTGCTTCCGAATACCCTCAAAACCAGTTTTGCCATGAGTGTCCACCATATCTACCTATGAATTGAGTAAGATCCTTCAATTAAGTTGTCATCGGTGCAAGCAATAAAAATTTCTCTCTAAATATGTATGATTTATTAGCGTGGAGAAACTAAGCTTTATACGATCTTGTGATGTGGAAGAAATAATAGCGACGGACTGCATAATAAAGGTCCATATCACAAGTGGCAATATAAAGTGGCGTTCTTTTGCATTAAGAATTCGTGCATCCAACCATGAAAGCGCATGACAACCTCTGCTTCCCTCTGCGAAGGGCCTATCTTTTACTTTTGTCTTATTCCTTATGCAAGAGTCATGGTGATCTTCACCTTTCCTTTTTACATTTTATCCTGTGGCTAGCACATTGTGTTGGAAAGATCTGATATATATATATATATATATATATATATATATATATACACACACACACACACACATCTGG